>VXBI01008950.1:266315-378583 GCA_013397375.1 Toxostoma redivivum
CGCCCCCAGCCTCGGCCGTGAGCCTGAATAGCTCCGGCAGCCCCGGCCCCGGCGGCTGAGGGGGGCGCCGGGCGGGCCCGGGGGCAGGGCTGAGGGGAGGGGGCCAGGGCAGGGCTGCGGCAGGGCCTCGGCCCCTCACGCAGCGCGCGACCTTGATGGGGTTAATATCCCGCTGCCAAATCCACAGCACTGCACAAAGAGCAGCTTTCTAAACGGAGTTGAGGAATAGGGTTTCCATGTGAGCAGTTGAGCTCCTTGTGGAATTCTCAGTGGCTGAGGACAAATCAAGGCACCTTCATGGTGAGTTTGGGCAGGTTGGGCTGCACAAAGAGTGTGGTGGTCAATTACTTCCACCTTTCTCTTCTAGAGAACAAGACAAATGGGTTTAGTTTTCAGCTCCCTGCAATAGTTCTCCCCAGTCCCAGACAGGTGGCTGTTCTAGAGCAGATGGGCACTGCAGTGGAGGTGGAGAGAGCTCCCAGAGCTGAGATGTTCATCGCACTCCAGAGCAGCCCTGACGAGCAGAACCTTTAGGTATGAGGAGAGAGGGTTGAGACTGATGGATTTTCCTCCTTCTTTGTATGTGTGTTGCATAGAACAGTTATAGAACTTCCTAATCCTTCAGCATTCCATGTGCTTCAACACTCAAATGGCCAATATAGTCACTTGTGTGCGTCAGAATTTCTGCCAGATTTTCTAGGTTAAATGCCTTTTCGAGCTCAGCTTCCAGCATACAAGTGCATGGCAGTCATGGCTGTGAGGATGAAAGACTGGGGAGCGCTATTCCAAAATAATCAGTATGCAGGGTGCTGTGCTGAAGCAGCCCCTGAGGGAACTTTGGCCAAAGACTGTAAGATCGGGAGATTTGTGGTGCTGAAGTGAAACTAACTTTCATTCAAAAGGGTGATTTCAGCATTAGAGTGGAAGGAGAAAGCACGTGTGCATTAATAACTTTACATGCAGGGAGAGGTCCACCTTGTTCCAATTAGACTTACATTTTGTGTACTCCTTTGCAAGCCTGTGGCTGAAGTGTCACCCTGGTTCTGTACAGACACTGCTCTGCCTTTGTTACAGACTTTTATCTTGTCATGTTTGAGGATTGAAAGGAGAAACAAATATGAAGAATCTCAGTCACTGCTTTCATGTCTTGAATTGAGAGATTTCAAAGCGACGAATGAATTTAGCCAAATCTCCCGTGTGACCTTAAAATATTAGTGTGGGCCTTGAAAAGAGGCAGAAGATAATAGCTGGAAATCAAGGACTGGTCCAAGGACTTAACATGAGAACAGTTTTATTTGAAATTGATTGCATCAAATAGAGGCACAGCACAAACACAGCCTGGAGAAAGGCTGCTGGGGGGATGGTGGGATGGGAAGGGGCAGCTGTGAAATGAGTGGATGTGCAGTGCAGCTGGAAATGTAGTGAGGAGGGGAAAATCTGCAAGAGATGGCACCTCAGGTACTGAAGTTATTGCAGAGGTACAAGAAAGATGTTTTCAGCTGTGGTCTGAGTGAAATCTTGAATTTTTCTGTTGCGTTCTCCCTTGGGCTAATGATTTGCCAAGAGCAAAAGCACAGAGGAAAGGGGATTGATGGATTAATTTAGAATACAGGAGATTGGAAGAGCTTTGGCGCTGCAGTACAAGGATGTACATTTAACAAGGAAAAGAACATCTGAGGCTTGGAAAAAAGTTAACATCTGTCTTTAGGAAGAAAATTGAATTTATAGCTCTAAGCATAGTCAATAAAAGATGGGGATTGAATTGTACCAAAAGCAACATGGAATTAAGAGTTACCTTGGTGAAAGTTGAAGTAATTAACAATAATTATGCACTTTCTTGGGGCAAAGTACTGGCATAGAAAGAATTACTTTTTAAAATATATAACTACGATGGAAATAATGTATTTTCTACAGATTTTTTCAAAGAAATAGTAAAGACATTGTCACGTGTGCCTGAATGTTACCTGCACCCCTTAGACAGATGAGGGCCCTCTGTAAGGAGTTGCAGGGAGGCAGCACTGGCTGTGCAGCAGGTTGGGCACTGGGGATGCACCAAATTCTGCACTGAGCACTAAGTGGCCATTAGCTACAGGACAGGGGAAACCCCTAAGTGAGCGAGGATGAAATGAAGCCTGTCAAATTTCAAGTGTTTAGTATTGTTTACAGACAAGTGGGAATGCTCCTGTAGTGCCTGAGGGAAAAGGGGCTTTTTTCTTATTATAACTCAGAAGTCTCTGTTTGAGACTTGCCATTGTCCAGTGACCCAGTTCTTTATGGGTTTCAAATTGTGCCTTTAGACATATACTAAAGTTAATGGGATTTGTGCAAAGATAGCTGAGGACAGACTTTGAATTGCAAAACAATAACTTTATGTGCATGTCTTTTTAAAATCTTCATAGAAAAGGCTGTCTTTTCATGGGAAATTAGTCTCATAAGATTGATATAGCAAAGAGTTTTATTTTGAAAAATCCTTACAAGAGCTGTATTAATTTTAAATTGGTAAGTGTATCTCAGACATAGAAGGGAGAGAATCAAGCAGGTAAGTATCAAGTGTAGAGGTTACTTAAAAACTGAGAATTTGTGCTGCAAAACAAAAGATGATATGATTTATGCTGGCAGTCATTTGTGTACTCTTTTCCAAGTTTTACACAGTGCTTGCTAGTATCTGTTGCATCCCTGAATGTTTCTCTGACTTTGAGCTAGAGCAAAGGAGATAAAATGGTACTGGAGGAAAATTAGACACCAGGAGAGGAGGAATCACACCACGAAATGTTGCACAGAGCTCCTCAAGTCCCAGAGCAGGCTCTGCAGGGTAACATTTCAGAGATGTTTTAAGCAATAGGGATGAAGATCAGCTTGAAAAGCAAGCAAAACTGGAACTAAGGACATGGGAAATACTTTCAGGTTATGACTAATGCAATTATTAGAGCGACTACTGCAGGCACTGTGGTGGATTTAGCTTCAAATAAGAACAGAAGTTATGCCATGTGTGATTGATTCCAGGTTGGGTTACAATTTAGAAGTGCAATTAGTGAGTCATCTGTTACTCTATATCAATTATTTAAAACAACAAAGGTCTAGGTTAAAATAAAGAGTGCACGTCTCAATATGTGCCGTTGTACTTGTTAATTTTCAGATTCCACCGTGTTGTTTGAGGTGTCTCAGCTCTGCAGTGGTACAGAGTGTTCCTGTGTGTGAATGGCTCTCACACAAAGCAGCGCTCACCTGGCAGCCCCCGTGGTGTGGCCCTGTCACACAGCCCACCCTTGCCTGCTTTGGTCAGGGCCAGCCTGAGGGCAGTGTCTGTGGTCACCTGCAGGCCAGCAGCTTCCTGAAACATTTGTAACTATGAGTGCTTTAATCTTATATTTCTAGGTGCTGTTTAGGACACAGAGCAGTGCAGCTCAGCGTTCCTGACAGCTCAGTTGTTGTGCAGCCTGTGCTGCCCTCAGTGCTCTGGGTGTGTTCTCATCCCATCTGGCCACTGCTGAACATGTACAACTTTTCTGGTGGCCATGACAAAACTCATAGCTGTAAACACAGATTTGAGGGACAGTGCCAGGCTCCCTGGGAGAGTTGATCTGACCCAACAGAGTGTTCCTCATGAAATAAGAAGGCCTGGGAGCAAATTATATTACCAGCATTCAGTGGGCATTTAATTACAGTTTCTAATTATGGTGATGCCCTAAATGGTCATGTGAAGTCTCCTAATCTGTTACATGGTATAACATGGCATACCAACATGGGATGTTTGTACTTCGTCTGGACTTCAACATTTTTGTTGTGAATGAAGGTGTGTGTGCCTGTTGTGCCTGTGGGAATGGAGACTGCAGCTGCTTGCAGGGCATCTCTGCTGTGTGGGCTGGGAGGGAAAAGGGGCAGAAAGAAGGTTCTAGGTCCTGTTGTCACTGAGCCTGTGGGGTTGGCAGTATCCACACTGCAACTTAAGGGTGTGAAGTTGCAAAGACGGAGCACTGGCTGCAGCTCTGCTCTCTGGACACACCTGCACTGTGTGAGCAGACATCCAAAGCAGGACTGAACTTCACAGAGCTTCAGTTTTCTGTCTTGGTACTTTGTAATACACATTTGAGGAGTGATTCTGTGATCGCTGAGTCCTCCCAATGATTGTGGTTGATGTGGTTTGCACTTCTGTGTTACTGGGCTTGTAGACATGCTGAACCAATCTGGAAATCAGCTGTTTTTTCCATTTGTGGGTAGGACATGATATGTGTTTATCTCATATCAATATGAGATAAGTATTTTCATTTATATCAGTGGCAAGTAGATAAATATTTGGGGGTATATGTAGAAGTCGTTTCTAGAAAAACAGAGATACAGTTGTAAGGATTGTTGTTTCAGGGAAGAGTGTGATTGGACCAGATAGGGGATGACAGGAGTTTGGTGCAGGTCCTTAGACAGATATATTAGGGTGGGTTTTTTCCTTCTCCTTTGAAGTTTAAGATTGAAAACCTGCCATCGTTCCAAAGCAGAAACAACTTGGGTGGCCTTTTTATTGCTAATAGGAAGAGCAACTAGGCAGGACTGACTGCACTGAAAAGAGGCTCTGTCATACTAGAGGTTTTCCAGGTCAAGATTAAAAGCAAAACAGCTCTCATCACATGAGCCTTTGTACTGCACCCATATTTTCTAAATGCTGTTGGCTTATCTTTAATGTTTGTGCTGCTATCAAAAATAAACCCAGCTTCTCTCTCCCCGGGTGTTGTATTTAACATCAACAGTGAATAGGCTTTTTCATTCCTAAATGCTAATTTCCTTTCTGTTTTCAATCTGTTTCTGGTACAGAAAGTTTTTGTTTTCAGTGGGTTTGGTTTCTTCCCTCTTTGGTTTTTTAACTGCATGTTTTCTCCTTCCCATATCTGTTTTTGTCTTGGTAATCAGGATTTTTTTGGTGGAAGCAGTAGCTGAGTGTCTATCAATGACCCTGAAGCCTAGGACTTGAATCAGAGTTTGAGTTCAGGCAGCTGGCAGCACAGTCATAATAATCTTACAAAAAAAAAAAAGAGCTTTACCAAGATTAATTTTTCATCAACAGACAGTGGGGGACTCTTAGGAATAATTGTAATTGTCTCATTTTGAACTGTGGTCAGAAATATGGTCTAAAAATCTTGCTATAATGAGAATTTTGGTTCTAATGAAGTAGTGTTATAACTTCATAAAAAATGTTGTGATATTAGAGCCAGAATTCAATGGCATTTGGAAACTGCTCCCAGGCTGTTTACCCTTGGGATAAAACACTGACCTTGCTGAAGCTGGTGTTTCCTGAAGGCACCAGAACATGGCTCAGAGCAGATTGTCACACTCATGTTGGTTCATCTCCAAGTGGCTGAAGCTCCAGAGCAAGGAAAGTCCTGCATGCTGAAGCCTGCAGGTGGCAAGTGGGTGTTGAACAGCACCAAGGACTCTTTGCAGTCTTCTTTGTCTCCTCTCTGATGATGTGCTGTCCTCTCACTAGAAGTAACCTTTCCATATTTGAGACTCTTCACTCCATGTACCCATGAAGCTGCTGCTGAGCTAACTAGTTTTGTCACATAATGTCATAAATGAAAAACAGATCTGCAACAGACACAAGTCATATTCCAGACTTTAGGCATGTACCTCAAAATTTCATCAACTTTGGTATGCCAAAATGTTATCTAAATGTGGATATTTAGTAGCTGGAGATGTCAGTGAGCTGTGACTAGCAAATGAGCTGTGTGTCTGCTGAAACACTGAGAAGGATTTGGATGCCTGTGTCGTAGGAGGTATGGAGACTTCAATGCTGACTGTCAGTTTTGAAGTGTATCACATTTCTCTCAAAGGGAAAATTGAGCCCAGTCTGTAAAGATGGTGGACAGCCCAAATGTTTGGACAAATAGTTATCCTTGTGATGAGCATTTACAATAAAGGATCTCCCAGGGTTTTCTCATCCCAGTGCAATTCCAAACTGGGTAGATTGAAGAGAAGTGTACCTGGGTTTTGGGGAGAGTATATTTTACAGGTACTTTGCTGTGTTCAGTGTAGCACACCTGTGAGTGTAGAAATGTCTCTTTACACAGAATATTGTCTTGGCTTCCTACCTTAGATTACAAGCTTCCTGTCAAATCTGACCTAAGTTTGTTTGCATTAAGAGTGGGAAGTTGAGCCCTGTTGATGTATCTTGTATCCTGGTTGTTTTTTCTGCTTTAATTAACCTGCCAAATAATTTTAAGGTCTGCATGTAGTGCTGTCCTATTTGGCTTTCCTGTTACAGATGATGTGCAGCAGTTCTGCCCCATGCTCTGGTGTTCAGCCTTTCTATCAGTTAAATAAATGTAAAAATTCTATTAAATGCAAGTGTCCACAGAGCTATAACTTTTTATTTATCCTGTTTGTTCTTTGATGACCTAAATTATTTCAGCTGCTCTAATTACTTATTTAAGAACTATTGATCTCTCAGGGTTTTTTGTGGGAGGACTTAAGGAATAGTGTGTCTCACAAGCAGCATTATAGTTGCCTGCAAATAAAGGCAAGCAGACAGACTGTAGTAATGCTGTAGTAACCAGCTTTTTTTAGGTGGCTTATTTTAGGCTAAGTTTTATGTGAAATATTTATGTACTCATTTAAATGCTAAAGACTGGGGTTGCTGCAGCCCTGAGAGCACAGCTGTGTGTCAGGCAGTTGTGTCTGTAGTGGAAAGCCCCCAGTTGTGTTCTGAAGGATTTCAGCAGTTGGGGCCCTTTGCTAGAAACCTAGCAGCTCAGATGCTGGGGCTTTTAGCCTTCTCTGTTACTGTGGTTTGTGGTGTGTAACACTAAAATCTCCAAATTCTTCTGTGCTTCACTTCATCCTGGCTATGAAATGGGGGATACTGGGGATTTCCTGAGGGTTTAGAGAGCTTGCTTCATAATTTGAGTTTGAAGCCAGCATGGTGTGTTTATTGTAGATATTGTTTAGTGTAACAAGGTTTTGTTATCTGCAAAATTAAAGTATTTTTAATTTATAGGGAAATGTAAAATGTGAAAGCCAAAGGGAAAAAAGAGATTCTGCCGTTTCCTTTGGGTTTTGCTGCATTGTGCATCTTGCAGTTAGTCCCAGGCTGTGTTAGCACTCCCGCTGGATAACGATCTGCCCTCCTCCCAAGGGACAGCACCACGCAGGCAAAGCTGCTCCTCTCTCCTGTGCTCACTAATTGATCTCTGGCTTGGCCGCTTCCAGCAAGGTCACACAACTGGCAGCTACAAAAACAGTGTTCTGGGGAAAATTTAAAGGGGAAGAGTAGAAGTACCTAGGATGGGATTATAATTTTTTTTGTAAATAATAAAAAATTTATTGGAGCTTCTGGTTTTTTTTCTGCAGAAGTCTGAAACTCGGCAGGGACTGAGAGCAGAAGATTGTCCATTGTGACCTGTTCCTGCAATTTGTGGGTGAGCAAATTGCTCTTTTCTCATTTTGTAATCCCACTTCTATTTTTATTAGAACAAAGCATGAGTATTCCTATTCAGATCCTGTGATTGATTCCTAAGCAAGCATAGTGGGATCTTCTCAAATTTTTTTCTTTGCAGAAGGTTTGACATGCTGGCCTTGAAAGGCATTCACGTGTTTAGGTTTTGTTTTCTTTTTGCAGAAGTGCTTGAAATCATTCATGCTGCTTTCTCAGAGCTGACTCTTGATTAGTTCAGGTGCTTTACCATTAGAAAGGTGATGGAAATTTGGAGTTAAAAACCTGGACAAGCACCAGCCACAGGCTGTCAGCATGGCAGTGCCATGGTGTGCTGTCACTCATTGAGCACCGTGCCAGTCCCTGTCATTGTCACAGCAGGGCCCTTCTGGGGCTGCTCCCACAGCCCTGCCCAGGCTGGGTTAAAGCTGGGTGCCATGCTGCAGGGAAAACTGCAAATAAAAACCATGCATTAGCACAGCTAAAGTGCTTAGTTACTTGAAAAGCAGAAGAATATGCAGGGTTTGAATAAAGGAAACAGGTCAAACTCTGTGAAGGCAAGGCTGGAATACTGAGGGCAGAACGAAGCTGTGCTGCATTATTAGGGGATTCATGAATGGTGTGGCAGAGAGGGGAAAAGGGGCTTGGTTGACCTGGTGTGATCTAAAAATACATAGAATGTGCTATACAGAGTCATAGCTGTTGTAGCATATTTGAAGGATAAAATATGCAGCTTCCTGTGAAGTGGGAGGATGGCAGGTCTCACAAAGGCAGCGTTCAGAGCACCTTGTGTGGAATTCTGCTCATTCATGTCATCCAATCACAGAGAGTAGCATACACTGTCTTTGTAGTTGCTCTCAAGAAGCTGGTAACTGGTAACTCAATAAGCTGATAAACACTGAAAGATTAGACACCATGTCTTTGGGAGAGGGGTGTGAAGCAAGCCTAACTTGATTATTGCATCAAATAAATTTTCTCTTTGTTATGAGTTGAAGCAAATATTTGATAGTTCATAACTTCTTATGTTCCTTCCGTTACAAAGAACTCTGCCAGTGTTTGGTGTTTTAACTCTTGTGTGGGACCTGATACCACAGAGAGGGAACAGAAAAAAATTAAATTGTGTTAAATTCTCATAAGCCCCAGAGCTGATGAATTGGTTTGATACTGTTTGTTCCACTAAAACTCGAAGCGATTAATTGAATAAACGTTTGTTTGAGTCTTTAATTTATCTATATATATGTATAGTAATTAATGAGGAGGCAAGAAATCGTCTTGAGAGTCACCTTGAGCAGAGGATGAGCATTCCTGGTGCATTCCTGGGAAGCAGCGCTCGCCGTGGTGACGGCACTCAGCCTCTGCCACCGCGTGGCAGCTGCAGCTCAGTGCCGGGCTGGCTGCAGAGCTGCTCCCGCTCAAGGGAAGGTCATTGTGCCTCAGGGAAAGACAAAAGCACCAATATTCCTTCTGTAGAATCACACCTGGAGTTTCAGAAGTTTTCCCTGCACAAACCAAATGTCGGCCCATGTGTGGGGCTATATCTGAAGTTGACAGTGTCTGTTTTCTGCATGAAATTTGCTTCAGGTAGCAGGGTTCAGTGTTTTGCCCAGTGCAAGGCACAGTCTAAGGAGGAGGCGGGGTGGAGGTGGAGAGATGTTCTTTGTTGATGTCTGGCTATGGAAATGCATAAGGACAGACCAACCTGTACAACTGTCTCAGAGGATTAATCCTTTATCCACTGTTGCTTCCCTAAATAGTCTGTTTATTCATGTATAATACACAGCTGTGCATTTAAAGTGAAAAATAGTAAACAGAAAACAGAAGCAAATGGAAAGAAGAGTATGGAAGTAAGGACTGAGCATGGAGTTTTTGTACTCATGCATGATTTGTGTGTGTGTACATTTATTATAGATCCAGTGTAAGTAGCAATGGCACAACTTGGGGTAATGGTTAGTGTTGACTGATGATATAATGATTAAAGTTTACTTTTGTTTCCAAGGGACCTTGCAGCCAGATTATATGGCAGTATAAGAGGCAATTAATGTCTGTGCCTCACAAAAATGGTGAAGGTGTAAATATTGACTTAGAGTAGCAAAAACAGTCATTTCAGTCAACAGAATGGTAAAACTGCAGATTAGACAAATGCCTCACATTACAAAGCACTGACTAAGATGAAAGGCATGATCTGTATTTAAACACTTGACACTAAGTAAGTTATGTTTTCTAGGTTTAAAGTACCTATGGATTACATTATTCTCAAAGAGTACTCAAGGTAAATAAGAGCACAGCAGGATCTAGGGGAAGTGTTTGCGCTCCAGCAATGGAAATGTGCTGCTCTGAGGGGGCAGCAGGGATTGCTGAGCAGGATGAGACAGCTCCTTGCTGTGAGAATGGGTGTGCAAAATGTCTGGGAATAACAGGTTTCCATTAAACTGGAGAGAGCCTGGTGCAGAGCAGTCGTGTCTTTTCCTGGGGAGGAAGTGCCAGTGCACAGAGGTGCTTCCTTCCACCACAATTCCTGCGTGCCCTCTGCTCCATACATAATTCAGGTGCAATGCATAATTGAAGGACTATAAAGCACACTTACTTTCATGTATTTAAATTCCTTGATGAGCCATAGATGGATTTTGCCCTGTCTGTGCTTCTGCTTTGCCTGTTTCTGTAGTTTGTTGAAGCAGTGGGGACCACAGCCCAGTGACTCAGCAGCTCCTGAGAACCACTTCCAAAATACTAATCAGTGCCAACGGTCAGGATTAGTATTCTGTTAGAAAAAAGTATAAGTGTATAACAAAGTCTCATTAATTTGCAGTATCACTTCCTCTGTTAACAACATCTGTGTAAAGTACAGCCTTTTCAAAGTAGAAAATCCTAACTTTTGAAGGGTACAGGTCTCACAGAAGAAGCAAAAAAGCTCTGCCTTGAATGGCCTAGACTGTCATCCTTCCTAGGATCAGTGTCTGTGTGGCAGCTGAGTGTGTACAACACGTTTTCCCATCCAGGTCTGCAATAAAGACTGTCTTACACATGGAATTAAAAGTGAAAGCATCAATTGTACATCTTGAACTTTCTCCCTGTTCCTTTCTGTTCTAGATTCCTTCTCTCAGTAGTTTGTGACTGGATCACATGATGGTATTTCCAGTACTTCCAGTGCTATAATTGCTTTGTGTGGAAATATTGCTGAGGTGCCCTGGACCTTTGAATTTCAAACATTGGATGTGTAACATTTTATATATTTAATCACCATCAAGTAGAGTGTTTGGATCCAAGTTATTTAGAGCAACTGTCTGTGCTATTGCAACCCACTCAGGGTCCTGAGGGAGACCTATGAACAGAAAGAGGCTCAGATTTCTTTGAGTAATTCAGTATTGCCAAATACTTTGGTTTGCTACAGCTGCTGGAGAAGTATTGGGAAGATCTGATCAGAGAGCGTGGTGTTAGAAAAGATCTATTTAAAGATTCAGGAAAATGTTGCTGCTTTCTGCTCTGAGCACCAGAACTACGAAGAAAACTTATGTTGAGTATGAGGTAGAAATCAATATCTGAAATATTCTTCAAAAACAGAATTGAAGGCTGACATCCTTTAAAGCTCGTGGCAGAAGGGCCTCTTCTTTGCTTGAACAAGTTACTGTTTACAGCAATTTTAATAAAGTATCTCCTGGCAAAAAGACTAAATTGTAACATCTCCAAACCTTTTGTAGATGAAACAGTGTCCTTCAAAATCCACACTGCTCAGTTAAACTTGCTAGCATGTGTTGTGACAGGGATACATAGTCTTTGATAGACTGTATTAAGCCTTTCCTATTTTATCTTGATAACCCTTAGTTCCTTCCACTTTTGGGATGTTTCTCTTACTTACCCCGTTTTTTTTCTCTTCCTGGAAACAAGCAACCCAAAGCATTATTCTGTCACTTGGTACCTCTCAGGAGCTCCACTGCTCAGAATTTGCACGAATACTCCAGCAAGCAGTTGAATTCCAGGGCTGCTTCCAACAATAAACCACAGCTCTGCTGTCCTTGCCCTGCCCAGTGCCAGGCCCTGCCCTGCTCCATACTGAGGATCCTCGGGGAGTGTCAGACCCTCTGGCTCTGAGGTTTAGTACCTGTGCTTATCCAAGCCTGTAGTAACTGAGGCGTTTTTCTGACAGGTCACTACAAATAGGATTTCACAGCACAAGGCTCTCAAAGCAGAGGGGCTCTTACTTTATTCTTTTTCCTGTTTCCCACTTTGTTATGACACCTCCATCTGTTTGCTGTTCTGTGCTTGTATCATTGCTGTGAAAAGATAATGCCATCACATCTTTATTTTCTCTAAAGACAGAACAAATTACATAAAATTTCCCTCAAAGCTTGCATGATCCAGTGGTTTTGACTCACTGGACAGCTGTTATTTAGGACTTATTTCCTTTCTCTGTAGATTTTCTCACCTTTGACAATCTTGTGACCATCACAACCTGCTGGAATGTGGAGGGACAGAGCTCCCTAGGAGCAGGTTCTCCATTGGCCTGAACCAAAGCCTCCTGTAATTGTTAGCTGTCTTTAATTACTTCTTTATATTTTGAGTCAGATGCTAAGTGTAGAAGGCACAGAGTAATTAGGGATCTGTCTGGCTTCTTCTGGCACTCTTCTACCTGTTGTCCCATGAATAGCCATTATTCCTAGCCTTTGAATTGGGATGAATTCATCTGCTTCTCTGCTCCTTCACAGTACATTAATAGATACTTGCATTTATGATAGTACATTGTATAATGCAGTAAAAGCCTGAAGCTGGGAAAATGTTTGCAATGTGACAGGAAAGTGAGAGCTTGCCGGTGTATTTCCATAGTTCAATGCCTACCTGTGCTTTGGGAACACTTGTGCTGTAGAGGAACAAGCTGGGTAGCACTGAGAAAATGCACTTGCAGGTGGAAGGTACAGGATGCAGAAACTGTGAGGCACGTACAGAAAAAGCCCTTTCTGTATCCATGGGTTTGTACTGCCTTTCCCTGGGTCTCAGCTCTTCAGCAGCAGGGTCTGATCTTAATCATTCTGCACTGATGAAGATTTTGGAGCATCCTGTTTCCCAAAGAGGATCCTTGAAGAGTGTGATGTGGATTGTGGCATGTTTTACTTTTCTTGTAGCAGCATGTAATTGGTTTTGAGTGCCTTTCCCTAAGCAGTGACTGTAGTTGAAGCGCTGCAATTGCTGTGTTCATGTTGCTGCTCATGTCAAGGCAGCTGCTGGGCAGTTCCTGTGTTTGCAGGGGCAGAGCTGGGGGAGCACTCTCACATGGATGGCTCTGCTGAGGAGCCGGGGAGCAGCAGGAACCTCCTGGCCCTGTGGAAATGCAATCCCAACAGCAGCCCTGGTCAGATAGTCCTCTGAGTGAGCCTGTGTGACATGAGTGAAGGTTTGTGGTGAGGACCAGGCATGTCTGTCATGTTTAGCACAGTGTCATCTGCTTCCTTCTCTTCAACACTTTGTCTGCAGAAGTTTGTGAGTCTTTCGTGTTGTGATTTGGGTTGTATTAGCTGTTAGTCTCTGTGCCAGCACACATAATGACTGGGCTCTGTTGTGCTCAGCATTGTCTCTGGTGTGGTTTGGTTTTCTGGATATGAGTTTATTGTCTTTCCCATCTGATGGTGGCATAGTGGGCCACAATGGGGAGGAGTCATTAAGGCTGAGTCAATAGATCTTTGAGGATCAGCTGATGCTCAGTGTCAGGTGCTACAGCTGCCAGTCCATCCCACAGGCTGCTCCTGCAGCAGGACCTTCTGCAGAGGCACTGCCTGAGGAAAGGACATGCCGTGGTTCCAATCTGTCCTACCTGGAAAGGAGCACATGGCTCTTGCTTTGCTGCAGAGCAGCGTAATTCAGAGCATTCTGAAAAGTGAAATGGCCAGAGCAGACACAATAATACTCCATCAAATATTGATAAAGTAGGATTATTAATTAGAATAGGGGTGTAGGATTAAAATGTCCCTTGAGTTGCATTCCCCATTTGATGTGAGAGTGCGGTTTTGTGGTCAGAGAGTGGGAAGCTCAGGATAACTGGAATCTTTTCTCATCTCTTCAATGTGTTTGCTTAATGTCCTTAGTGGTTCAGGGATATAGAATACTATTGACCAGAGCTGCTAGAATTCTGATATGCTCCTTTGGTGGCACTGCTGGGAGTGAACTTTACAAGGATATCTCTGTTAGTATATTTTGATCTGGTTTGTAGCTCATAAAAAAGAAAAACCCCTCTGACCAAGCTGATAATTTGCAGTCCTGTTGTCCTGGAGTCTTGTCCTCCCTCAAAGAGCTGCATGTTTTTGTGAGAGGCTGAAAACACTGGATCAGTTCTGTGGAGCATATGGACCACTTGGCCCTCAGGTGCAGTGGAGGATAGCATTTTGCTTTCACAGTGTGTGTAGTGCTGAACTAAATAGATATCAAAGCAAAGAGAATGAATTGAATTTCCCTGTTACACAGCCCTGGTGTAAAAAGCTTTCAGTGTCTCTCACTTGAAAAAGACACCACAGGTTAGCTATGAGATTTCCTTTTAGAACAAAGCCCTGATCTGCATCACTAATAACAGCTGAGGTCATTAAAATAGAAAGAATTTCCCTTTGAATTTCTTTTGAACAGTGTCTGCAATTCTCTGTGTTAGCTTTTCTTTTCCCACAGTTCTGGTCTATCAGGAGAGTGCAGTAAGGGTTTATTTTCCTCTTAAGGTTCTTCCTGGTTCTAATATTCTACCTAGAATAAGTAGTTTAGACCACATCTTCTCTTTTTTTTTTTTTTTTCCCTCTTTCCCTTCTGAGTGTTTCCCTGCTTTCTCTAGAGCCATTAGATGCTCTGACTGTGCACTTCAGGAGATCAATATGCTTTTGGCATTCACAGGCATTATTATTCTGTGACTGTACAAGTGGTATGTATTCATACTATTAACATCTGCTCAAAATTCCCAACATCCCAGCACAGCTAACAGAGGATGACCGTGTTGTCCTTGGTCAGGCTCTGTGCAATGGATGTTGACACCTGGTTTATTGTTGGACAGATTCCACTTCCCTTTTATTTTGTTTTGACCTCATTTCACCCCTGGAAGCTCCATTTCAGCTGGAGATGGATGAATGAACTGGGAAGCATTGTGTCCACTGCTGCTGTGGCAATTCCTCTGTTACTGCCCAAATAAGTGATTTAGTCCCTACATTGTAGGGGCCAGTTCTGACCTAGCAGTGAGATTCCAGCAGCCCTCAAGGATGTGCCTGTAATGGAAGCACCATCTCTGCAAAGCAACAGAAAAAAGAGTCTGCTGGGCAGATTCAACACATCATTGTCCTTATGGCTGATGTAACAGAGGATTGGGAGCTTTAAAGTCATGGAAAGAGGATGAGCTGTGGCTTTGACTTCAGTGGTAACTGAGGATATTGGGTGGTGGGAGTACAATGTCAGCTTTCTGATTGGAACAGATCGTGGCAATAGGGAGGAAGGAGGGAAAAGAAACAAGGAAACTGGAGCTAAATATGTATCAGTGTGGAAGTTAATAGCCACGAGTTGGATTCACTGTTTTCAAATCCTGTCTGAAGGATGTAACCTCTTATGAATGGGAAGAAACTGTTTCAAGGGGAAGCACAATGTGTTGCCATTCCTGCCTTTCTCCCCTGCATTTTGGTCGCTTTCATTTTGTCATTGCTGCTCTCCCAAAAGTCAGTTTCTATAATAAGAGGTTCATTCAGATTGTAATGTGCAACCTTGAAAATTATTTAGGATTAACTCTGACTAACAAAATAAAATTCAAAGTAATCATTTGCTCATTCAAGATTTCAGGGAAATATCTGTATGACTCCTCAAGTTAAAAGGGGAAATGTTACAACAGCCCATACAAGTTGACTTTTTGCCTTCCTAAAGGAAAGGAAGCTGTGAAATCTCAGAAATACTGGGTACTGGGCACTGATTAATCTCTGTTGTCTGATCTGAATCAAAGGAAATGCAGAAGCCAAGGGAATCTGTGTTTTAGCAAGCTTTACATGAGGCAGAAGTCTTCACTTAGTCTCATATTTTACAAGTGGCAGTGGTTTATCATTTTCACACAGAGACACACACACACACACACACACCCCAAATAGATTTTCTTGTTTCTTGGATTCTATTTTCTCTAGCATGTTTGCCATGGTGACCTCCTGCGAAGGGAGACTGGCAGAAATATGCAAAGTGCCCTGGTTCAGAGTCATGCACTAAAAAAGGGCTTGGATCAAGTGGAGTTTAAATCTTCAGCCGAAGGTTTTCTTTGAAAATCACCCATGGGCCCTGCTGACCTCCCAGTGACTTGCTGCAGGTGTGGGATACTGAGCCAAGGAGCCACACATCGACTGGGACACCATGGAGCAAAGCTGAGCTTCTGCTGTGGTTCTGGGAAGCTCAGCCATCTGTACTTTGGCTTCCCTTCTGCTCCCAGAGACAGCAAAAGAAATTCTGCTGAAGTCCTGTAATACAAGGGGACCTAAAGCTGAGTTGGAAACAAAAAGGTTCACAATTTGTCCAGAGAGTGTAGCTAGGCTGGCATGTGGAGTCAGTCCCAAAGCTAATGAGAGTTAAATTGTCAGGTTTGTGACTTCTGTCTCATAAAGCATTCAAGCATAACAAATGGTGCTGACACACTGGCCTTGGCATGGAAAACTTCTTTAAATATACAAGATGGTGCTTCTTACTGGGGTATATATAAAGTTGGCTTAGATGCAGTGAAGTTTCTTGGGGATAAAATGGATACTGTTCCAATAAGCTGTCAATTATGTTTCTTTCCAGAAATGATACATATAATTGCTGAATGGCAAGGCTGGATTGGTTTTAAGTAGTTGATCTAAAGTATTATAATTCTTTTTATGTTTTCCCTCATAGTTCTTGGGAGGATTCTAGATTTATCCACTTCAATATTTTGTATACAGCCTCATAAGAAGCCTTATGTGTGTCTCATGGCAGAGATGTTTTGGTGCTTATTCTTGCTCTTACTGAAACAGTTCTAAACCAGATGAAGTGGTGCTTCATGGTGCTTTTGCCAGTTCTTGGAAAGTTTCTAGATCCATCCACTTGAATATTTGTATACAACCTCATCAGAAACCTCAGTTTGTCTTTTTTTTTTTTTTTCAAAAGCCATTGAGCAGATTTTGTTTCAGACGTATTGATGAGCTCCTGTGCACATTTAGCACACCGGTTAGCAGAGCAGGAGTTGCAAGCATTTGTGCTGCAGATCAATATCTCCTCTGACAGAAGCCCAGCAGGAGCTCAGTTTGCCTGCTGTTGTGAGACATGAAGTAGAAAATGTGCATAAACCATGCTGGCTAAGAGGAGTGGAACAGAGCTTCCCTCAGGGCAGAGGGAAGTGCTGAAGCCCTTGTCTCTGGTCCAGTTCTGCAAGAAGAAGCAAACAAAATACTCATTTGGAGACCATGAGAACAAGCTTGAATGGTGTTAACACTTATGTGAAGATCTGTACTGGTCATTCTTAGAGGTTTGTTAAGCAATCTGACAAATGGCTGGTGATGGGGACACCAGGGTTTGCATCCCAGCAAAGTGCAGAGTGTGCTGTGGTTATCCCTGCCAGACCCTCTCATCCAAGTGAGAGCAGATCCAACAACTTGTGCACACCCCCTTCAGGTGGGGCCTTTATTCTGGGGCATTTGTGAAGCAGAAATGATTGATTCACATGGGAGCTTCAATCTGTGAAGTAATAATGCTAATACTGGTGTGAAACAGTACTTTGAGTATTTTTCTATTATTTCTAGTATTTCCTAGAAAGGCAGGAGTGTGCCAGGCCACAGTATTGAAAGTACTGGATAAAATCCCCACCTTTGAGTCAGGAAACTGAATGTGGGACTGTTCCTTTATGGTTGTCCCTTGCCTCATACTGACAAATCTGTCTTTAGTTACCTGGATTAGATTTGGAGATAACTGAAGTGTTTAGTGTTCATTAAGGTGCAAATACACAAAAGTGAGCTCCACATCTTTGGCACCTTGGAGAACATTACTCATTCCTCAACATTTGGCACATTTGTGATCTACATCCATTTTACTTCCTGCCACCTACTGTGGTGACAATGTCCAGTTTTCCCAGAGGCCTCATTACTGAGCAGACTTTAGTGAAGTCTGTGAGGGAAAGCAGAACTGCAGCTGGAAGGAAGATGAGGCAGAGCTTGCAGATTTCATGCAGAATCCAAAGGTGTCATTTCCATGGCAGAGATGGATGTCAGACAGGACTTTGGGGTTACACTCATCTTCAGAGCTCACAGCTCACACAGTGCACATGGATGTGTTTGTTTTCCAGCTCCAAAATTCCCCATTCTCTCAGTTGCCTGTTTGGCCTTTCTGGAATCCAGACTTGAGCAGGAGGAAGTTCCTTCAGCCGGGCTGTGCTGCAGGGCAGCCTCCCTCCCTCCTTCTCCCAGTGTCTGTCCCTTTGGTTTTCCCTGAAGCCCAGGCTGGCTCCAGGGCCCTGGCAATGCGGAGCTCTGCAGCAAACCCTGGCGATGCAACCTCTGCAGCTGCTTTGGGGCTGCACAGACCTGCCCTCCAGCGGCGCCAGAGCCTCCCTGAGCCGCTGGAAGCAGCTATTTACAAACGCCTTGGATCGTTTGGGACAAAATCAGCACAAAGGGCTCTCAATAGTCAACACGCCTCCAAAACACCCTCAGATCCTGGCAATGTATTGGGCACAGCCTTCCTGCTATAACATTTTACTGCAGAAAACCTTGCCTGAGACCCTTTTTTACCCCATTTTGGCTGCCTCCTGTTAGGTGATCAACATTCTCATCTTGCCATCTGCCAGAGAGGCCCCTCGGAAGGGATTCACCTCCAGCAGGCAGCTGGAAGCAGGGAAGAGGATCAAAGGGCATGAAGTTGACCTGCAGTCCAGCAGAGTCTCACACAGATCAAAGGGTACATCCATGGTCAGAGCCTGACTTCTGTGACTTCCTCCAGAGATTACTTGGCAGGAGTGTGGCCCTGTCTGCACCACAGCCTTGCCTGTGTGTGTTTATCTGTTGGAGAGGAAGGCCTGGGTGCTGTGCACATGCTGGACATCTTTGTTATGGTCCTTACAATTTGCTCTTTTTTGGGATGAGGCCTGTCATGGAGATCTCTGAACAAGCAGCCAATGCAAGGCAGAGGAGGGGATTTCAGACCTCAAACATGGTCATTCTTCCCTTGTCCTCTGGACTGCCCCCCTCCTCTTCCTCAGCACTATAATTCTATGTGAATTGATGAAAGCGAGGCTGTGCCTCAGCACTGCTCACCTGTGCCCAGACAGCAACCCTCCTGCTCTGCCTTGGCAGCCCACTTTATCCACTGCCACTGCCCAGGACTGACCAATGCCACAGGCTCAGGACCCTGGTGTTTGTCAGTCAGCATGATTTGCTTGCCAGCAGTTCTGATTAGCAATGATAGGAAATGAAATTTATTGTGTCTAAAAAAATGCAATTAGGATGTCTCAAGACTGGAGATTTTGTGTGATTTTGCCAGGTTTTAATAGCAACTTTAAAGTTCTGGCTCAGAACCCATACTCTGCTGTGGGGATGTTGCAATAGGTCCTGCAGTGTCCAGGGTGCTGCTGGCACCGTCCTGCAGCAGTTCAGGATGTGTCCAGTTGCTCTGGTTCCCCAGTGCTGCTGAACATTCGTTTCTTTCCAGCTCTCCTGTTTTCACATGGAGCCCTTTGGTGACTTTGGCAGTGCAGAAGGGACATCTAGTGGGCTGATAGGAGAGTGGGGACAGTGCCTGTTCAGGGCAGCAGGAGAGAGCCAATTTCCAGTTAGAGACTGGACTCTGGGGAACCCTTGAGTGTTACAGCACCAAATTGTATTTAAACATTTCAGTGTACAGAATTGGCCTGTGAGTCTGGAGGCTTGAAATTCCAAAACTTGAAGTTTTTAAAAATATTCCTGGCACTTTTCAGCAGTGTCAGAAAACAGGAGAATGTATGGAAGCAGTCAGGTTTGGCACAGTTTTTGTGTGGAACTGAAAGGTTTTTTCTTTACTGACTCAACTTCCCAAGCCTGCAGTCAGTGTTAGTATGGACTGCTTTGTGTGATGTTGTGCCTAATTCTCAAAGTTGGGAAAAAAATCACGACTGATGCTGTTGGCTTCCACTGTTCAATTCAGTGAAACAGATTTGTACCCAGTGGTTCCAGGACAGTGAGGAGGGAAGGTGAGGCTCTGTCCTCTGGGGCAGTTCCAGCGTGCATGTGACAGGAGAGAGGAATGGCTTAATTTGTAGCACTGATATTTGCCGGCCTGTCACACGTCTCCAGTATCCAATCTGCAGTATTAGGATTATTTTAAGCCCTGTGTGAGGAAAGATTGTGAAACTCATGCAAGTGTACATTGTTCTTTGAATGAAAAGCAAACTGAGGTACTTTGGTGTATGGTTCTCTCTGAACTTTTTGTAGAAAGATGTATAAGATTGTTTTGTGACAAGTGTACAGAAAAGTATAAATAAGAATGTATATATGTATAATATATACAGAATAAGTGGACAGGAAGGTTCTGCTGAGTACCCCAGACCTACTTTCTCCTGTTTCCTCTAATCCAGCTTGCCCACTGCTGCCCCATTTCCATGGCATGCATTTCCGGCTTGCGAAGGTTCCTGCTCCAGGCTGAGAATAGAAGCCTTGCTGTTATGCTGTGCTTAAATCTCTCATAATGAGTGTTACTCCAAGGAAAGCAGCTGTGTCCTTTGGCTCTAGTTTTAATGCTATGTTAAAGAGCAGATTATGGTGACGTTGGGCAGCAGCGATGTGGAGGTAGCACAAACCATGACCAGTTTGGGGAAGGCTTTAGCAAGGATGACTAAGGACTTGGAGCTTATGCTTTAGATAACAAATCCACCCAGTTGTGCTCCTTTGGAAATGTAGTCAAGCCTAACAAATTGGGGCCTTAACAGAATTGCATTGGGGTCCTTTAATTGGACTAAGCTGGTTAATACCCACATTGGCTTTTGTATGCCCAGGGGTCCAGCACAGGAATGGTTTGCTGTTCATGCTGGCAAAATCTCATAAAATTTCAACCATGAACATTGATAAAATTAAATTCTAATGTCCTCATAGGTAGACAATGAATTAAGGTATTTTGATTATTATAAGGAAGTTGGATGTAAGTGTTTTCCTCTTCCCTCTGTCTGGCTAGTGTGCCAGACTCTGCCATGGCTCTGTCCAGGGTTTGGGGTGTGACAGGCCACACAGCACAGCAGGAACAGCAGGGCTGCACAAGAGCTCAGCCTCTGTGGGACAACCTCCACTTTCTGTGTGTGTGGGTTTGTCATATTCTGTTTCATGGGAGCTGAGCAGGTCCTTCAGGTAGTCCTAGAAGCCATCAATTACCATGGATTAGGTGTGTTTTCCAGGTGCTGTGAATGTTGCACTACTTGACTTGCAGCAGTGTCTGGCTAAGGATGGTGCTTTGTTGTCATGTTAATTGTGCAGTCATTCATGTGTATTTGCTGGATTTGGAAAAGGTGGATTGTTGAGAGCATAATTCACACAGGTGAGGCAAAAATATTGTGAGCAGAAAGATTCTGCAAACATCAGTGTTTGGTCATGTCCCTCGAGAGCAAAACCAGAGTCTAAGGAGACAGAAATGAGTTCCAGATGGTTGTGGTAACTGGCAAGAAACTAATACTGGGGCTGATCTTGAGAAAACAGACTGAGGACACCAGAGATGAAAGGGGGGGCAGGGTGGTCCAGATAAGGTTGATAACACATGATATATCATCTTTGGAGCATTCCAAGGCAGGACTGTGAGATGAACCATTTGTTCCTGAACTGCAGAGTCTGGGTGGTGGAAAGGCTTTTGCTGTGGCTGTTCTGCTTCTGCCCTGAAGGTAAAACCCCTGCAGAAACTATTCTATTTCCATGCACAAATCCCACCAGCCTCTGCTGCCCTGCAGATAATGCAGATTACTCACTATAACATTGCTCCTGTTTTCTTCATGTGCAGTCCTTGCTATCTTGCATATTTCTTGTTTAAATTAGGCATTTGTCTGGCATCTTACCTGTGTTCTATTTTTAGTTGTTAGTGAAGGGTGAGGCAATGTACTTAATTCTCATTACAGTTAGTTTAATCCAATTGTGATGTGGATTTAGAGAGATTTAGCAGGTCTCGGCTGCATGTGGGCTTTTTCCAGTTACTGTCATTAAACAATGCACACTGGTAACTTTTTCCACTTCTAAAACTGAATTCATGTATCTAAAGGAGGTGTGATTTGGTGCCTGTGTTTTGCACCTCTGTTGATCTCTGTAACTGTTCCTCAGTTGTGAAGAGATTCCTGCACATTTTGTGAGTTCACCTTCCTGTGGGATCACCCACCGCATCCTGAGGCAGCAGTAAAGACTAATGTGGACTAACTCTGCTTTTTGGGGTTAATAGAGTGCTTTTGTCTTACTTCTCTTTGAACAAAGCAGTTCCTCTCAGAAAACTGTTCTATCCTACAGTGGAGTTTGTAAATACGAACCGATACCGAGCCCTGCATCCTCCAGACAGCCTCGGTGCCGAAGCAGTTGTGAGCCGTGGGGCACAGCCCAGGTGTGTTTGGGCCACTGGGAGGGGCAGAGAGCCCGGCCCCATTGCTGGCAGGCGCTGGGCGCGGTGCAGCACAGACAGACAGACAGACAGACAGACACACACCCCCACACACGCACAGTCCGCTCCGCGCGATCCAGGCAGGCTTTGCCGGCGCTCCCAGCGCGGGCTGCGGGGCTCTGTCCGCGGGCTCGGTGCTGCTGCGGCCCGGCCTGGGGAGAGCACGGGAGAGCCCGCCCCGCACCGTGATGTGGCCACAGGAGGGGCTTGCTGGGCTCCAGCTCCTGTCTCTCCCCGGAGGGCTTTAGAACGGCCACTCTACACTTGTCATGGAATTAAAGAAAGCTACCTCCAGGTCGTACAATGCTGCTCTCCTGCTGCCACTTTTCCTCTTGCTTTGGGGTAAGTTTTTGTCTTCTGTGCCTGATTCTTACCCAGCTACTATGCAGTAACTTTGGATCAAATCTGTGACCTGCCCTTATATTGAACAAACTGGCATCTTACAGTTAGATTTGTAGCCTGAAAACTTTTGTCTGGAAGATAAACAGGCATTTCATCCTAGACATGTTTTTCCTTCTATTTATTTCTTGTCTCTTTCCATCTTTCTCCCTGTGCACATGTATGTATGTGTTTATTCACAAGAACTAAAAGTAATTAAGTATTCATGTAATTAAGTATTCAGCTATCATAGTAACCATTTTCTCCATTGGAAAGGTCTGAATATTTTGTTTGTGCCCACATAGAAGAAACACAGACGTTTATTTACATCCTATATGCTCAGGAAATCCATCTGGGCACAAGAGGATGGTACTCAGGGGAGTGTAGTGCCAGATACATCTGGTACAAAATGTGGAGGGAGATCACAGGGCAGGAGTGTCTCCATTTAGAAATTTTGACAAAAGCAGATCCATCCTCAAATTGCAAGAAACAATGAGGTAACAAAAGAGTCTGTCACACTAGTGGGGGGGTGTTTTGGTTTTTTTTCCACACTAAAAACTTATTTTATAGCCAAGGAATCTACTTGAGTGCGCTGGAATTCTCCAAGTTCCCAAGACCATTTCTTTGGGCTCCATTGACACCCTTGTTTACAACATCTTATGTTCCCTGAAAAATAGGAATCTCTGTTTCTTCTGGAATAGGTGCCTAGAGATCTGCTGGGCCTAGACATCTGTTTTAGTCATCTGGGGATTATAAGGTCATGTCAGGAACACGTCCAGCCTTTTACTGGAAAGTATGATTGGGATTGAACTGGTCTCCTTGTCCT
Source organism: Toxostoma redivivum (assembly GCA_013397375.1). Classification (NCBI taxonomy): domain Eukaryota; kingdom Metazoa; phylum Chordata; class Aves; order Passeriformes; family Mimidae; genus Toxostoma; species Toxostoma redivivum. Next base: position 289,520 of record VXBI01008950.1, read on the forward strand.
GCCCTCGGCACTGCCAGGCCAGTTACCTGTAGGGGCAAGTCAGGTTTGGTTTCCACTGAGCAAGTACAGATGTGATCCATGAGATGAAGAAATGGATGTGAGATATGGAGAACATTGAGAAAATAGAGCCAGAGCCTTTTCTCTGCTTGTGTCTGCTGAACGCGGCTCTCAGCATTTTCTTGCATTAGTAGGTGATGTTTATGTAATTTTTGAGATTTGGAGAAAGTTTTCAGCTTTTCCTCTGGCTCCCCATCAATCTCTTTTTTTTCCCTCTGAAGCCTCCCAAGATTTCTGTTCCTCTGACCACCTCAGACCATGAATGTGAAAGTCAAAATATATTGTGATTTTTGAAGGGTTTTTTTTTTTTCTTTCTTTCTTTCTCTTCATTGTACCAACTTCTTTGTCTGGTGTGTTTGCTCCAAGTGCCTGGAATTCCTCTGGCCACAGGGAAGCAGCAGGACTGTCTTTTGTATCTAGTAACCATAGCTACTGGTTTGGAGTGTGAAGCAATTATGGTGTCTTTGTGCTGGGCAGAGGCAAGGCGGGTTGCATGGATGGACTCCCCGTGTGGCTGCCAGGCCCTGGCTCAGAGGGTTTGTGCCACTGCACTTGTGGCTTTTCACTCCTGGAGAAAGCTCTTCTCTGGAGCACTGGTTTTGGGAGAAGGTGGAGTTCTTTTGAGTGCAGGTGGATGTCTCTTCTTGCTGCAGCCAGCAGAGCTCAAGGGAAGTGCTGATTTTCATAGTCTTTCTACCTACTCCTGTTTTGTAAGGGCAATTCTGCCAGATTTAAACTGGAGTGAATGGTGCTATTTAAGTAGTACTTGTAGGTTTTAAAGGCCATAAAGAAACGTCTTTTCTTGCTCTTAGAAACCATATCACTCCTTTTTTTGTATCTAATTGGCTGAGTCTAAATGTCTTTGAAGCAGAGAGTGCCTAAGCTACTTGTTCAAAATTTTTGTGGAAATTCTGCGAATGCAGTTAGCCTGGTGCAATTTGTACCCATCAGAGCATCCTGCAGGCAGATCCTATCTCCAGTTGTTTAAAAGAAACTCCAGAGGGGCAATGGTGCAGGCTGTGCCTGTGACTCCCCTTTTACTGCTGCTGCCTGTGTAAAGGGAACACAATAGAATAGCTCCCGCTGATTCCTTGTCTTTAAAAGAGGTTCTGGAGGGCAGAAGGAGTGTCTCACTTCTGTTCCCACAGCTCCAGCCATCAGCAGGCACAGGAATTCACATACCTTTGGCCTGGAAGATGCTTTGGACGCCTGCTGAGGGAGAGCATGTGCAAGACAAACCTTTTCTGCTATCAGCTCTAATGCCAGCTCTTGAGATTAGCTGGGACATAGGGACAGTTTAAGGCTTACTTCAGAACTGGGGAACAAACAAAACCAATCTTTCCAGCTGTTTTGTTAATTGTCAGCATATTTAAATAAGAATTGGAAATTAAAGCCTGTGACTCACTCTGGTGAACTGAATACACAGGAAAGCCCCTGTCCCAGTGTTTGATCTGTGGAAATGGCTGAGAGGTCAGAGAATACTGAAACATGAAGGTCACCTTGGAGGAGTGTTGATTAAGGGAAAATTCTGGGGTGTCCTGAGCACAGGAGATCAAAGAGTTACTGTGGCAATATATTCAATGCTGTCATAAACCAGGGATTCATAGCTCCTGTCTTCCTCCCAGTTCTAGAAGCATGATAATAGGAGTTGCACCTTCAAATCTGCAGTGAAACAGTGAGTAAATGATGAACACAAGCTAGCTGGCTTCTTGTTGTGTTGTAAGAATGAGTTCAATTCCCTGAAGTAGTATTTCTGACTAATGCTGTTAATGCCTTGGGCCATAATGTTGGCACTGCTGGGCCCCGTGGATTGGTGCCCACTGTTTGGCACCTTTTAGCAATTCACTGGGCAAGCTGAGGGGCAGAGAGCCAGGAATCCCCATCCTCCTTCTTTGAGGGGGTAAATATTCTGCACATTTCACAAGAAGAACCTGAGCCACACTTCTCATGCTCGAATGAATGAATGAATGAAAGAAAATCTAGGTCTAGGCCTTTGTAAATTCTATATAAATATTTCACACCAGTAGACTGTGTACATATATCTGGCATGAAAAACTCTGTCACACCAAAAACCTCGTGTGCAAATGTGGTGTGGAATTTGTTGGTCTCCAGTAACAAAGAGAAGCCATGTCAGAAGCAGTCTGGGTAGAACTGTAATCTGGCCTGTGTGACATGAGGAGATGTCTTAAAGTTGGTATCCAAGGTGGTGTTTGGCTGAGACACTGGGCTTGTGTGTTTAACCTACCAAAACTCTTCCAGAGACATCAAAGTCATGAATAGTGAGGCTCTTTTTAAAACTGACTTTTCCAAAAGACACTCTTGGCATTGCTGGGATCCCTGGCATTTTGTCAGGCCATTTATTCAGTATTGTCTTAGAAGTCCTGCCTGCTGATTGCCAGCACTGCTTTTGGAGTAGCTAATCTTTATTTTCAGGGTTTGGGTTTTTTTGGTCATAGTGCCATGTCCTGCTTCACATAAATTATCACATCTGATAAGCTGATAACCTGAGACAGTAACAATAATGTTTAATAACTTAGTAATTGCTATTTTGGAGGGTTTCCCATTCCCACAACCCCTTTTCTGAAGCTAAATAATAGGAAAGCCTGCTGTTAAAGCAGCTGTGACAAGTGCCACTACTGTGTTAAACCAGACAGGGAATACAGGTTATGGAATGTTTTGGGCTAGGTGAAATATCACTGCCAATTATTATCACTTCATGAACTCGTCAGCAGTCTCAGAGAGTTTCAGGCTATGTTTTCTGGTGCTGCTGTTACTCAGAGCAGGTGCTTGAGTTCTGGTCTGGATAGAAAGGTTTTAATCTCTGTGTGTCAAGAAAGAAATGGGGCTTGTAAAGCCCTAGGGATGTGTGAAGCCCCCTGAAGAGGCCTTGTACCCTCCCTGAACAGGTATGTGGAAGAATTTGGCTTTATCCTGCCATTCCCCTCCACAGCTGTCCTTCCAAAGTGAGCAGGGGTGGGCAAAACAGAGGGGGAATGTGAAAGCCCCTTCTCAAGCCTGCCCATTTCCCTTTCTGCTTGTGTGGATCCTGGGAACAGGCCAAAGTGTGTCCCCTTTCACTAATCCTTTACACTGACCAGGATAGGGAAAGATCAGCAGAGGTCAGCAGGGATTTACTAATATAAGCACATGCCTCCCTGTTGTCATGGAGACCTAACTCTCCATTCCTTTATTCAGAGTTTATTTAGTACTTGTGTTGCTCTGAATCCCTTCTGGTGGAAGGGATCTCTGCCTTTCTACCCTTGGCCTCCGGATCTTTCTGCAGTGGGAGGTGTGCTGGGATGAGCAGCAGGAGCTCAGCCTGGCTGGTGAGAATTGCCCCAGGCTGGGGTTTGACCAGTGGTGCTTTTGGAAATTGGATTTCCCTCGAGCTCCCTTATTGTTGTGGTGCAGCTGGGACCTGTGGTGCTCTGGGAATCCTGCTGTTCTCACTTCTTGGTTGTAAATTGGCTTTTTTTCAGTTGTTGTAGTGAGTAGGGCAGGTGAAAAACATCTGAAGGGAGCTTCTTTCCACTTGAGGTGGATCTGGCTTGTCCAAGCTCATATTCAGTTTTTCTAGGCCAGGAAATAACATTCTGGCAGCCTGGCTCTTCTGGGAGCTGTGGCTGTGGTTATGACCATTTTGCACAACATTGCACAGGTGATGGTTCCACCCAGTGCAGGGCATGTACATGAAAGGGTATTATGGGATGGGGATTTCCAGCAGGGATTTCCACTGCCTCTGCTTGGGTTTTTTCCTGTCCTTCAGTACAAAGGAAATTGTGAGCTGAGAATGTTGCCTCTTCCCTGCTGGAATTTTAAGTGATCATCAAGACACCTTTAAGGTAGTTATCAATTCAACACTGAGCAGCTTCCACAAGGTCAGGAGTGTCTGCAGATTGACAACATCCATCCTCTATCAGAATTACCCAAGACTTTGTGAAAACAAACTTGTGAAAATCAAACCCTCAAAACAGAAGCCAGTGAGTAATGCTAAAGCATCTCCAATCACAGCAATAATTGCCTAACTTCTTACTAATTTCTGATTTTTTGTGGTCAAAAAACTCACTGTAGCAACTTTGACAAGATCACATAGTTCAGGTATAAAGTATAAGATTATTAAAACAGAGCCTGGTAATGCAGATTGTTTGCCTTGAACTGTTACAAAAGGTCACAAACCTCATCGTTAGGGGAAAATCTTTGTACCTTTAAAGTGTAAAACCAGCCCTGTCCTGACAGAGCTCAATGAATGCTTTATATGGGACTCTGGTAGCCTTTGAAGTTCCTCCTAATCCACCCCTAAATGCCTGGAACTGCTCTTCAAAGGAGCTATGGTCTCCTCCAGTTTCAATTCAGCATAGGCTTGCAGGATGGTATGACTGTAATACACTTGTAATGGTTTTTTTTCCTTACAAATATCATTAATTTCTGTTTTTCTTATGAAACATAAAGGAAAACTTCTGAATGTCATTGTTAATTTAGCAACAACTACTTTGGTGAAAAACTATATAAACTCTTGTCATTCAGTGATTTCCTTGACCTGATTTTTACAGTGTTCATGAAACAGCATAGTCTGGAGTACATGTTTTCATTATTCTTATATTGTGCAGCAGGAAAAGCTAATTTATTCATTTTTCTTATTAGTGTTCGGTGCATATTCATGTGCTATTCACATTCATATATTAATCTATTCCAAAACTGAGAGCAGTAAGTGTATTCCCTAGGACTGATGGTTGAAAAGAACAAATTCAGAACTAAAAACATCAGATGTGCTCTTTGTCAAGCCAGATGTTCAGCACAGCCATGGAAGGAGTATTATGGTTAGAATACATTCACACAGGGACATGTTTTGTCCTTGGGAAATATTCCATATTAGTACAGGTGTGCTGGATACAGGGGAGTGTGTGATACAATTTGGGGTTGGTGCTGTTTGTGTGCCTGAAGCCTCCACTGAGTCAGTCAAACACGTGGGGGATTTTCTGCCAGCTGCAGTTCACAGAATAATTTGCAGTTATTTAGATAAGTTTAATTTCTCGTGATTTACACTGCAGTGTCCTCAGCCTGCTTCCTGTGAGCAGTGCTGTGTTACTTCAGGATATCTGTTCCAGAAAAGGGACATTTTCCCCCAAAATGCTGTCCTGCTGAAGTACATGTATTAACCAGTTCATGGTCACGGTGAGTTTTGAGCAGACCAGAGTTCTCCCTGCCCTTCACTGCTGTCTTTAGTAGCCAGGAAGGCCTTTGCACTTAGTGAGGCTTTGTGTTGTCTGTATGATGGACCAAACCAGAGGAGGCACAGAAAGGTGTGTCTGTTGTGGAAGAACTTTGGGAAAGGCAGGAAATAGCAAAGGGCTTTGATGTTTAGCTTTATTTGCAAAAGCATTTTGCGCGTGTTCTTCTCATGAAGCAGAGAGCCATGCATGAGCCTTGGCAGTGACTCAGCCTGCCTATGCCAGCAGTGCCTGGGGATTCTGTGGAAATGGGAATTTCTTTGCAGATGGAGTGTGCTGCAACTCCTTCCCAACATGCAGCAGGCTCTGCTCCTTTTTTGTCCCAAACTGTGCTCCTGGCCTCTGGGAAATGCAGGCTGGGGCCGGTTACTCATTAAGCCTACAAAGGCTCACATCTCCTGCCTAGTAAAGCTCTTTTACAAATAGTTTCCTGGGCTTCCACTCTAATTGCCACAGAGATTCCAGGCAGATTCCGTCATCCTTGTTTTCTGCCTGACTGGGAATCTGAGAATAAAAGGGTTGATGGCAGAATAATGGAATTGCTGGACAGTGCAGGGCTCAGCAGCTCTCCCCAGCATCACATGAGAGGGGAAGGGAGGGGTGGGCCATGGAGATGATGCTGGGAAGAGAAAGGGCTGCCCAAATCCCTGAGCACCCTCCCTCCCCCTGCAGCACCGCCTCTTTAAAGAAGACTTAGAAACACTACAGTCTTTGGTGGGAGGAATCTGGGGGAGGTCAGGGCAGGGGCAGCCTTTTGTAAACCAAAGTCTCCTATAAATCCTTTGCAGGCCCTGAAGTCGGTGCCTCCACCTTCAGGTACAAAGGGACTGAGGAGTTGTTGGGGCAGAGTTGATAGAGCACCACTGGCACAGATTAACGGGGTAAATAAGGTGCACCAGAGCAAGGCAAACGTGACCAAGACTGGGCCAGGATGATGCTGGCACCAGTGGCCGGACATGGAGGTCAGCTGCTTGCCCAAAGGCTTCGAGTCGTGGCTTGGCTCCCAGCACCAGGGGAGTCTGGATTGTCTCACCAGTAGCAATTTCTCAGATACCATTTGCTCCTTCATGAGCTTTATCTCTGCTTTCAGACCATTTTTCATAGACGTTTTCCAAACATCTGCTATGTAGTTGTTTGCAGAGTTACTTCCAAGTTTGGATGTTTCAAAACACTTATGCAGGAATCAGGCTGCGATATCTCTACCACACAGCTTCTCTCTGATTTATCTTGGAATTGAGCAGAATGAAAAGCTCTGATCTCAGAAGGCCACAGTGGGATGAGGTGCTAATGACTGCTGCCTTTGTGGAAGGCAAAGTTCTCTGTTTCCACTGCCTTTGTCCCTTTATTTTTGGTTGGTTTATGTCTTTTGGAAAATGCTTAATTGTGGCATTGAATCCAGGACATATATCCTAATTCTAACATAAAGGCAGTTATCTCCTGTTCTCTGGGCTGTCCTGCCCTTTGCCCAACCTGCCCCTTGTTTCACAAAGTAAATTTAAAATTTCTCTTGGAAAAGAAACAAGGATTTTTCCTATTATTCCGTTCTGCTCCATTTTGAAATATCTACGTTGAACACTTTTTTTTTCTTTTTAAATATCGTGTATCCACATAATCTCATTTATATGAACTTCATTTGCAGTTCAGTGGGCACGTCCCATCACATTTCCGGATGGTGGAGTTGCTTAATGGGGCAAGAGCCTTTTAAACACTGCCTTTGTGGGGACAGCAAGGCATTGTGCTCAGTGTGAATTAACTGATCACATCCAAATGCTCCCACATTTAGGGGAATCTGGTCTCAACGTTAGTTCCTGATATCTGGTTGTTAGGCTGGTGTTTTGGCTCAGCAGGTACTGATCCAAAATGCCATCAGCATAGTGATCTCAGCAGTCTCTGCTCTTCCTTGCTAAAAATGTCCTGCTGTGTAAATTTACGTGTCTAACATGAGGAGAGGGTGAGGGTCAGTGGTTATCAACCTGAGCTGCCTGGTGTAATCAGAGACTCTGTGAAATGTGCCCATTTGGAGTTTGCCTTGGGTTATTTATGGGAGCATCTTCCAACCACTTCTGGATTAGCTGAGAAAAAATTGTATCCCCAGAAGGAGCAGCTGGGACCTACAGAGCTGCAGCCAATACCTGAACTCATCCTGCCTCTCTGGATTTCCAGGCACAAATGCTGTGCCCTGCCAGTGAAAGGGGTCATGGAATTTTACACTAAGTTAATCTTGTGAATGGATTTAAGGTGATATGTGTCACTGCTCTCAAAGTGACTCATGGATGAATAAGCACATGTAAAATAGTTGGTTTGTGAGTGTCTCCTAAAAAATCTGGTACCTGGTTACACAATTTGGCAAGAGATTCCTGAATGCCACCTAATGAAGGGCTGTTGTCCTCTTTATAGAAAATGTTTGATTGTCCGGTATCATGCTCATCTCCTGGCTAGCACAGCCCTTTGGAATGTGGAATTTAGGTGGGCAATCTCCGAGCTGTATGTGGGGATTGGCAGAACTTTCTTCTTTAGAGCTGCAAATGCTGGCTAACAAAAAGTCTCTTTTCTCATCAGGAACTTCATACTCTGAAAGTGACAGTGGCTGTTCCTCGTCCCCGTGTGAGAACGGGGGGAGCTGTAAGGATTTGGAAGCGGGTTACCAGTGCATCTGTCCTGTGGAGCCTGTAGCCTACATGGGCATGAACTGTGAACTCCTGTATAACGCTTGCATCGAACATGAGTGTCCTGCCCACATGAGCTGCACCTCGACTCCAGGGCTCCTGGAATATGAATGTGTGTGTCCAGCTGGCTCTGCAGGCGCTGCCTGTGGCGGTGTGGACGAGTGTGAGAGCAGCCCGTGCACGGAGCGCTTTGAATGTGTGGACACAGCGGCTGGCTTCACCTGCAGATGCCAGCTGGGCCCCGCTGGAGAAGGCTGCCCGGCAGAGAGCTCCGTGTGCTCCAGCCAGCCCTGCCTGAACAACGGCACGTGTGTGCCGGCTGCGGGCGGGTACCGCTGCCTCTGCCGGCCCGGCTTCAGCGGGGCCACGTGCGGGGACGACATCGACGAGTGCGCGTCGGGGCCGTGCCGGAACGGGGCCATCTGCAGGGACAGCGCGGGCGAGTACAGCTGCTTCTGTGTGCCCGGCTTCCAGGGCTCCCACTGCGAGATCGACATCGACGAGTGCGCGTCCCGGCCCTGCCGCAACCACGGCACCTGCCTCAACCACATGGACCGCTACGAGTGCCACTGTGTGCCCGGATACACAGGTACGGCCCCTCCGCCCCCTCGGGGCACCGGGACACACAGGTACCCGGGGAGGAGCTGCCTCACTGCGGCTCTGGGCCCCCGCAGGGGCTGGCATGGCTGTGAGTGATGCTGCAGGGCTGCTTGCAGCACCTTCCAGGCAGTGCTTGAGGCCTTGAATTCCATTCACGGTGTCCGTGTTGGGAGACAGGGATCCAAGAGTGGACTGGCTGAGACTGGAGTACAGGCACAGGGTAGCTGGGATTAGTTCTCAGCATGAAATTAAGGGAGATAACATAAAAAGATATTTATCATCAGGAAATGGATACTTAGTGTTTCCAGGTATAACTTAGCTCTGCCAACCTGGCCTGTAGTTCTTTGTCCTATCCAGCTGGATTTTTCCAAGTACTTGTCTTTTGGAAAAAAGTGTCTTTTAGCTGGAGATTTCCAATTCTTTCATGCCTGGCAAATGTTTATTTGGCATATGATTTAAGTGTTTCTCTTTTGTGCATCTGTGCTGATGGTGACTCAGAGAGGAATCCACACCTGTGAGTTGTCTGTGAGGGAGGCAGTGGGGGGCTCTCCTTCCCCCAGCCCTGCTTATCGGAGTGCAGTGGGGTGGAATGTGTCCATGTCTGCCTGGTACCACCTCGCACATGAACTTTCTCAGCCTTCCTCCTGTTCACAGACTGAAGTGTTTAAGGAGTTGGGTTGCTGTGGAGGAATGCTGCTGATTACCAGTGGAATGAGAAGTTACAACATCAGGAATGTAGCCCCTGATGCTGACTCACTCTCTGATAAAAATGAGGAGAGATGAAGGAGAAACAAGACAGAATCTCTATGTGGGCCCTGAGGTTACTGGTGATTTTGAGTATCAAGCATAATTCTGTCTTTGCAAATCAGTTTCTTTTTTTATCTTTATGCTGAATCCTCAATTCAGGATTGTGGCATTCCCTGCCAAAGGAGTGATAAAGTGACCCAGGCAGCTGGAGGAGTTTGTTGTGCTTCAAGTTGTTATATGTCAAACACGAGGCTTGGCCTTGGGATTTAGTTCTTCATCCAGAGGTTTGAGCAGCATTGGCTGGCAAGGCCAGGTTGTTTCCTGGTGCTTGCAGCTGGAATTTGGGTGAAGGAAGTTTAGTGTGGGTATTGAGGGGTTTGAGGCAGATTAGGGGGCCCACATTCCGCCAGGATTAGGGTGGCCATGCCCACTCTGTGGGGAGCCTTCGCCAAGGAGGGCAGATTAGATGGATTGATAGGTGCCACTGTAATGAGTAAGGTTTGGAGGTGATGCCAGGCCACAGGCAGCTCAGAGGGGTGGAATATAGAAAAAATAATTGCACAGAAATCTTTCATGAGATCTTGTTCTGTCAGGGAGGTTGGGACTTTGTACCAAACAGATGTTACTGGCTGTGACCAGGAGTGGAGCTAACCTTGTATTTTTAGTAGCATTTCCCAATGAAATCACTTCCTAACATCAGGTATCACTGTAGCCAGTGTTTTGCACTACTTTTGCTTTTTTCCTGGGTATCACAAAGCAAGTTATAAACAATTGAAATAAATGGAATTAATTTTTGGAGAAGCAGTTAGAGATCACTCTGGTAGCCAGCTGGGGTCGATAACTGATTGCAGAACAAGATGACTCTTGTGATTTCATCTCAGAATTCCAGGCAGCACATATACACTTCCGTGGATTTGTAACACAGATATTTTTGTTTTTTAACCAAGGTGTGAACTGTGATACTGAAATAGATGAATGTGCTTCAGACCCTTGCCAGAACGGGGCTCTGTGCAATGATCACGTTGGGTTCTACACCTGCACCTGTGCACCAGGTTATCAAGGAGCCCAGTGCGAGGTGGACATCAATGAATGTGAGAGCCAGCCGTGCCAGAGCAATGGGACATGTCATGACCTCATTAACAGGTGAGAAACCAGTGGTGAGGGGCAATTAAACACCAGGACTGATCTAAAGGGCTACTCAGTGCAGGCTGTGAAAATCAGAGGAGAAAGCTGTGGGGGGAATTGGATTTAGTGTTTTGTACATTGAGTGGCAGTAACAATGATTTGTGGCAATAAGGGAGAATCCCCTTCCCAGCAGCAGAGCTGCAGGGGTGCTTAAAGGAAGGGAGGAACAAACACAGAGAAGTGGTTTGCAGAGCATGAACAGCACAGGCAGCTGCTGAGAACATCTCTGTGTGTCTGAATTTACCTTTCCACGGGTAAGGTGTGAGCACTGGCAGCTGAGCTCTTTGCCCGTTCCTCACCCAGGCAGAGCTGATGCCTTGCTGTGTTTGGTGCCCACAGCTACCGTTGTGACTGCAGTGACACCGGCTTCGAGGGGACCCACTGCGAGCTGGACATCCTGGAGTGTGCCTCTGACCCCTGCCACAACAGTGCCACGTGCCTGGAGGGAATCAAGGGCTACAGCTGTGCCTGCTGGCCAGGTGGGCTGGGGGCTCTCTGCTCCTGTGGTGTGGGGGCACATGGCCATGGACAGCATATGCTTGATTGCTGTGTTGAAGTAGAGAATTCATGATCATACTGCATGGCCCTGTGTGAGTTTTCATTGTCTGGAGCAGTGAGGCTGCACTGCTGCCCTTTACAGGTCATCCCAAAATCTAACTGACCTGCAAAAATCACCCTGATTCTCAACCATAAAGTTTTCCTTGTTTTCTGCCATTTTCCATCATGAGCTCCTCTATCATGAGGTGATGCTTTCCTGCAAATTGACGATTTTGACTCCTGTATTTGACATAGTGGAGAAAGTAAAGGGGCTGGGGACTCCCTGCTAGATGAGCTGCAGATTTGAGGGTGTTATTCCCTCCTCTGAGTCAGCCACAGCATTTAGGAGGTGAGCTCCAGTGGATTGTGCAGGATGCTGACAGCAGTGTGTCACTGCAGGTTACACCGGGCAGGACTGTGAGGAGGATGTGGATGAGTGTGTGACAGAGCCCTGTCACAACGGGGGCCTGTGCCTGGAGCGCTCCAACCCAGCCCACTACGGGACACAGCCCCACTTCCCCAGCAACTTCAGCTACAGCCAAGCCGCTGGGTTCCTGTGCCAGTGCCAGCCAGGCTTCACAGGTGAGCTCACAGCAAGTGTCCATCCTGTCTGCGCTGGGTGGTGCTGCTGTTTGAGGAGCTGGGAATGGAGCAGCGTTATCTCTGCAACAGAAATCTCTTCAGGACAGCTACTTCAGAGGGGCTGGCAGCCTGATGTTTCAGGAATGTGCTTCTGCTCCCATTGCAGACAGCTGAATGTCATTCCCTGTCCAAGCCTGTCTCCAGGCTGAGGCAACAGCCTGTGCACTTCCCCATGCTGCCATCAATGCCCTCTGGCTATGCAGGTGCCAGGGTGTTTTCCCTTTGTCAGTCTCTCATGCATATGGCAGGATTCATCCCTAGGGAGATCTCTGAAATTCCTCATCAGAGGAAGCTAATTCCCTGGAGTCACAGATTACTGTTCTAGGTGTTTCCTTGGTGAGACTACTCTCGTGGCAGCAACTGTATAATGAGTGGGATGAGGGACAAGAGGAGTTTCATGGTATGGAGCTCTTGGAGCTAGAAGCTCTGTGGATGTTCCACTGAAATATCACCCTTTCCATGGATTGGAGATATGTGTAAAATGCTGGATTTAACAGCTGGGGAAATTCCCTAGTGGGAAGGCATAAACAGTAATACTATATAATTTTATGAGAGAAATATGAGTGGTCCACTATTGCATGGATGGGAATGGTTCAGAAGTTCTGATCTTGCCAGTGTTTGACACTGGAAAATTATTTCATACTTCACTTGCCCCCATTGTTCAGTGCTGATGTTTGTGTGCCAGTGCCTGCAAAGACATGTTAGACCTCAAGGAATTCTTTTGCATTTTTAGGTGAAAGAAAAGAAGTGCAAAACTTATGACTGCAGTTGTCATTTTTGTTTCACTGTTGCACAGGTGCACTTCAGAGGTGTGTTTGTGTTTTCTCTTTCCAGGGGAGACCTGCTTTACCAACATTGACGAGTGTGAGTCACAGCCCTGCCAGAACGGAGGGCTCTGCCAGGACCTGGTCAATGGCTTCCTCTGTCACTGCCTGCCTGGTTATTCAGGTAAGCTGGGAAAGGGGTGCCTGCAATCACATCCTTCTGCTTGGCTAATGCTGAGCTGCTGCACTGCTGCCTGGCTGCAGGATTCCAGGATGAGAGGGCAAGACTGAGCTGGACTGGGAGTGTGCAGCAGGATGTCTGCAGTTCAGGGCTCAAATGCCACAGGAAAGCTGTGTGAGTGTGGGCAAGTGAGGTGATAGGCCATGAACAAGATCTGGAGACACAGGAACAACTGCATAGAGTCTACAGAGAGTGTCTGTATCCTGGAGTGGAATGTTACCTGGGAGAACTGTGAGGGTTTATATGAGGGCTATGCATCTAGGAAATATATAGAAAACCAGCCTTTAAATAAAAGAAGGGATGTGTTGTAGTTGTCACAGATTGTACTGGCTCTAACAGACTGGCTCACCAGCACGTAAGCATCTGTAAAACATCTCCATTCACTAACACCCTGGGATGATAAGAGCCAACCATTTCTGGCTGAAAGCAGAGATCTGCTATGTTAGGAGGTCAAAAGGTCTTTGTGACATGAGCAAAGGAAGGCTGCTCTGTTTACAAGGGAATGAGGAGTCTGGATTCTTCCCCAAATGCCCTGCCTGACCCTAAGGGTTCAGTTTGCTGGAGAATCTGGGAGGTGGTGAATGTCAGCCCTGCTGGGAAGGTCTCCTGCTCACTGGTACTAAACCTCATCTTTCTTTAAAATATTCATTCTCAGTCTTCATCTTTAAATTGGACATGTGTTGAGTAATTTAACACCAGAGTAGTTTATAACTACTCCCAGCACGATCCTGGATTTCTGGATTTGAGATGAGGGTAACTTCTCCGTAGTGTTACCAGGCTGCCATCTCGTGGGAAAAAGAAACACTTGAAGCCAGAAGAAAACCCTGTCCCTTAACTTGCAACTGCAGGTAACAACATTCCAGAGACTCTCTCAGCCTGAATGGCATGGGAAAATTTTCTGTTTTCCTTCTGTGGTTGCAGTGGTTGAGCTGTGTTGGTTTAATTCTGCCCAGCTCTTTCCTGGGAAGACCTATTACTTTCATTCCCTGTATGTAAAATCAGCTTCTAGTTAACACCTTCTGTAACTGGGCTGAATTATTTTTGGGATTTTCTGGCCTATCTCATTTGCTAATTTGGGCCAGATCAAGAAAAATTTGCTTTTGTAGATGAGGCCTTTGAAAATCAGCTTTTATCTAAGCTCGTTATCGCTGCTTTCTCACGCAGTTACAATGCTGTGCTCTGAACTGAGATCTTGTCCAAAGAGATGGTTTAAAGTTTATCCTTCTTGTCAGAATTCCCACTCACATCTGTGCCCTGGTCTCTTTTCCTCCTGCAGTGCCCCAGCACCCTCACAGAGCTCAGAATTTCATTGTGCTTTGCCAAGCTGCAGATCTGTTTAATCCTTTGCAATTCTTAGTGTGCTCATGGGCAGAAAAGCTGACAGAAACATGGGCTGATGGGCAAAGGAGTGCTAGAGTTCATTCTGTTGCATCAAATTTGGGTTCATTAGTACTTGAAGGGGATTAGAAGCAGGTTGCTCTTCTGGATATTACTTTTGGTGAAGGACTTTGTCTCAGCTGAGGTAGTTCTGACACATGAACACAGCAAAGGGCTGGGAGCAGCCTGTGAGAGCAGTGAGTCCATGTGGAGGAGTGAAGCTGACACGGAAATAATAGCAATTAATCTCCCCTCCTTTGTCAATTAATCCCAGTACAGTCATGCTGGGTAAACAGCTTATTACTTCATATTAGGATCACAGAACAACTTTGTGAAGCTTCCCATAATGTTTCTCTTCAAAAAACATTTCTGTGGCAGCTTAGATCTGCCATGAACTTGGGTTTAAGCTGCCTCCACTGATTAAAGTGAACTTGCTACTCTGATGAAGAATGCTTTCTTGGGGCGGCAGGGGTTCCTTCTGTGTGTTTGCTTCTTCAGTCTGAGGAATTTGGGGAGTGTTGAGATAACAATGCAAGTCAGGAGAAATTCTTTCTTTGCAAGTTAACTGCCTCAGTGCTGTCTCAGTGTCGTGCAGCTAATGAACCTTCTCTCTGAAATGTAGTTGTTGCAAAAGTGGTGCCTCATTCCTGAGAGAACAACATAACAGGTCCTGAAGAGTCTGTTCAGCACATGGTTTGTGCTTTAGCAGAGGATATAGGTACCCTGAGAGGATACAAGAACTATGAATCAAAAGATTGCACGGGCACTAAATGAAGTGTGAAGGAGAGGGAATCTTGCATGCTTTTGGGAATTGTCATCTGTGGTTAAGAGACAAAGCATATTAGGAAAAGTCTGTCTTTTAGAGGGAAAAGAAATCTAACAGAAGGAATTCTTCATTTAATTATTTTTCAGAAATGGTTTCAGTCCATCAGGTATTTATTAGGCAATAGGTTAGGCCAGGATAAGAAAAAAACAGCTACTTCCATTTGATATGGAAACTGATTTTTAACCTGCAAAAATGTTATCCCTGAAGTTTGGATCATTCATTCTTTAAAAGCTTTAAAAACGGAGTGCTCCCACTTGGGCTGAAGCTGTGCTCAGCCAGAGGAGGCCGTGTCCTGCAGCAGGACTGTGGCTCTGGGCAGCCCCGATGAGGGGGGCTGAGCACAGCACTGCCAGCACAGACATCCAGCCCGGGGCACTGGCACCTTGTGATCATGGGAACATTCTGAGCTTGTCTGCACATGGCTGAGAACACTTCCACTTTCATGAGGAATCAGAAGGTGATGTGGTGTGAATGTGTCCCAGTATAATTGGAGGGCTTATTGACCACCTCACTTTGTTCAGCCATAATGTCTTTGTCTCCTTAAAGAAGTAGAAACCTTCTGTACAACAGCTATAAATGGTTTCTCTCTGAGGGTACCAGCCCAGATCAAATGGGCTTGAATTCCTGGGTCATGGGTCAGGAAATAAATGGGAGATGCTTCTTCCTTCTAACCACCTTTGGATAGATTTAATTTTTTTGTGCAGGTATTTCTTAAGTCAGATTTGTTTTAGAGACGGAGCCTCTAGAGCAAGGGCAGCTAAAAGGTTAAGATAGTAAAGAGATTAGAGGCCTGTTCCACCTTCAACCAAATCCCTTTTGGTAAATATAGCTGAAGGGAGCTGGGCAGCATTGGTGAGGCTCCCCCCCTTCCCTTCTGCTCCATGTTTCTTCTCCCTGCTGGATCACAGCTCCATGTTAATCAGACCTTTTGACTTCCCTGTCATCTGATCAGAAGGCTCCGAGTGCTGCAGTCCAGAGCCTGCTTGTGCCTGGTGCCAGGTGAGAGCAGAATCTGTGCTGGGTGCATTGGGGTGTGATGGATTTCCAGGCAGTAGTGTCCAGGTAGACTCTGTGTGTGTATGTGGAGATAAATGTGTGGGTGCATAAACCAAAGCAGGCATCCTTTTGAAGATAGTGAATGTTCTGCAGTCTTCACAGTTGTTACACTTTATTGTTGCAGTAGTGGCTGAATGAGCACAGCTGCCTGTTTGTTTTCTCCTGAACAGTAACAGAAGGGTCAGAGTAGCTAACAGAGATAATGTTCCAAATCTGTGCTGGAATAGGTCTGTGTGCACAGGTCTGTGGCTATCTGAGAAGTTTTGACTCCAAACAAACACTCACCATATCCCTCCCACTTCCAGTATCTGTAAAAGTGGCTGGCATGTTTGGATTGAGTAAAATTATGAAAGTGAAATAGCTAGAGGAGTTGCTGGAATGCTTTTTTTAATATCTTAGTGATACTGATAATGGAGATTCCAGACACTGACATGTGGGAGGTTTTGTTTGCTTGGACCTGACATTGATACAAACAGAGACTCCAAGTTTGGGGAAAGCTCCCACATAACGTTTCTTCACAGAAATAAGAAACTTCTCTGGGTCCTTACAACACAAAAATGCAACTCTGCCTCCAGAAATTTTATGATATGAAAGTAACTGTATTAAAAAAAACCAAAAAACAACAAACCCCAGAAATGTAGAGGAAAAATTAGCAACAGCTAATTTAATAAGGTGGCTAATGAGGAAAGAGAGAGTTTTGGTTGTGCACTGCCATGTCTGAACCTGTACATTCAGCATAATGCAGGGAATTTCCTTCCATCCAGTTTCACTTCAGAGGAACAGATCATGGTCATTAAAACCTGAGACTTTTCTCAGTGACTTCAGCACAGTGGAGATGTCTGTCTGTCCTCACAAGTCCCTGGAACAGGGCACAGGGAGGAGGAACACTGCCTGATGGGCCCTGATTTCCTCAGTAGTGAATGTGCAGCAGGGCCAGGTTCATTCACTGCGTCTGGAACTGCCCTTGTTCCTATGGTTTACATATTGCACAATGGTGGAAATGCAGCTCTTTGGCTTAGCCTATAAAAAGAGCATTTTGGACTTGTTAATGGAATTTGGCAGGTTCACCTGGAACACGGCAAGGGCAAGAGATTCTCTTGGCTGTGCCGTGCTGGGCCGAGCTGTGGGCACGGCGGGCACTGCAGGAGGCACGGAGCAGGAATATGCTGGGAGCTCACATTCCTGGTGTCAGCACGGCCAGGGGCCAGCTGGGAGGGTCAGAGCCGGCCTGGATTAGACCTGGCGGGGCAGGGCTCTGCTCCCGCCGCTCCTTCGCTCCAATCCCTTCTCGTGTGACGGGCACCAGCGAGCGCCTGCACCGCTGCCCTGCCAGCCCGGCCTTTTTTGTCATCCCTCCCCACCTTCACCCCCATTTTTTTTCCCTTTGATGTCACCAATGTCCACAAGGAGTCGGCCATGAAATCTATGTTGATTGGCGTGATCCTGAAGGGAATTTTTCTGCTAGCAGGTAATGAGATGTGTACAGTGTGTCCTGCCTGTGTGCGTGCCTGCCCGGGGCAGGGGGCTGGGTGTGTGCTGAGTGGTGGCTGGAGGCATGAGGAGGAACCACGATTGATTAGAAAGGAAGAATGTTTTTATTTTGAAGAGACATCAAGTTTTGTTTTGGAAACTTTAGGGCGAGGGATTTCCTTGTTGCACGGGTCTGGCTGGCAGCTCCCCAGTGCCAGTGCTGCAGCCCTGCCTCGGTGCAGTGTCAGAGCCGGGGCTTCAGGCTCCGGGGCTGTGCCCAGCTGAGCTCAGGGGACATGCAGGTGCCTCCCGGCTCCTTCTGGGAAACGTTCCTTTTGCTTTTTACTGATGTTTTTTGCAGGTTTCATTTTTCCTTTATTGACTGAAAGCTGCCTTATGCAGAAGTGGCTTTTGTGGCTGTAACTCGGGACAAAGCCTGTGGTGGTCAGTGCCTCCCCCAGCTCCTCCCGCTCCCTGCCCCGAGCAGCAGCAGCAGCGCGGTGGGAGAGCGGCAGAGCAGGGGTTGCCATGGAAATGGCAGTAATTGTGCAAATATAATTGTGTCGGGGTCCGTTTGTTGCGGCTAATTCTCTGCCTACCCCCCTCTCCCTCCCCTCCTTTTTCCTTTTGATAATCATAATACAATCCCTAATTAGGATGCAGCAGGGAAAGGTCGTTAGGAATTCAGCTGCCTTACGGAGAGGGCAAGGCGGCGCTGGCCGGGCAGCCCTGCTGAACTCCCGTGTTTCAAGGAACAGACCTTGTCCTTCAAGGGTTTTTGATATCTGACAGCCAAATTAGAATATTTCACTTCATTTGCGCTTATTCTTTTAACATTTTATGTATCTGTTGAAGGATATGATTCTTACACTGTATACAATGAATCTTTGCTTATTAACAGCAGCCAGTAAATCATTGCCTCCATTCAGGCAGTGGTGAGCTGTGTGCATTTGATCACACTTGCATCTACACAACAGGACTGTTCCCACCACAGCGGTGGCACTCTGAACGTGGTGAAGGATTTGTATTTGAATATTTGAATATACTGCAGGCTGTGAAAGCCACTTGTGAGTGTTTCTGACCCAGCCCCTGGGGGTTGGTGGCCTGGGACTGTTACCTCAGACTCGGCTGAACTAAGGGAATGTTGGAAATCCTTGACTGCAGATAGCAGCCTTTTAGATACCACTTGTCTGATTTTCAGATAACAAGTTCCACTGCTTTGCTATTGTTAGTCTTTAGCTAGATAAGGAACTCGTTAAACGTTTGAAAGTCTGCTAATGGTGTAATGAATCAGATTGGTTGCTTTTACTATTGATGGCTCAAACAAAAGTAAACATTCCAGCTATGAAATTTAGAGGGAACAGAGGAGACTACTACTTGTTTACAAGGAGAATAACTTGGTTTTGTCACTTGTTTTTGTTGAACAGAGTCATGTCTCCCAATTTATTTATTTTTCAAGAAATCTGAAAAGAGATGCCTATGTTGCTCTTATAAAAAACAATTAGTGTTGAACAACTTCTTAATATCTACTTCCCAGTGGGTCTACAAAGACACAAGTATCCATGTCTTGGAGAAGATTGG
Source organism: Toxostoma redivivum (assembly GCA_013397375.1). Lineage (NCBI taxonomy): Eukaryota > Metazoa > Chordata > Aves > Passeriformes > Mimidae > Toxostoma > Toxostoma redivivum. The sequence goes on from VXBI01008950.1 coordinate 308,497, forward strand.
CATAATGGATATCCAGGAAATGATCTGTACTTTTGGAAACTGTAGTGATGTAGCTCCAGAAAAGTGCCTAGTAAGTCTTCCAGGAAAATAATTGTCATTAGCCAGATTTTTAGAACTCTTGTGCAATCTCCTTTTCACCCATTTCAAACAAATAATCTAAGAAATCAAACCAGCTGCATCCCATGGGAAAGCCTGGTGTTTAATCAGCCACCAGCCTGGGGCTGTGCACCCACCCTGGGGACTCCTGTCCCACCTGGTGTGAGGCTCTGGGCTCTGCAGGCAGGAAGAGCCCAGGCAGGTGCTCCTGCTGCTGTGCCACGAGAGCTGAGACCTGCTCAGGCTGGGAATGTGCAGTGGGAAAATGGGCCTCTCCCTGCCTGCCAGCCTTCTCAGAAATGCAAAAATTCATGGCATCTCTCCTTTTGTTATCCAAACCAATGGTATCTTCCCCTCATTGCCTTGGTAAATATCAGCAACCCTGATCTGAAACAGCAGCATCTCAAGGGTTTGGGACTGTACCAAATCTTCCTTATTCAACAGCCTTCCCCCCTAAATCTGACTGCAGACTTGCCTCTGCAGCTTGGAGGGCCCTCCAAGAAAACCCACTCCACACAGTTCTGCTGCTCTACTGCTTTTTCCCAGTTTTCCCAGTTGTGACTGAAGTCTTCCTGTCTTCTCCCAAACTGGGATTCTCCAGGCATGTCCCTTATTTATTCCAACACATTTCCTTCATAGCTTGGTGCTGCAATCTTGGTCCTGTCCCTGCTGCTCCCTTGCTGAGCAAGCCCAGCAGTAAGAGGAGAAGGGCTGTGCTGAGGTGGTGGAGGTAGTGTTGCTTGCAGAACAGCTCTGGCACATCTGGAAAGTGCAGAATGAGAGCCTTGCATTTCTCTGTCAGTGCTTCCCAGAGCTGTCCCTACACTGGCACAACTGGACAGTTTGGAGCTGGAAGCTTGTGCTCATCTCTCTGCAGAGCTCAGGGGACAAACCATCACTGCAGATATTCAAGAACCTGTATCTTTGCTAAGTTTTTATTTCTAATCACCCATCAAGTCCAGCTCCAGTGCTCCCAATGCCCTATCTCCCCTCATCTCTCTGCCCCAGGCAGCTCTCTAATCTCTTTGACATGCACATTCTGTCTGGTGGCTTTTCTTTACAAATGTCCTTTGTGTTTTGATTCCCCTCCTTTGTGTGTGAATTCCTTCCTTTTCTTCCTGCTGCCCTCGTTGTGCTTGCTGGCTGGATCGGGTGTAATGCTATTAGATTGGGATAATCCATGCTTGGTTTATCTGTGGGACTGTCTCTGAAGATTAGTGAAAACCAATGTTATAGGCTAGATAAAGTGAACTGGTTCAGGGCTCTTCTGTCAGTCTGGGGATGCTCAGGAAAATGACAGCAGATTTTCATTAGCCAGATTTGGTAATTTACTTGAGCCCCATTGGGATCCATGTGCTGCCAGGAGACAGAACTGCAGTGCAGGACCTCACCCAGTTCTTTTCTGCAGGACTGGGCAGAACTGAAATCAGCTTAGTGCCAGCATGGCAGAGTGCCTATGGAGCATGTTGTGTTTGTTGTTTGGTAATGAATTGGGTTTTGTGAGTTTTACAACTGGTGTGTTGTCTTGGAATTTGAATTTTTTTAACTGAGGCTTTCCAGTAACTTCCCATTTTACTGCTGTCTGCAATACTGGTGCCTGGACCATGCTCCAGTTAGATCTATAGACCTACCTGGCCTTTCAACATACCAAATCTATTAAGAAAAAAGCATAAATTCCTTGTCTGTGCTGTTTTGGTCCTTCCATACCTTCTGCATGTTGACTGCCTATGGGGTTTGAGCTTGGGGCAGGACAGCAGTTGGTGGGAGGATTTGGGCTGACAGGCCAAAGCTCTATAAATAGCACCTGGGAGGACAGAGAAGTTTGGTTTTCTTGCTTTTGCATCATCAGCAGGATGCTCTGAGTGAGTGTGGGGCTCTTTGCTGGCAGCTGCTCCCTGGAGAGATCTAGGGAGGGCTGTGCCTGGTGGGCTCTGGGAGGGAGTCCCAGGCCCAGGTGAGATCCCATCTCTGAATCTCTTCTGCAGGTGTGGAATGTGCTGATAACATCAATGAGTGTGAGGAGGCTCCCTGCAAGAACGGAGCTGTCTGTGAGGATGGCATTGCTGACTACTCCTGCCACTGTGCCCCTGGCCAGGATGGCATCACGTGGGGAGGGAAGAACTGCTCTGTCCAGCTCACTGGGTGCCAGATGCACGACTGCCAGAACCAGGCCTTGTGCATCCCAACCTACCAAGCTGAGAGCCACGGCCACCTGTGCCAGTGCCAGCCTGGCTTCTATGATGCCACATGCTCGACACCAACAACGTTTTCCTTTGCTTCCAGAGGGCTCCTCTTCATGGAGCTGCCCAAGAGCAGTGAGAGTGGGAGGGGCACAGGAGGAGCCAGCGTGTCCCTGCGCTTCCGAACCACTTTGCCCAGCGCTGTCCTTTTCTACCGAGGCCACGGAGCCGAGTACTTGTTCCTGGAGCTCTGGGGTGGCATCCTGCACGCAGAGCTGAAGAGGGAGGGTGTGGGGTACCCGCTGCTCCTGGAGGGGCTGAGAGTGGACGATGGCCAGTGGCATAAGGTGGAAGTTGCAGTGCACAGCACGCTGCAGCTGAAGCTCTGGCATGGCTCTTGTGAGGCCGGGCTCTGCCTGCAGAGCTCTCCTGTCCCACCGGGCACTGCTCTGATCCCACAAACCTTCCTGCACCTGTATATTGGAGGTGCAGCTGATCCAATGGCCAACAACACACGGAGCCAGCAAGGCTTTGTGGGCTGTCTGGAAGACTTGCAGGTGGATGCTGAGGCCGTGCTGCCGGCGGATCTGCCTCTGGCCGAGTCGTCCGTGGCGGGGCCGGGCTGTGAGCGCACCGAGTGGTGCCTGGCCCAGCCCTGCCTCCACGGAGGGCTCTGCGTGGACCTCTGGGCCTCCTTCAGGTGTGACTGTCCCAGGCCCTATGGAGGCCCAGCCTGCTCGTATGGTAAGTGCCATGGGATTGACCCCTGCCAGCTCCACAGGTACTGGAGAACCTTGGATGTTAGCTCAGGAAACAGGATTTTCTATTTGACTAGGCGAAAAATAAAGTAAAAGCCTCTGTGAATAAAATTCTCATTGATCCCTTTCCTGTTGTTTTCTCCTGCAGGAATGACTGTCAGTTTTGTGGTGCAGGTTGTTTCTGGTAGAGCCAGAGGCTCTGCCTTCAGCTTTGTAACAGATCTGTGTGAATGCAGGGGAGCAGGGAAGTTTTACTGTGAAAAGTTGATCTTGAGCTTCTGAGTTGAGGATGAATAGGAATGTATTGCTTTATAGATAAATGGGGGAGTGTTAAAGGAAGCTCTTTGATAATTTTGAGTTTAAATAATATCTTTTTGCATTTTTTGCTCCTACAAGACACTTATATTAGTATTGGGTTTTTTCCAACTCTTCTAAAATGCCCTAAATATGGCATGTACTGCTGTTACCAAATTTACAAATTTTAGAAGCAACTCTGTTTTTCAGAAGTCCTTGAGTAAATCTGCTGGATTGGCGAGGGCTCTGCTAGACCTGTATTTCACTCTCATGCTGTTTGGATGCTTGAATTTGTGTCCTCCAGAGGAGGCAAGGACACATTCACCTACTTAGTGTCACAGACCTGTGGGGAGGAGCATCACTAGCCTGGCACACATGGAAAATGTTGAGAAAAAACATTCCCCATTCCTAAGGAGCTGTGTCCCTGTGCCAGCTGCATTCCCTTTATCTCTGAGCTGAAGTCTGCTTCTTTTCTCTTCCAGAGCACCCAGCAGCAACATTTGGCCTAGAGAATTCCACCAGCTTTGCCTCTTTTACCCTTTCTGACAGCCTTGGTGCAGATTTCAACCTCTCCTTCTTCCTGCGCAGCCGGAAGCCCGATGGTTTGTTAGTGCAGGTCTGCAATGGGACCAGCCCCTGCCTCACCCTGTACCTGAGGGACAGCCAGCTGAGCATAGAGACCTCACCTACGGACACCCTGACCTTTCCAGGGAATGTGGTTGATGGGAGAAGACATTTGGTAGCCCTGTCTTTCCAGGGAGGCTCTGTTGGTGCTCTGCAGTCAGACACATTCGTGGAGCTGGGGCAGCTGCCAGCACAAGCCCTGGGAGCTGGCTCTGAGATGTTCATTGGGGGACACCCAGACCCCAACAGTGCTGAGCTCTGGGGGGGCCATTTCAAGGGCTGTCTGCAGGACATCCAACTCAACAGCCAGCAGATAGAGTTTTTCCAGGTGGAGAATGACAGTTTGCCAGGGGAACTCAATAGGACTCAAACTGGAAATCTTGTCAATGGCTGCATCTCTGATGACACCTGCAAGGTATGTGCTGTGTCTTGTTTGTGTGTGCAAGTGTTTATTGTAGTTCTGTTATCACACAAAAGTCTGACTCTTGCTGATACCAGAAAGAGGAGAAGTTTTTTTGATATATTGAAGAACACATGGTTCTCTTTGCTCCCACCTCACTCAGTATGCTACTTATGATTTAATCACTGAGTTTCCTCAAACTCCCCTGTAGTTTCTGTGGTTTTGGCTTTTGTGCTGCCCATCTCCACTTTGCTCAGTCCACATAGGTTCCAGCCTGACCTGTAACCTTGCCAGCCCCTCCCTTCATCCTGTTCCAATTCCACAACAACCTCTTCCCCAGGAATCTGTCCCTTCAACTACAGAAGCTGGAAGGAGCTGTCTTTATGTGCCCTTGGATCAGAGCCTGGCTCTCCTCTGTGCCACATCTGGTGATGGGGAGGCCATACCCCAGAGTCTTGCTCTTCTTGCTTATGGTGCTCTGAATTATTGTCCCACCTGTGGTGTCAGGGGTGTCCTTCTGATGACAGAACTTTATGAGCTTCTTGAGAGCATCACAGTTTGTTTCATCTCCTCACCTGTGCTTTCATTGCTGGAGTTCCTGTTGGTCAGTGCTGTGCACAGGGGGAGCAGGGGCTCAGGAATTTCTTGTACAGAGACTGTTGTGCTTCCCTCACTGCTCTTGAGTCACTGTTCCATTTCCCTCCTCTCTTGATTCAAATGCTGCTTGGGTTCATCATCACAGTTCTACCAAACTCTCTTAAACCTCAAGATGAATTACTCTGCCCCTAAATTCCCCTGTTTTGTTTTTCAGTCTGAGCCATGTCAGAATGGTGGCAGATGCATTGTCACTTGGAATGATTTCCATTGCAGCTGTCCAGCAAATTTCACTGGGAAATTTTGTGAAGAGAAAGTCTGGTGTGAAAGTGACCCATGTCCTGAAGCCACCACCTGCGTGGACGTTGTGGCAGGATATGTGTGTAAGTTCTGTCCTCCTGCTTGTGTGTTGGTAAAATTCCCCCTTTCCCTGTGTATAACCAGTACTGCCAGTCTGTGCTGTTGGAAGCAATACAAACACTTGCTGCAAGGACACAGAGGGGTGCCCAGGCACACACTGCTGCAGGCAGCACAGGCTCTGTGAGCTTGCCCCGGGTGTGACAGAGCACAGCTGAGGAATAAAAATTGCTGCCTAAGAGCTGGATATTATTACAGGAGGTGCAGTTGTAAACAGGAAGAGCTTTAAGGCTGCCAGCAGCTCGCCTGTAATCCTGCTCACACTAAGCTTAGGGGTTCTTAGGGAGAGAACCTGCCAGGGGTGTGCCGTTGGTCTGGCTCAAACAGGGCACCAACTGTCTTTGAAATCCCTCGTGTTCTCCCCCTTTATTTATAGGTCTGGCAAATGCAACATTTAATAGTTATGGTGCCATGGAATTTGCCACCAACACGTCAGTGACCAGAACTCTGAGCAGCCTCCACCTGGACTTCAGAACCAGAGATGAAGATGCTGTTTTGCTTCGGGCTGTGGAAGAGGTGGATTCCCTCCAGGTGGCCATTAAGAATTCCTCCCTGCTCGTTGACATCAGGAGCGGGAACAGCATCGAGGGTGTCACCTTCCTGAGCCCGCAGCCCGTCACGGACGGGGCGTGGCACAGCGTGTCCGTGTCCATGGAGGAGCCGGCCGCGCTCTCTTCCCGCTGGCTGCTGCGCTTGGATGGCGTGAACGCGACTCTGCAGGGCAGCGCCGGCAGCCTGGACTTCCTCAAGAACAATGCCTTGGTCGTTCTGGCCGAGAATTTCACCGGCTGCCTGGGCCGGGTGCAGATCGGGGGCATCTTCCTGCCCTTCCCGGCCCACGGGCCGTACCCGCAGCCCGAGCAGTTCCAGCGGGCCGGCCCGGGCAGTGCCCGGCTCGGCTGCTCCGGGGCCGACGTGTGCGCCTCCAGCCCCTGCCTCAACGGCGGCACCTGCGAGGACCAGTTCAACTCCTTCCGCTGCGGCTGCAGCGCGGGCTGGGCGGGCCAGCGCTGCGAGGCCAACATCGACGACTGCCAGCCCAGCCCCTGCGTGCACGGGGACTGCGTGGATGCCGTGGCCGACTTCCAGTGCGAGTGCTTCCGGGGCTTCATCGGCAAGAGGTGCGACATCAACGTGGACGACTGCGTGCGGCACCAGTGCCTGAACGGAGCCACCTGCGTGGATGGCGTTTATGGATACTCCTGCAAGTGCCCCCCTCAGTACTCCGGGCCTCGCTGCGAGTAAGTGCCGGGGCTGCTTTGGTACAGCGGGCAGGGGAGCCTCCAGATAAACTGGGCTTTCACTTTGGGACACTCTGGGAACATTTTTCATTGCAAGCATCTTGTAGGTAAAGAACCTAAATTCTGCTTGGAAGGTGCTGTCCAGGCCCAAACCCTCACAGACAGGGGCTCAGCCTTGTACAGGATAAGGATCCTTCCTTTTAATGTGGGTTATCCCTGTGCTACATTTCAGAGCTCTTTGAAGGACACATACTCTGGCCTGTTAACATTTCCCTCTAGCACTTCCCAAGAAGTCCCTCTTCTCTGTGACTTGATTCCACTCTGCCATATTCCTATGCTGATTTAAAACAAAACATCTTGTGCCAGTTCAAATGGAACATGGAGTTAAATACTGACATGGCTGTGTTTCAGTGATCTGATCTCTCCAGGATGATTTTCCTGTTGTTCCTGCTGCATTCTGGTGCAGTTACCTGATACTGGCATTATCCTTCCTGGGGCCTGGCTGTACTGTTCCAGCACTGTCCTGTCCCTGCCTACATTTTCATTAGCAAGAACAGGCCTGTCTGAGAAAAGTCTGAGTACTGGTAGAGCTCCTGTCTGTTCCCCAGGCATGATCCAAGGAGTACTCTGATGTTATGGATGATTTCTGAGACTGTTCCCCTTTTCACTTGTGTCAGACTCCTTCCTAGAAATACCAATGACTGTGTTTATGACCCTTGCCAGCCCCATTCCCTCTGAGCCCCAGAACACTCTGCCCTTGCCCAACACCTGAGTGCTCTAAAGGCTGTCCCTCGCTCTCCCCAGGTGGCCGTTCCCCCCTCAGCAGTGTGGCAAGAACTTCACCTGCCTGAACGGTGGCAGGTGCATCACTGAGAGCTGGGGAGCCAACTGCTCCTGCAGGCCTGGCTTCACTGGAAGGAAGTAAGTGCTGCTTTGGGATCCAGTCCTGATCTCAGTGGGTGGCAGAGCAGGGCCACTGCTTCCCCCTCCTCCATGTCCTTGTGCCAGTCAAGCAGCTGCTCCTAATGGGAGCACGAGCTGGTGCTTGGAGCAGAGGGAGGCTCCAGATCATCCAGCTGCCAACACCAGTTTTTGCAGCAAGAACTGCTTCCAAGTTTTTTTAAGCACGCTACCTGTGCTGGAGACCTGTGCTGGCCTCAGTCCCATAGAAACCACAAGAGGAGGGTTGGTGTGAACAGGGGAGAATTTCATGTTGTTTGATTCTAGAAAAAGCACCTGGAGAAGCTGCAATGGGCACTTTTCAAACAAAAGAGGCTTTTTTAGACGGGGTGATCTTGTGTTCTATGGCACAAGAATATATCTGACAATTCTAATACACTCTTCCTTTCCAGCTGTCAAATCAACATAAACGAGTGTGAGCCGAACCCGTGCCAGAACGGGGGCACGTGCCAGGACTCCGAGAACAGATACGAGTGCGTGTGCAGCGCCAGCTACACCGGCGAGCGCTGCGACATCAACGTAAGCACCGCCCGCGGCTCCGCCTGTCCCTCTGCTGTCACCAGGGGGCTCCGGGCTCTGCTGGGGCTGTTCCTGCTCCTGTCCTGTCTAAAGAGCTGCTGGGGAATCTTGAATGTTTTTTTTTCCTCTGCAGTGCTGCTGCTTATTGGTCTCCAGCATATAAACAACTGCAGTAAATGCTCCTCAGTATCTGCCTGTGCTGCCATATGGCTTTTGGGGCTGTCTCTGCACATTTCCATAGATTTCACAACTCTTTGGACAGTAATCCAGCTCCTGCAGTTGAGCCAGGTTCCTGGAGGGTGGAATTTCGTTTGGTGTTTTATCTTGGATAAAAGTTACTTAACACCTTCCCTCTCCAAAAATCATCTGAGTAGAAATGGATGTTTGGAGAAGGGAAGTTGGATAAGAGTGGTTCAGGTCTGTGTGAAACAGCTGAGTCCTGTCCCTGAGCTGCCCCTGTCCCCGTGTGCATGAGCCAAGTGTTTGGGGTGGGGCTGGGATGCATCCCCTGCTTTCCCTGTGCAGCTGGTGCATGGACAGGCAGCTTGTTGGGTAACCTGGGAATGTACTAACCCCTGCTGCATGGAAAGGGCTGTGTGCCAGGCGGGGTTTGCTGCTGTTGCTGTTGCCCAGGGCTCTAATGCACGTGCCAAGGTCACCCTGACATTTCCAGTTTGCATGCACAGACTCCTTCAGGCATCTTTGTCTCCTCTGTCCCAGGACACTTCCTGGGAATTCCTTGTATTCATTTTCATCACCCTCCCCTTGTTTTTCTTCACTCTTTCCTTTTCCTCTCGCACAGCCAGGCCCGTGGTGGGGCAGGGAGGGGCTGGGGATGGTGCTCAGTGCCACCAGGGGCAGCTGGAGCTCAGCTGAGCTCCCTTTGCTCTCTCCTCCCTCAGCAGCAGCTCCAGGGGCTGGGCCCTCGTGGTGCAGGACTAACCCGCATGGTCTGAACTAACCCCACGTGGTGCTCGGCTTTGGACAGGCTCAGGGAATCCACCTGGCTTCAGGCATTGGAAAAGGGCACAAGGGCTTCCAGATCCCCTGGGAATGTTCCTTCTTTGCTCTGTGACATGAGCACAGACTGAATGGCATCCAAAAGCTGTAAATAATCCAGCTTGAGTTATTCGGTTTTAGCTGTAAGGTGGCCAGATACCATTGATAGCATAAGAAATATTTTAAAGCTTATTGTAATTTTAAAGCTTTGTTTCATGACAAAACTTTCACAGTTGTTTTAGTTATGTTGTCTTCCATGCCATCCTTGATTCCACCAGAATCTAGGGAATGTTCATTTCTCTCCCCAGTACTTTGGCTTTTTTTATCATCTCCATCTCCCATCCATGTCATGACCTCTTCAACATCATCCCTTTCCTGCTGCAAATTCTGCAATTGTGTTTCACAGTTTAACAGCTTAATCCATTCTCTGCTTTGCCATTACAGGCATCATTGAACTTTTTTTAGTATCATTCCCCTGCTTGGGGAAATTTTTTGGGATTACTGAAAGTTCACATTAATTTTAAAGTTTTGTTTTGCTTTTTCAACATTGGTCATAACTTTGCCAGTGCCACCTGTGTATTTTAGTCTGGTATTGATACAAAGGCACTTTTAAAGACTCCCACTGTAGATGCTGAGTAAACTGGCATTTACATCTTAAGGGGCTGTCTTGCTGTGAAAAAGTGCTTTTTTTTTTGCTTTTCTAAAAATCTTTTTCCCTCTAATCTGACCATTTTGGTCAGTTATTGCAGTTATTGTAACCACTGGAGTTTCATTGTTTCTCCATTAATTTCTTTTACAGAAAGGGACTGCAGGTGCTCTCTTCCCCTCCCCACTAATTGAAGTAGCTGTCCCTGTAGCCTGTGGCTCTGTGCTGCTCCTCAGTATTGGCCTCATATTCATGGTGCTCACGGCAAGGAAGAGGCGCCAGTCCGAGGGGACCTACAGCCCGAGCCAGCAGGAGGTGGCAGGAGCTCGGCTGGAGATGGACAGTGTCCTAAAGGTGCCACCTGAAGAGCGCCTGATCTAGGCCCTGCCGTGCCCAGACCTGCACCTGCAGGCTCTGCCTGGACCTGGAGCTCTTCCAGCAGTGGCAGCAGCAGATCCAGCCCGTCCCAGTTCCCCCAAGGCCTGCTCAGAAGACACGGACGTCACACGGGGCAGCGGTGCCCAGAGCAGAGCTGGGCCTGGCACTGCTGCACACCAGGGGCTCCAAGGGAGCCTCTGCCCTCCCTCGTGCCCTGCCTGGACTGGCCTTTGCTCATCTCAGCAGGAGCTCAAGGGGCTCTGGCTCCAGCCCCCTCCCAGGCAGGAGAGGCACATTAGAAAGATCAGCTTTCCAAAGGCAGGGTGACCCGAGGCACCTGTGCAGGTTCAGCTCCCTGAGTCCCACTCAGGAGCTGAGCTGGGGAAGGTCGTGGCTGGTTTGTATATTCTGCTCTGGTTTTGTCAACAGCTGAAAACCATTCAGCCTCTCTCAGCTCAGGTGTGTGAGGTTTTCAGTCTTCAACAGCAACAGCAGCTGTGACCTCCCTGTGACAGCCGTGCGTTACAGGGAGTTGTCAGGAACGATCCACATCCTTGTATAAATCAGTGTTGAATGAGGCGGCGCTGTTAGACATTCCCATGGGTACCGTGCGGGCAAGGGCAGGCAGGACTCCGGGCTTTGGGCCAGGGCTGGAGCTGCCGGGTGCTGGACTTTGGCTGTGCGGGGAGGGGAGGGGGAGCAGGACAAGGTCACCAGTTCCTGGGCACTGCCGGGGCTCTGTGGGGCAGGGGCAGCTCCTGCGGGGTGTGAAATGCAGCAGCGTCCCGGTGGAAGCTCTGAGTAACTCCCTGTTCTACCGCAGCAGCGAGTGTGGGCGCACCTCAGCCACTCGTCCGTGGTGGGAGCAGTCGGGGCTGCGGGGGCTGCCCTGCTCCTCGCGCTGGCTGTAGCCACGGCGATTGCCATGAAGAGGAGGAGAGCGACTCAGGGAACCTACAGCCCGAGCCGGCAGGAGAAGGACGGGGCCCGAGTGGAAATGTGGAACGTGATCAAGATGCCCCCGACCGAGCGGCTGATCTGAGCCCGGGCTCACACGGAGCTCTGCAGGGCCCTGAGCTCCCACTGCCCATCCCACACAGCATCCCTACCAAACTGCTCTGGCTGGGGAGGGCCGGGGAGGAGGGGAGGGAGCAGTGGCTGTGGCACAGGGGGAACACGGAACAGAGAGGACGGGGCTGTGTCACAGCCAGAGCCGGCTGGGCCCTGCTCCTGCAGGCAACAGAAAAACCACCCTGAGGCAGGTCCAGTGAATGGGAATCAAACCACTGTACTCAGAAACAATGTGAATAACAAGGTTTTTTTCAAGAAGACACGTGCCTGTGGCTCGTCTGCAACACTAAGCCAGGTGAGTGAGTGGTGGGAAATCCTTCCTAGAGCTGCTGCTGCCCTTCCTGCTGGGCCAGAGCAGGCACGGCAGCAAGTCCCACTGGGCTGTGCTGGACATGGCTGCTGGAGCTTGCCCTGAGACTAGACCAAACCACAGGAATATCTGAAGTGCCTTTCTGATCCTGAGGTGCCAGTTCCAGTTTAACCTTTGGGAAAGGAGGACGTTTCCATGTTTGATCCTGCTCTGCCACTCCCCGAGCAGGGGCTTGGAGCTGACCATGGAACTGACCCTTGTGAGAGCTTGCTGGAGTGAGGAGGGGAGAAAGAGAGTTCTAGAAGTGACCTCTGGACTGACAGGTTTGGGCTTGTTGGTACAGAAGAGTGGGATTTAGTTAACCAATCCTTTAACCCACACCAGGGTTGGTGTTGTGACACGGCGTCTGCTTTGCACTGCACTAAAAGGGGTTTGATGTTGTGGTTCACTTCTCCTGTGTTACTGTTTTAGCTGTTGAATGTGCTGATTCTTTAGCATAATGCGGCAGAGGCTGTGGAAGGAAATGTAGCACAGCAGGCCAGGTGAGGTCTAAAGTCATTAGTGTTTCAGGATAATCACTACAACTATCAATGAGGAATATTTTAGAACAGTGTCTGCTTTTTAATCTCCAAAATATTAAATGTCAGGGTGGGAACCTGCCCACTGTAGCTCATTGCCACAAGAAAATGCTGTTTATTCTGGTCTGCTTTTGGGTTGGTTTTTTTCCTACTGTAGCTGTAAATGTTTCTGTAACTCCAAGCAAAGGGAGGGGCACAGAACACTGCTCACAAGATCTGTTCAGAATAGGTGTGTCTGTGGAAGAACAGGTCTCTGCAACAGGCAGCTGCTGACAGAAGAATGAAAATTTTAGAAAATAGAAAAAAAACAAAGGAGTGGGAGGCAATATTTTGTCTGTAAGATCATTTTCTCTCTGGTAGTGGAGAAGAGGGGAAGGTGTGATCCCAGGCTGTGTCTGGGAGGCAGCTGGAGCTGGCAGTGACAGAGATGCTCTGGCTGCAGGTGGAGCCTGTGGCTGCTTTCCTGTTTCTCAGCAGGGACTCTGCTGGCACTGCTCCTGTCACTGGTTTGCTCTGGGCAGTTCCCAGCTGCTCTGCCCAGTGCCCGGGTGGCAGTGGGGCTTTGGGAGCAGGTGAGTGGGGTGTTCCTGGCTTTGTGCACAGACAGAAACTCCTCCCTGTGCTGCCAGGCAAAGGCTGCTGTGCTTTCCTGCAGCCTGGGGGGTGCACAAACCTCCTGGGGGCTTTGGGGTCTCTGCCACTTGCACGCAGCACCCCAGGGCAGCAGCAGGATCCAGCAGAGCCCCTGGGTGCTGCACTCCTGTGCCCAGGGCTCCCCGAGCTCCTGCCATTCCCTGCAAGGTTCAAATCCCTGGAGCCCCGGCAGGTCCGGCCGTGCCCCGGCAGCTCCTCAGGGCTGCACTCCAAGCACCCAAAGCCAGTATTAGCAAAGGTGTTAAAATACTCTGTCAGTGTCTTGAGCATTTCTGCAAAATAATTTATGGAAGGTTTTTTTTTTTTTCAATAATGAACTTAATTTCTTTTGATATTTAATATTTGAATATATTTTTTCACAAAACTGGACTTGCTGTAGTTAATGATCATGATCCTGATTTCTTTTTTAATTGTAAATTTTATAATTTGTAAATAATTAGAATGTTCTTCAAAAGAAATTTACAATAAAATTTGGTTAAAAGCAGACCTGGTTGTTGACTTGTGACTGTTTTTCCCTGAAGAACACCTTGCTGTTCTGGATGGCTGATCATGGTCTTGTCACACCCCCTGCACAGCTGCAAACCTTGATGGCTCTGCACAGTTTAAAGATTTTTTGTGATGATTTGTCACAGCTGCTGAACACCAAGGGAGGAGCTGGGGAAACCTCTGCTCTCTGTTCACCTCACTGAGCTGCATTTCACCATCAATCCCTGACTTTATGGACACTTTATTCCCACTGGAATGTGGGAAAGAGACTCAGTGTCCAATGACTGCCCTGTCCATGTGCAGTGAACTGGAAGCCTCCACCCAAAGTGAGCAAGATACAGAACTGGTTTCACCTCTTGTGCAGCAGGAGATGCACCACAAACTTTGAAGAGGCTTTCCTTGTTTGTTTGTTTTTAAATAAACTTATTTCTTATGGCAGGAAGCAGCTGTAAATAAGCAAAGCAGTACAGAACACAGGGTGAGTGCAGGAACCTGGACAAAGTCAAATATAAAGTCACTGATGAGTAAGAGCAGGAACACTTTTTATACTGGATTAATAAAAACATCCAAATTCCTGCTAGAGCCGAACCAGAGCTGGTTCAGTTAGGCATTCCTGAGTTTAAATAAGATGAAAAATCCCTACATGCTGTCCTAGGGATAGTTCCATTCCTATGTTACAAGAAACCCCTAAAAAAGTCTCCTGATTGCAGACCCTGCTCCAGAAGTGAGGAAAGTCAAACTCTGTCCTCCTGGATCTCAGAGGTGCTAAATAAAGGGAAGGGTGAATAAATGGGTGTTAATGTTCTTCAGTGCCCCAAAACTGACTTAGCAGATGATCCATAATATGGCAAAGTAACCAGAGGTGGAAATGAAGAGGACAGAATTTCCTGAGTGGTTTAGAGCATCTGAGAGGGGCTCCTCAGTGTCACTGTGTGACATTACTGAGTTTAAACGGGGCCTGTGGAACCCTGCTTGGCACAGGCAGGATTGTCCAGTGCCCATTCACATCCAGCTCAGAGCAGAGGAGCTCTGCCAGACTGAAATGCCAGACTGAATTGTATATAACATTCTGAACTGTATCAAATAAAATGGAACTGGTATCTTAGACTTTAAATATTTTACTATTCAATACTAAACCCATCTGTCTTTCAACACAAAAACAAAGTACAAATCCAAGTGAATGGCCTGTCAGAGGAACAGCACTGTACAGAAACAGAATATTCCTGGAATACTGTGGTCTTCCCAAAACCGGCAGCATTTCAGATATTATTTTTCTTTTGTACTGCCCAGACTCGAACACAGAGACAGCCATTCCCATTCCCCAGAGTAAGAAAACTTCCAAGATAACATGAATAAAATAGATACATTGGAAATCAGATAAAGCTTTACAAGAATTTCCCCATGTGTCCAAGATGATTTCCTTTAGCAAAGGCTCAATGGTGATGTGATTCCTTCTGCGAGAGTGACAGGTTTGACACCAGAGTGTGCCCAGATACAAAACAAACCAAAAAAGCACCACTGAAGTGAAACAGAAATGATCAGAGCCAGCAGCTTTCCTGGGGGATGCTGAGGCTCGTGTGAAATGTCTGGAGAACACGGGGGGCTCAGAGCACCCAGCTGAGCGTCCCCTGCGCTCGGCGCCTCGCGGGCCAGGTGGGGCCAGCCCGAGGCTCCAGCGAGGCCACAGAGCCCAGATCCCCCTCCTGGACACACCCTGCCCTCAGCCCCTCAGCACACCGGCCTCCACCTGCACTCAGGAGCTGGGAACCTTGATACCCCACGGTTTTTCTCTTTTTTGTTTGCAATAATCAAGTAAGATATTGTTACATTCCATTCATATACTGCAATTTATAATATTGATAGATAATATTAAGATACACATATATAAGAACTAGGATACTCTTTATGGCCTCTATTTTCTGATGTATTTAACAAAAACAAAGTCAAAAAAATGAAAACAATTGCTGGTGTTTCCAGTTTCCCAACAGAGATGCAGGACCAATCCCTGAGCAGCTGCTCTGTGCTGTGGTTTCCAGGCCTGTGACAACTCTGCCCTGGCTGTCAGTGCTGGGGGTTGGGGGGAGTCAAAGGTGCCACCAAAGTCCCTCTGACAGCTCCGGGAGTGGCTGGGGTTCAGTGAACACAGAGCCCATGGATCAGTTCAGTGACTTGTGGGCTGGTTTGCTGCGCTTTGCATGTGGAAACAAAACGTTGGATCTGTGTGTAATGCCAGAAACACTGAAACCCATTCCCAGAGGCAGGAATGAACCCCAGCAGAGTGGCTGTGTCATGCTCCAGGTGTGCCAAGGACTGAAAACATAGGGAGGGAGTAACTTGTGCATCAGTAGTGCTGCCTGAAAAGCTGTGTGTGGAAATCCCAACCCAACCCAACCCAACCCACCTCCCCTCACGCTTTGGTCAGTGCAGGAATCCCAGGGTTCAGTGATGGGGAGTGAGGGAGCAGTGCCAGGGACTGGGACACGGGGGACTGTGACCTGTGGGCAAAAAGCTCTCGTGCTGAGTTGCAGCTCAGTGATGGTCCTGCAGCGCTCCTGGCTCAGCCTTCCTTAAAAGAAATGCTTGGTTTTATGCTGGCTCAAAAAAACCAAAAAATCCCTCTGTCACTTCCAAAAGCATACCAAGGCCATGGGGCACATCACTCAAAGGTTTCCCATCGTTTTCTGAGCTGCTCCACCTTACCTGGTGTGGGTGATACATCCTGCTTGGTCTTTTTTAACAGATCTTCAAATGGATCTTTTGTCTCCTCAGATTTTGAGGACAGCAACACCGACTCCAAGCCCTTGGCTGGCCTGGCAGGAACCAGAGGGGGTTCACCGGCCAGAAGAGCCAGGGCTTGTTTGGGATCTACCTTTGTGCTGGGCTGGCCCACCTGCAACGTTCGGGGTTTGGAGGGACCACCCAGACACATTGGCTGGAGGGAGCTGGTGGGAGAAGGGCTGTGGTGCTGCAGGAGCAAGGAGCCAGCTGCTGGCACAGCTGGAGCCTGGCTGAACAGGTTTGGCATGGACAGTGTGGCCATGTGGGGCTGAGGTCTCTGTGGCGGGTAGAAGCTGGCAGTGGGGCTTATGAAGCTGGAGCTGTATGCGTGACCTAAGGAGGGGGTGAAGGAGCCCCTCGGGGGCCTGACCAGGGACACTGGAAGGGCTCCGGGCAGTGTCTGGGTGAACGGATTCGGGGAGGGCTGTAGAAAAGGTGCTGGAGCTGGGGCAGGATAGCCAAGGGGCTGGGCAAACGCTGCAGCTGGAGGAGGCACAAAGTCACTCGGCAGGGCGCCGAAGGCGGGCGCAGGGGCCGAGCCTGGCAGGGCCGAGCCTGGCTGAGCAGAGCCTGGCAAGGCTGAGCCTGGAGGGGCCGAGCCCGGCCAGCCCGTGGTTCTCAGCGGGTCCAGCAGGCTCAGCAGGAGCTCGCTCTCGTTCCCTGCACATTCCGTCTTCACCCGCACGGGCTGCAGCACCTCAGCAGTGCTGGCAGCACCGCACAGCAGCTGCGATGGGCGAGGGGAGGGGTTTACAGACTGCTGCATTTCGGGGTCTAAGGACACATTCCCAGCCCCAAAGGGCTCTGGGATAAGATCTGAGACCAAGTGGCTGCGCCCATGAGGGGTGAGGATTTCTGCTGACCCCGCTGGAGCCGGGTGCTTGGAAGCCCTGGGTGCAGGGGGTGGTGGCACAATCCCCAGTTCTGGAGTCTTTCTTCCCTGTGGCCTAGGAATGGTGATGTTCCCTTGAATGGCAGGATTGGATTCATCCTTTTCTGCAGGAGCCACACCACTGTCTCTGCTCTGGGGTCTCCTGGTGATGGGGGGCATGTTACCCAGGGCAGCCAAGGGTCTTTCAGGTGAGCTTTGGGAATATTTGGTGGGAATAGCCATATCATCATGGCCCATGCTCCACAGCTTGTTGTAAGGGTGGGACAGCTTCATGCTGGGCACAATCCTGTTCCTCTCAGACACACCAAGATCCATTCTCTGCAAGAGAGCAGAACAAACATTAACTCTTAGTGATGTCCTCACAACAGAGCAGGCTGCTGTGAAGGAAGAGGACCTGTCCCCAGGCTGCCAGCAGTGCAGAGGGACAACACAGGGTGGCCAGGAAGGACAGACAGGAACCAGTTCCAATCCCAGCTCTGTCCCCACGGGGATCTTCAGCTGGGACATGTGCATCTGTCACAGCCTAGTAAGGAGCACACAACTGTGTCCAAGGCACAGAAGCTGAGAAGCTTTAACTGCTGCCTGGAATAAGGTGACAAATGAAATATCTGAATGTAACACTAAAATCAATATTATTATAAGATAGAAATGACATTTGCTTCTTTAACGTCAGATGAAGATCTTGGAGCCTGCTTTAGTTTAACACTTTCTGAACTATGTTTTTTCACAAACAATCCCATTTCTTCAGAGGGGGATTGTTCAAATGATGCTTAGACCAAAATAGCCGAATTAAAAGATAAAAAAGTTTAGAGGGGACCTGAAAATTACCAACTATTCATTCAACTATTCATGTGGACCATCAACTTCAAAGATAACAGTGTGTGACAGCCACTGGACAAACAGATTCTGAGGAACAGGATAAATATCCTCTCCTTCAGAAGCAAAGGCTTCAGAAAAAACAGTTACTCATAATTGAGTCCCATTTACACCACTTCTTAATTCAGAAATTAATTTTGAAACACAAAAGCAAATCCCTGGAAAACAGATGATGATGATGATTATTAGGATCTACCCAATAATAGAACAAGCTCCTCAGAATGAGCTCAGTGCCACCCCCAGGGCACAGGCAGCCCCTGACCTGGTATTCAAAGGAGCAGCGCTGCTCTGCCTCCTCCTTGGGTGTCCGCAGGTCCTCCAGGCTCTTGGCCTGGCTCAGGGGCTGGGGCTGGGCTTCTACTTCCAAGCTGGGGAAGATGTCTTCCAGCAGGTTGACTTCTGAGGCCTTGCTGGAGAGCAGAGGGCTCGGGGGCAGCGGCTCTCTGGCCCTGTCCGGGCTGCCCACGTCCTCTCCATCGGCACTGTCCGACTCCTTCAGCGCCCGGTACGGCTGAGGCCTGGCACACACCAAGAATCACACTGTCAATCACCATGCTTCGAATTCTTTGTTCTGAACACGATTTCTGGGGAGCCAGGTGAGTTACAAGGAGCTCCCTAGTGGCAGTTACAGCTCAGAGAGCCCTTGTGCAGAGCAGGCTGTGAGCAGTGCCTGGGGGCAGGGGGACATGCAGAGGGGACCTGGCACCCGAGGGTGCTCAGAAGGGCAAGAGCTGAACGGGAAGTGCTCAGAGGAAAGCTGTGGTCATGCAGGCACAGCCAGGATGAGGAGGGAGCTCTCAGAGAAGGGATAATGGGACACCAGCTCCCCATGCTGACTGAACTGGGCACGGCCTCTGCACCCTGTGTTTGCAGGCTCTGACTCCTCGGGCTTTGAGCTAACTCAGCACACAACATAACCCAGGATTTTCCTGCAATAATTGGGAACACTGTGCAGGTTCCAATGATTTCATTGGTGTCATCTTATCAAGAAACACCACAATCCATTATGGAGACACCTCCTTTACATTACCAGCCGAGGCTGAGTTAGCAGGATGCCTCTCTTGCACATACCTCAGCAAAAAACTGAACAAGCACATTTGCATTTTGGTGTGTGTACAGAGAACAGCAGCATGATGTGCATCCAATTAATAACAACAAGTGCCACACATGGCTGTTGGGATTGGCACTTGACTGGCAGTCAGTTGTACTGTGGCATTTAAACAAGCTTTCAATTAAAAGAAAATATTTGTGAGACCTGCAAAAACACATCCTATGGAAGAACCCTCCTCCCCTTTCCATATTTTATCATAATACATCTATATCATGCAAATTCGGAGGGCCCAGAACACAGAGCAGGCAGTGAGCCCACACCAGGACAGGGACACTGCAGGTATAGGGTACAGTGACAGCACATGGCCTCAGGACAGGGAGCTCACAAACCTCAGTGTCTTCATCTCACATCACTCTGGGTCATACTACAGCCCCCCAGGGGATATTCTGCAAACAAAACTGGTCTCCTCACCCCAAACATAAGTGTGGGAACACTTTCTGGCCCTTTCCTACTGATCCTCCCCATCCCATCTGCCTGCAGTCAGATCCCTTCCCTGTCAGCCTCCAAACCTGTGTCTGCAGCACACAGTGGATTGTAGCAACTGCAGACCTGTCTGCCCCACTGGCAGCCTCCTTCTCCAGCCTGGTCTGAGCCAGCTGTGGCTGCCAGGCTTCAGCTGCTCAGCTGTGACTGGGCATCATCCATCTCCCAGCTCCTGAACTGCCTGCATGTGGCATCATGTGGATTTCTGTAGCAGCAGCTCACAGTACCCTGGCCCCCTCTTCCTACAGGTTCTGGTCAAACCAGTGACTGCATTTGTTAAAAGAATGAGTGCAACTCCATGCAATTTATCTCCCTTTCATCCTCTAGAAATCCTCAAGCAGGCGAGGTTAGGAAATAACAAATCCTCTGCTGACATTCAGCGAGGGCTCAGCTCAGAGCTGCCTGCTGGGATTGGGATATTCAAATAGGCAGCAAGAGGGATTTAGTGCAGCTGAACCCACAGCTGGCAGGGCTCCCCTCACCTCACACAGGCACCGTGGGCAGGGACAGAGCCTCCAGCCACAGCATCAGTGAGCTCTGGCCCAGCTGCTCAGCACTGTCTTTCAGGGCTGAGTTACAGGGTTTGGGAATGTACAAGTTACAAGTTCAAAAGCTGGATACAAATAGAGCAAACTTCCTGCTTCTTGTAGAATTGTCAGATTGCACTCAATGCCCTCAGAGGACACCTGCAGGGAAGTGATACCTGACAGACCAGAGAGGCTGGGATCAAACAGGTGACACTGGAAAAGGCTGGTAACTGCACTGGAATGAGGCTCACAGGACAACCCAGAAGCACAGTAGCACCACACAAGAATGAACGGTGAAAGGTTTGGACAGGAGCACAAGCAGCATGTTGGACAAATGGAAGGGTGACATCCCACAGAGCTCGAGTCAATGGAAGCCCATAAGCTGTGTGTTGCTGCAGTGTTTCATGCAGGAGGATGCTTTTTCATGCTGCTCAACATCAAGACAAACAAGCAGGAGAAATGTTGGTCATTCATCAAGCACTGTACAGAGACCCCAGGAGCACTTCTAAAATCCCAGTACAGGAGCAGGTGCCCTGAGCAATGCAAACACCACTGTTGGAAGCTGGCATGAACACAGCAAAAGAGTAAAGGATAGACCATTCAAAAGGAGCAGAGAAGAAAAAGTTTTCAGAGAAGCCAGAGACAGGATCCTCTTCCTGCTGAAATTCATCATCAGAGGAGTCCTCAGAGAGGAAGACTGTATAGTGTCGCATGGGCTTTACGAGGCTGGGGAACAGGAAGAGAAAAGGAAGTTACTGAGTGGTCACAGGGACAGCCCCTGAGGACAGAAACCAGAGCCTCTGGAGACCAGAGCATCCTGACCCCCACTGAGTGCACAGCAGAGAGCTCAGCAGGGAACTGCCCAGGCAGAGCACCAACCCCTCTAAGGACATGGTGCCCGAGGGAAGGGACTGCAGCCCACAGCCTTACCACAGTGCAAGGGACAACACAGACACCTTCCCCCACCACGTTCTCTCTGCTCTTCACCAGCTCTGCTCCTCAGGCTCTCTGAGCTCTGACAAACATTGGATCCCCTTTCTGCTTTACAGACATTTAGTCTGATGCACAAGAGGAACTGACTCCAGGGCACCAGGTCCTACTTGTATCTATTTTTCACATTTGAAACAGCTTCACTCTAGAATAAAACCTAAGCTGTCCAAGGATTGGTATGAAATACAGTTTGTCAAATAAGGTGTGTATGTTCCTTCCCTCAGCAGTTAACTGAGAATCAGTTCTTAAAGATTAGGTCAGGAAAGAGAAGCTGGATGCTGCAACCAACAGGCCAAGAGGGCCCGAGCTGCCACTGCCAATGAATGTTCACTCACAGCCGGGTCAGAGCTAATTAATAAAAACTCTCTAACAGGTGCCAGTGGCTGCAGCCGATGGTGGTAAATCACAGCCTGCATTATTTCACTTACAGGCAGTGCATTGCTTTCTTTCCCCTCTCCTTCTGTACCAGGCATCCAAGGGAAGGAGGTGGAGCCACTGCAGCCCCCGGGTTTGCCAGCCCCGCTCCCCCCGGTAAATGCCGTGCCAGCCCCGGGTTTGCCAGCCCCGCTCCCCCCGGTAAATGCCGTGCCAGCCCCGGGTTTGCCAGCCCCGCTCCCCCCGGTAAATGCCGTGCCAGCCCCGGGGCTGCCAGCCCCGCTCCCCCCGGTAAATGCCGTGCGGCACGGACGGGACGCGCTCCATGGCGCCGGCAGCAGCGCGGAGCGGGGGCTCTGTTTTAATGAGGAAGATCTGCATCTCGGGAGCTTTTTTCATGTGTCAGGATGCATGGACAAATCAGCAGCACATCACGCTGGCCAAAAATGAAATGCTGACAAATGTAGATATTTCAAATTTAATTGACACCTAAATGTACTTGAGATAGAAAAAAAATATACAGAAAATGGGAGTGCAGGATATGGAAATTAGTAAGGAGAATTCTCTAATAATTTTAAAGGATGTTCTGGTTATAAGAAAATTAAATTTGTATATTTTATTATGGTATTGCTTTTTCCTGAATACTGAGATTATGGTACAAAGGGGTGTATGGACTTTTCATACTTTTCATTATTCTCCTAAAAATGGCTCTGCAGATTTGTGAAAGAATTTTTTTTTTTTTTGCATAGTTTTTCAAAGAACAGCTACATAAGAGCTGCAGAGAATGACAGAATGTGTCCCTCTTACCAGTAAAATGCAGAGAATGAGGGATTTGGATGCACGGGGTGTTTCTTGCCGCTGTAAGACAGGAGGTTTGGGACCGAGGGGATTACCTGGCACCTCCTCCATGTGAGCACAGCACAGACCTGCCCTGGAACTGCTTCCTGCACACTCAGTGTCAGAGCTCATGGAAAGCCTTCCCCCCCCAGGTCCCCTGAGAGCCAGGTCACAGCTGGGATTTCCTCTGTCCCACCCCACAGAGCCCCCCCAGCTCACCCCAAACCCCGGCAGCGCCAGGCAATGGATGCAGAGCTGCTCCTGATCCCCCGTGCTTCAACTGAGACTGATCAGAAAATGAGCACAGATCCCAAAACAATGTGTTTTTTACACACATAAAAAGAATTAACTCATGTAACTAAAGACATACATTTTCTAACCTTCAATGCTACCAGGTAAAACAAGGGAAAAGATATTTTATGGTGTTTTCGCTGATTCTATGTTATCTGAGAGAGAAAACAGTGTGAGTTTTTAAAAGAGACAACACCTCTCTTGTTTCCATTTCAGAACACTTATACAAAGATTACTTCTTACTGGGACAGAAAAAAGAAAGTTTGTGGGAAACATGAAAATTCAGTATTTTGTGAAAGCAGCTGAGCTGTAAAGACTCACTAAAACTAGCAGCAATAAACTAGATCCAAATAAAACAATTAAAATATAAGGTATTTCTAGCATTGGTAAAATGTTACCCATTCATGTTTATGTTTATCCATGGTGTGATAGGCAGGAATTGAAGGTACAGGTTAGCAGTGAGCAACACTGGGATGTCAGCAGCTTTTGAACCCAAACATGCAGAATCCTCCATAGGAACACACATAAATGTTAAATTGATTCAATTATCCTCCACCTAAACACACTGAGACATCAGATTAAATATTAAGAAAATGCTTTTACTTTAAAAATCCCCACAACCTCCGTGCAGGGCCAGCACAGCCCTTTGCAGGAGCTGCATCTGCTCCACAAGAGGGCAACCAAATTCCACTGTAAAATGGACAAACACTCGTGTACAAGGGAGAAATCATCGTTCAGTTTAGGCCAAAGCCAGAGTATCCTACCCTGGCGTGCCTGGGAAGAGCTAGCCATGCACTGATGGCCCTCCAGTGTGTTTGGGCTGTGCTGGCAAGTTCAGAACATCCACAGTTCAATACATCCACAGCTCAGAACATCCATTCCCTGGTCAGGGCCACCCCTGAGGGCCCACTGCTAACTCCACTCTGGCACTGTCAGGGAATGCAACACACACCCCTTGATTTTGCAAAAACCCCTGGATAAGTGACATTAGTGAAAGTGCCTGAAAAAGCCTCCCTGAGGTACCAGAACATGCCTGGACTGGTATGCACTGGAAACCAACACCTTTTGTCCAGGAGCAGTGGGCTGTGGCAGCACAGATGATTTGGAACATTCCCCTTGCACTGCCACAGCTAAAGGGGGGACAAATTTGCTGGTACTGTGCAAAGTGAGGCCCTACAAACCCTCAGCACAGAGCTCACACAGACATCACAGTCCTGTTACTGCAGAGTTAGACACAGCCCCTTCTGCCAGCACTGTCAAATAAACACTTCTGCACCCTCCAGCTACAGCCTGGCAAAAACACTGCATCTGCAGGGCTGGAACTGACAATTTCCTCGAAAGAAAAGTGCAAAAAACAACAAAGAAATTAAAAAAAACCTTCAAAACCTGAAAATTTTCACTGAAAAGGCTGATCAGAGTGTGCATAAACTACAATGGCAAACCACAATTTTTCTATAGGCAAACTTTGGTTACTTGCTTTTTCACACTTCCTCTACAATGTTACAAATTAAAAAAAAAATCAATGTTTTTCTTAGTTAAAAACTAACTTTGATCTGTATTTTGAGTGTCCCCTTTGGTGAGCTCTGAAGACACAGTTTGATGCAAGCAGAAGAAGCAGAGCAGCACAGTACTTACTGTTCTGGGCTGGGAACTGAGGTCCTCCGGCCCTCCACACCAATGTTGCTCTTGGGCCTCTTGACCACATGAGGTCTGGGGGGGCGGACCTGTGACATGCACAGAGACATCTCATCAAACACTGGCCCTGCTCCCACAGCAGACACAGACAGCACATGAGAGCCACCAGAATCCTACAGGGATCTTCACTACACCTCGCTTTTGTGCCACACTGTTACACGTGAATGTGGCTACATCAATGAATTCAAGGATGAATATAAACCAGGACTCACAAATGAAACATATATGCTTGTCACCAACTGTCTGCTCTGTCCTGTTTGGTACGGGCTGGATCTCAGAGAAGAGGTTCCCCAGGAGTGAGCATCCCCTGAGCAGGGAGTGGTGAGAGAAAGGCTGGGAATGGCTGTGTGCCCTGGACAGGGCTCTGGGCTCAGCTCTCACACCACGACCAGCAACCCAACCTCTCAGGGGAGGACTCCTGTGCAAGGGAGTGCTGGAAAATGTGTACTTAGGAGAAATGTTTTAAAACTCAGCTCATTCTTCATTAAAAATCTGCTTCCTTCCAGCAGCTGAACACAAAGCCTCACCAGCCATACTGTCATTATCACTCCTGGTATTAAGTTAGACTTCTGCTGCCTGTAGTAAAATCCAAAGCTTTTCTGTGGATTGCTCCCAATGCAGTCTCCCATACATATCCATCACCTTCTAATGTATGGAAATCCAGCTTGATTTCTGACCACAATGCCCACAAGCAAACAAGCCTTATTTCAAGGAAAGGAATAAGCACTTGTGCTCCAGGTTTGTGTATGTGCCAGCCTACACTGCTGAGGAATCCTGTGCTGAACTTATCCCTGTGAGTCCAATGAGGGAATCTGCAGCATCAGGGCAGACTGTACATACCAGCTTCATGTGTTTTGTTATCAAAGTACAACTCTACCTGAAAAAGAGTCAGATCTGTTGGCTCAGCTCAATGCTAATCTCAACAGAAATGCCCAAACACCCAAATAAAGTTGGGAATACAACTCAGCTCCTCAGCTCCTGAAGCTTGTGGTCCCTTAAGAGGCACAAGAGAAAGGAGCTGTTCATGGCCTACAGCCCGAGTGCTCTGGAGTGACAAAGGAAGTTTAAAAAAACAATTTATAATTTGCTGCGGGAGGGGAAATTTCCAGGTTTGTTTTGGTTTTGTTTTTTAAATTTTTCTTCCCAGGTACATAAACCTCAAATTTTCCTGCCAGGAGAAAGCCACCAAATTGTGTGCAGTGCTTCTGCCCTACACACCAGTATGCAGAAAATAGCAACAGCATTATTGCATTGAATTTTCATTTCAAAGGAAACAGTGCACAGCAGATATGATGAAGAAATCCAGAGTTGTATTGCCACTATTTCTTAGGAAAAAGGGCTTATGAAAAGGTCAGATGTTAAGGTCTTGGAGATCAGTCCCCACACAAGGCTGCTCCTCTCTACAATAAAGACAGCTTAAGAATGTGAATTTATGGCAGGAATGGAAGGATTAAGTTTGTGGCAACTTCAACTGAACTTGCAACGTGGTGAAACATGGGGAAAAGAACAACAGAGCTAATTAGAGGAGCTGAGCTGTCAGAGCGCAGCAGAATGGCTCGGTGCCAACAAACAAAAGGAATGGGCTGGCAATCAGCAGGATCGATGAAGAATACTGCTTCATTAGGGCTGATAAAACAGGGAGAGAGGCAGGGGAGAGCGGCAGAGGGGGGCGACAGGCAGCAGCAGCGGGGAGAGGAGAGCCAAGGAGAGGCAAAGAGAGGAAGAAAGCAAGCTGCTTAATTAAATGGGAGCTGGGAGCTGATGTGTAAAGCTGGCCTGTCAGCGTGCTGGGAACGCTCTCACCTCCCGGCTGGGTGTGCTGCCCAGCAGGGACAGAGGTGAGAGTTTGGGGTGGCTCCAGGGGCCCCAGCCCAGTGCACTGCAAGGTGACAAAGCTGAGGGGATTTAGAACATTGTTCCCAGGGAACTGCAGGGAAAAGCCAGGAATCAAGGCAATTCCTCGCTGGATTTTGAGTCTCACATAGCCACAGAGGCAAGGTTAAATGCTTATCAAATGCAAAAGTACCAGAGAAATCCAATTACGTGAGCACACAGCCAAAAGAAAATAGGTAAACTTCCAGGACAGAAGGGCTGAATGTGCTTATTACTGTCCCCATCAACCTAATGCATAATTATTGTATTTTAACTTTTTCTAATTGAATAAAGTTTCCAAACAACCACTATTAATCCAAACAGACCTCCATTAATTAGAAGCAACAACCCTCTCTCTTTCATAATACCACCACCACTTATTTCCAAAGCAGCAGAATGCAAAGACCATCTCTGTTCTGCTCCCTTAACCTTTCTTTGGTCTGTGTTTTTGGCTTTATTATCAGCAATTACTCATATTGCAAGCACTAGTGCCCATGTATTGCTCCCTGCAGCACAAAGTATTTCTCAGGAATTCTGGCATTATGGGGCCCTGGCTGGAAGAGCAGAGGGACCTGCTCTGCCCCTGCAGTGCTTCAGGATAAATCACTTGCTGATACCCACCTCTGTAGGAGCTGCCAAGCCTGAGGGAAAAAGCAGCCTGCAAAAAGTATTATTTACACATACAGAAATGTGTTGCAACTACTAAAAGCCAAATAACAGTTCTGAACAACAACAAATTTATGTATATTTGATACAAGCACAATTTTGGGATTGATTATAATAATTTACATTTATCTTGAATTTCCTCTTGATGAATGAAGTCTTTCTGTTCCACTTACTGACACAGCCAGAGGAATGCAACAGGAGCTTTCATTATTACATTTCCAACCTTTTATCAATCACATTGGGAGCAAAGACAGTTGAATCATGTTACAGTGAGGACTATTCATACCCTACAGCTGGGAGATTAAACAGTTTTAAGACTTCCACATAATAAATGACTCCATTTGAACAATACAGTTCAGCAACTTCGGTACAGAGGAATCACAACATGCCCCCCTACACCTGCCAAACGTGGAACACCAGGGCATGGGAGCACTGCAGGAACCCCACAGCACATGGGAAGTCTGATCCTACTGAAACACATCTGGGAGGGTCTCCCATGCCCATTGTATTTAAGAGAACACACATAGTCATTCTCAGTGCTACTTTTTAAACACAGAAAACAGAAATCTCCAGGGGAAAAAATCCATAAAAATTACTCTGTTAAGCTAAACACCCAGAGTTAAAAAGAGGGAGGAGAAGAACCACATGCCACTGAAATGTCACACAGGAACATGCACCAGAGATCAGAAGTTAAAACACACACCCAGCTGCACTTGTTAACCAGTTACCTGCTCATCCAAAACACATTTTAACAAGTTTTAGCAAGATCAGATTTGAAAACTTGCATCTCTCTCTTATGCATGTATGTGTATGGATAAGGAAGCAAGAAGTAAGATGATTTGGAGGGAACTATATTCATAAAGCTGAAGTCCTGAATACACATAAATATCTTCCAATGCTTTGCCAAAACCCAACACCCCTCCTAAATGGATACTTCTTGCCTGTGCCTTTAAAAAAAAGTAAACATATTGTGCAGACCTAGCAGGCTGTCCAGTTTTAATGCCATCCTGCATAGTCCACAGGTAAAACTGTCCTACAGCGAGCATTTTTGGGGAAAAACTGCTGAGATAAGGTATCCCTACCCAACACATACAGGCACTGCACTGCCAATAATTTCTGTGCAGTTCTTCCATGGAAGAGTCCCCTCCTCTGGCCAACCTGCTGGGCCTTCTTTTACACCATGGAATTACCCAGTGTATGTCATCCATAATGGGGTATCAGTGTTCTACTGCCCAAGATCAACCTCACTTTCTTCAAGTCTACTCACACATGGAGAAGAATTAGACATCCCAAATTAATTACAAGCATAACTTCCAGACAATAAATATTTTCTCTTCAGACTTCTGCTTCCTTTCAGGTTTGAGTTCAGTGCAAGTCTTCAAAAGCTCACTGGCTAAAAACTTCTACCAGCCAGTCTAGCAGGGCCTTGTGTGTAAGAAATCACTGCAAAAGTCAAACCAGACGTGGCCAGAGCAGCCCCAGTTACCTGCAGAGCTGCCCGAGAGCTGCAGGGCTCGCCAGAGAAAAGCAGAACACTCGCGGGTCCCAGGGCTGTGCCGCAGCAGAGAGAAGGCAGTTTAGGAGCGTAATTCACACACGGCTTCTGTGCAGAGTTTGACAATCCAAACTACCAGGGTTTAGTAGGGCTACAAAGAGCAGAACTCAGGCAGTGTTAAGCTGTGCCAGTGAGACAATCCCCAGCTACTCACGGGCCTGGAGGAGCGCTGGATCTTTGGGGGCGGCGGGCGCGGCGGGCGGACTCTGTGCTGCTGCAGCAAAGTGGAGACTAAATTAAAGTCACCTGCATGGAAACACCTCTGATGTGCTGGCAAAAGCAGCATGAGCATGTGACAGCAGTGATTTACCTTCATACTCACCTCACAGAACACCATTTCTCTTACTCTGTTTTTCCAAAGCAGTGTCAAACCCCATGGCCTACGACAGCCCCGCAGCACAGGCGCCCCTCGGGCTGACCTCAGCTCCTGTCACACCCAGGGCAGCAGGGACAGCAGGAACTCCACACCACACAGCCAAAATGGACTGACACTAAAACATGGTCAGGGTGGATCCTGGGACCTCGAGGTCAAAGTGTTCTGGGCCACATTTATGCAAATGGAAGCCAGGATACTCAAAAACACTTTCACTAAAATCTCGAGTGATTTTAGTGCTTGTAAAAACTTATGGAGAAGGTTTCAAACCAGACATGTAAGAGCGTGGAAAAAACCCCAATTCAGTTACAGTTTTCATGCATTTAAAGGTGAGCTTATGTTCAGATCCTGTCCTGGATTTCACTCCTACCTGACCAACATCTACAAGTCAGGCCTTAAAGCATCGTGATGGCCAAGAATTCAAAACTATTTGTGCAAGTATCATTTTAGTTCTGTGCAAGGGAAATGGACATACTACAAATATTTTATATATTTATATTACAATAAACTACTCCTTTGCAGGAGCCAATACTTTATAACCTTATCATGTCACTAGATTATTTCTCCCAGCTGAGATTTAAATATCACATATGATTAAGCTTTCATCTCTGATCAAAGCATAGTTCTATGTGTTTCCACAATAAAGACACACAAAAATGCTGCTTTGGGAAAAGATTAAAGGTGTGGAAACTTTTTTGTCTCTTGGACTTCTAACCAGGCATTGTGTTAACCCTCAGAACTGTGACCTCAGTGCTTGTAACAGCACAGGCAAACCCAACACTCCGATTCCAATTTCTGTTACCACTGCAGCGCTGCCAGCAATGCAGTTTGTTGGGAGGTTTGTGTGTGTGCACCACACAGGGCACTGCTGAGCCCCAGGGGATCTCAGAGCAGGGCAAGGCAGAGCTGCCCAGGGCCAGCAGAGCTCTCTGCACTGGGCAGGGCAGGGCCAGGCCTGGCTTAAAGCAGGGCTGTGAACACAGGCAGGAGCAGGCCAAGGCTGGAGGGGAGGCAGGGGCAGGGATCAGGGGCTGTCCCAAAGCTGCACTGCCAGTGCTGGTGCTCCTGTCACCACAAGGGGACAAGCAAGCATGTTCAAACTGTGTTTGCTGGGAGAGCCACTGATTTGAAGTTAATTTGTTAATGCAGCAAAACACATTGTTTCTAAAAGGTCAGCAGGTGAAGCTGTGTTGGAATATCAACTTAATTACCTGGGCTGTAGGGAGGAATGGGCACCAAGCAGCACATGGCTGCAGTGCTAAAAGCTGCTAAATTGCTATTCCAGGCATGGTCCTAAACACATGTACTATAGCTTTTTCTGTGAAGGGGAGAAATGTCTAAATTAGCACTTTCTCACCAATTGCTGTTTACCAGCACACCTTTTTCCTCTGGATATTTGCTTAATTGTCTTGTTCTAAATACTTCCGAAGCAACAAGACAGAAAATTTGCAGAAAGCCATTTTTATGACTGCAGACCTGGCACTGCTTTACTAATTATCAGACAAGTGACTTTAAGCTATGAGATGCTGGAGCAAGAAAAATCTTACATTCACTTTTACACTATCAAAATACTGTTTAAAAATTATAGATCCCACATGTCATAAAGTAGCTATTATATACCCAAGGAACTTATACAATACAGCTATTTAGAGTTTTATACCAGAGAAAACATTACAGAAGGATAATTTTTGGTCTGTGAGGAAACAGCTTGTGAGTAGAATATTATCTCAAACTAATTGTGGATGTCTTTTGATATTTTTTTAAAGTGCTATTCAAAACAGAGCCCTGTGAGTAAATTAGAGGCGCTAGTTCATGTGCAACAAGTGCAACCAGAAGGAAATGCTTAAAGGAAACACAGCCAGATGAAAATTGGTTTGTCAGTACATGGAGAAAGAAGTGTTGTTTCTCAATTAGCAGTGAGAGTGTCTCCAATAATTTCCAAAGCAAAGCTCTTCTAGATGAATATCTTATTTCCTTCTGAAATTGAGGACAGGTTTGAAAATCCTTGAAAGTCAATCAGCTTATGGGAGAGAGATGCCTTGTGCTGGATGAAGCCAGGCTCACACACACCAGGCTGCAGGAGATCTGAAGTGCTGACTTTGGGAGAGCATGCTGGACCTCAACTGAACACTTAATTTGAAAAAAAAAGGAGAAAATAACAACACTGAAAAATGTCTGGTACCTAAAAAGATTCAGTAGAGAAAGCAGACAGAATCTACGAGGCAGCTGTTTTATTATCCACCCAGATCCCTGCACAGCACACTCTGCTTTTTACATGCTCCCATATGTACAGCTCACAAACTGGGATGACAGGAACAGTGCATGCTTTACAGCATATATTTTTAATTTACACTCTGAAATACTTCAACGGAAATCTGCTGGGTCCCGTGATAAAAATAATCTCCATGTTTTAAGGGATGCCTCATTCTTCAAGCCACATTTGTAGATTGGGAAGGTAGAACAAGTCTGGCAAAAATGCAGCAATGCCTAAAGCCAAAATCCCCAAACCATGAGAACACCATTGTGGATTGTTATTGTTGATAACTGATGCTATTCTAAAAACACATGCCTTAAACAAGAAACTCCTGGGCTGTAGAACTGAATGGTGTTTTATTTCTTTTGTCTGCAATTATAAAAAAAATTTGAGAATGACATGGAACAATTTTTCCATGCGGAGCCTTAGACAGGCCATGGCCAAAGTAGCATGTGCTGTTGTGTGATGTCCATAGGAGCAATGTGATGGTATCTGTGCTTAAAGACCTGTCAAGAGCTCTGATCACAACTCAGCGCCAGGACAGCAAAGTCCCTGTCCTATGCAAACCAGCGGTAAAACCCACAGAAGGTGGTATCAGTGAAATCTGAGACTGTGACCACTTAGTGCTCCATTCTCACTTTTCTCCTGAGCAGCTGAACATCAACGCTGACCTCCTCCCATCCATACCTGCGCTCAGTTCTTCTAAAAATATGTAAACCACCGCTGAACCATTAAACTGGTATCATCTGACACTTGGCAGTTTGAGGACTCCTGACATTTTCCCAAGGAGATGCCTGTCTTATCTCGCTGGCACAGAGCCCACAGCCTGAAAGCCACTGCACACTCTATGTGCAGTAGCACATAGCAAACAGGTGCCTACAGAACACAAAATATTTAATTCAATTTACAGTCATTCTGTTTCAAAGAAGCCTCACACATGTTGTTTCCATTTTGTTCCCGTGTAGTGAGGCCCTGGATAACGAAGGATCATGCTACAGACAGTGACTACACAAGGCAGGAGCAGGCCAGGGTGCTGCTGATCCCTTTTCCTCCTGCTCTGCTCTGGTCCTGCTGAGCTCTGCCATCCCTGCTCCTCGCTGGGCCTTCCTTGGCAATTTGCTCCTGCACTCACCAAGCTGGGGCAGGGGATTCATTTGCCACGATTCACTACTCTAAACACACACAAGCTTTTTGTTCTGAGAAGATGTCAGAAAAACCAAAGAAATCTCTACACTCCAGAACACTGACACAGAACATTGCAGCCCTTTTACCTGTTCTCCTTGTCCCCTTGGACAAGCACTAGTGACTTTGTATAACTTCTTGTTATTTCTTTGATATATTTTGGCACCACTTTGCATTTAACTTTTTGCACCAGATTTTTTTTCTGGACCCTGCAGAAACAGCAGAATTCTGCACTGACAATATCCACTCCTCCATCCTAAATGGTAACTCTGTGAACACACAGGAATGGCCCTGGTACTAGGAAGGAGCACATCCTATGGACTCTGCACCACACCAAGGACCTCACCCTGAAGCAGCACAACCTTCATTTGTCCAGAAGGAGAATAGAACCCCAGCTCTCTGTGACATTGCTGCATAGTGACAGGACCATGAAGGGAAGCTCCCTTAATTCATTGAAGCAGTTTCTGGATTACAGAATCCTGTCTGGATTACAGCAAACCAGCAAGAAGGGCTTTTGTACAACTATTCACAGAGGTAAAAGGGACAAGAAGTTCCAAGAGAATCTCACCGAGACAGTAATTTTTCCAGAGGACTTCTTCCAAAATGAGGCTCATTTTGCTGTGGTTTGTTTCATTCCATCTATTCCTCAACATATATGGATGGAGAGACATGTTGCAAAAAATCCCAGACCCCAGGAATATATTTATCCCCATGTGTTAAAGCCTATCCATCTACTACCTCAGCAGAGTTTAAAATCACAGCTAATAGGTTAACAACTGCTTTTCTTCTGCTTCAGATGAAGAATATCAGAAAGCTGGGGGAATATTCCGCTTCCCAATTTGTACTGACTGCTCAGTGCTACTTGCAATGTCTGTTTGACAGGACTGACATTTTGTACCACTGTGAGATGGGAGAACGTGTGACATTTTTATTCATGGTGGCGTACGCCCTTGTAATGATCAGCCCTGGTCGATGTGCTTACTGCAGCAGCCCCGAGCCCTCGGAGAACAAACACGAGCCCGAGGTGCCAGCAGTTTGGCTGCCTTATTAAACACCACCAGGATTCTAACGAAGAGCAACTGCTGGAAAATCTCACTGTCAAATCCTCAAGGACATTGTCAACATGGAACTAACTACATATATTTTTCACTTAAAATACTAGAAAATCCAGCAATGCAATATCAAATTTAAAGAAAAAAGCCGCAGTGGTTTGTGTTTTCTTTTTTAACTGGTCATTTTGCCAGCTTTACGTTGGCTTTCTGTGGTCCTGATGCTGGAATTCAAATCAAAGAGATCATGTAACCTACATGATTTAAAATGCTGGAAAATGGACACATCCCTTATTATCTCTTAACAGCTATTCCTCTCTAGCAAGTGGAATACTTGCACAGAAAAAAAAAAGAAAAAAGACCTGGTGTCTCATTTAAGGAGTTCTATAAACAGCAATGACTCTCTGCTTCGCTGAGCTTCATCACTCACCAAGCCAGGCTGCATAACTGGGGGACACTGTCCCCCACACACCCACAGAAGGACATGGACCCTCCATCTGCAGCCTGGCACTCACAACTGTTTCATGTGCTATTCATCAGCCCAGCTCTGAAGGGCAAATCTAAAAAGTGCCTGGCCAAACAAACAGTCACAGTGGGGTCAGCATTTAGAAGAATTACACGTTTCACATACTATTTCCCTTTAATCTCCTGGTTTAATCCAGTGGCCCAGAGGTCAATTCAGACAGTTCTGGCCTAACTGCACATATCAACTTCACAAGTAATACATAAGAAGCTTCTGGATGCTGATCTACATTGCTAGAGAGGCAAGTCATCCATATGACACTGTGAGCTCTCCTCAAGTTGTCAATCTAGGTGATTTGGGTAGCCTTGCATGTACTGATGTATTTATTTTCTAGGTATGTATTATTTATAAAGCACAACTCTCCTTCTACATGCCACAGTGATAGCCCAAGATCCTCTCTAGGAGGTATTTCTGGGTTCTCAGCAGAACAGGACTAACAAGGAGACTGTGCAGACACGTTAGAGCTGCTGTCGCTTGTCACAGCCCCGGGAGGTCGGCTCTGAGCGCTCCCTCCCAGGCAGGCACAGCAGCACCTGACACCACACACAGGGCAGCACAGTGATCCCAGCACCACACAGCTGGGAAACACTAAAATCAGTCTGCAATGTGCCTGTTCATGGCTGAACACATGTGCTGGCTGCACACTGGGGTGACAATCTCACTGCAAAGCATCAATTCCTGCATGCCATGGCACCAGGCTAGTGCAGGCATTCCCTAACTCCCACGCCATGCATCGCTGCTAATCCTGCACACCACAAAGCACAATTAAAATCCAATGAATCATTGGCTTGTCCATTGACATTGGTTTTACTCCTCTGACTAAGAACACTGCCCCTGAGAACCTGGTGGGACATTTGAGTGGTCTCAAGCAGACATTAGATGGACAAGTGCTTTTGGGCCAAGACATTTGTCTTTCTTGTGAGGTAACTTTTACTGAGCAACACTGAATTCCTTCCCGAAAGGAACAGGCAAAGAAAGGAGTGAGAACAAATGGGGGTAGAAGACATGCTTTTGGAAGACAAAGTAATTTTAAAGAACTTATACTCTTGCTAAACCCATAAAGAACCAAATGGAGAGAGGGAGGAAACCCCATGTGGCTCCAGAGAAAGGAAATGGGAACCCACATTGCTCATCCGTGGGCAAGAGTGGAAGGGAGGCTCACATTCTTAATGAAGGTCCTGCTATTGTCCTCCAGCTCCAAGTGGCCAGAGGAGGAGCTGGCTCTGCAGCCAGAGCATACAGTTACATGAATATTAGCAAATGAACTTGTTTTCCCCTTTCCCCTTTGGTTTCTACCTCAGTGCCACACAATGCCTGCTGTGATCCAGAGGAATCTGCTATTGTTCTGATGCACCTGGGTGTGAAGGGAGTCACAGGGTCTGGCAAAGGAGCCTTCCTCCCTTCCCTACTTCATCCCTTTTACCCTGGAGATAATCCCTCCTCTGCTGCCTCTGGCCTCAGTGATCCAGTTCTGCATTCCTGGAATGTAGCTGGCTGGTGTTCTCCCCATCTTCCCCCTGACCTCTTAATGCCGTTTAATCTCCTGGAAGGAGAGCACTGCCCTGCAAAGCACAGTTGTTTGTTCTGTGTGTCCAAGTGCAGACTGTGAATAGGGAAAATGAACACCTTCATTTACAGGAAAAGGATTCAAAACAGCAAATAAGATGGAAATTTCCATGCTGTGTTCTACAAGAGTTTAACATGAGTCAGGATGAGCCAGGGAGAGAACCCAGAGAAGCCTTTCCACAGTCAGACAAGCTGTTTCAGTACATTAGTGCATTTTCCATTTGTTTCATATCTATTTACATTAGTCCCCAGAGCTCTGTAGTCCCTCTGATTCTCTGTAGTTTGCATCAAGAGCAGAACATGATTGAATCTCTCTACTAAAGATACCTGTGGAAGAGTCTTTTGTATTTTCTTAAGCTTTACACCTTTTGGTACACAAATGGAATTAAATATCCTATTTGCTGGTAAATAAAAACAAGCCATAGAAAACATAAACCCAGCTAAGCTGACAAAAGACATTCTAATTATAACAGACACAATTAGAGAGCCGTGCAGAACTGCCAGGATCACTTGCTTCTAATGAAATGATTCCCTTTCCCAACAAATGATGTTTCTGGCAGCTTATCATTTGCTGGTTTAATTGTACTAAATCATGGGTGCTACTGACTGGGAAAGCTCCTAGAGAAGAACGTTCCAAAGTGCAGCTTTGCTTTTGAAGCCCTTGGGCTCATCCTGTGTGCTCACACCACTCCTCCCAGACTGGTGGGAGACTGGGCACAGGTACCAATCCTGTATGAACTCTGTGGGTCCTGCCAAAGTAGCTGCAGCAGCTGCTTGCTTGGACAAGGAACCTGTTCAGAACAGTCACCATAACACTGTGTGGTGTTTATTCTCCAAACAGCTCAAAGACAACACAGGCACGTGTTCTGCCTCAAAAGTACAAGAGTGGGCATGGAAGCAAGAGCCCAAAGCCCCAAAGTCACAAACCACCTGCATTAGTGTCCCACTCTGCCCTGCTCAGGGCTCACTGGGCTCCCAGTGCCTGCCCTGCCTGGCACACTGGGAAGGATCCCCAGGACAGCTCTGGAAGCTGAATATGCAGCTCGTGTTTGAGGCATTAAGGACATTTTGGTCAGCTTTTAAGACAAAAACCAGAAAAAAGCAAGTGATAGGAAGTTCATAGAATCATTAAGGTTGAAAAAGACTGGTAAGATCATCAAGTCCAGCCATCAGCCCAGCACCACAAGAGATGTTCTCTGTAGCACTGGATCTTCCATAATAATTCACCTTACTCTTCCCCCAAACACAGAGCACTACTCAGTACTACAAACCTTCCATTTGAATCTTGGCCTTGGCTTAAAAATTGTTCCCTCTTCCCCCCCACCCATTAAACCCTGAGCTGCCTGCACTGCTCCTGCTGCTTGTTGAGTACAGTTGCACTGTCCCAGAGCCCGTGGTGACAGCTGCTGTATTTGGTTGATGCAGGCATCAATAACAAAGATACATCCTGGGTCAGGCATGCAAAGTCCCACCCAGGAAAAGCAGTGGTCCCACCCTCCCACGGTGGTGTCTTACTAAAAACACCCTGTTTAGATCTTTACTACACTGCCCCAGGCTATCTGGCTAAAATCTTTCTTTTCACCATCAAGGGCAGCTTTCCCAAACCGTCTAAGCATTACAGAAAGCATCATTAAAACAATTCCATAATAAACAAGGCTCTCCAGTGATGCCTGATGACCACTCACCAAGATGAGCCAGGACATACAGAATCCCCCCCAGTCAGCTAATTACTGCCAAATTTTGGTGAGCCACCAGCTGAGGGGCTGTGCTTTCACAGGCATTTCAAGGTATTTTACTGATATTTTTTGTAGGCTAACAACTGCAGATACACAACTGTGTTTGGAAAAGCCAGCAACTCCCTCACTCTAGGGTGAGAGATAATGAGTTAAAATTAAAGGTTGTTGCTGGCTCGCTAGCCCATCCCCCTTTAGCTAATCTGTCATGTAATGAAGAGAAGCACCCAGCACAGGACAGCTCGCTGCCGGCTCACTTACAGCGAGCTGATTAAGAATGTTCAACCAACAGCAGACTGCAGACCTTTCCGAGGAAAATAAATAGACTGTATGCAAATGTGTTTGTCACTTTGACAGCACGTCTCAATTAAAGGCCGCGCGGCGGCGGAGCGCTGCTGCAGCGCTGCGGCCGCGCTCCCTGCACCCCCGCCCCGAGCCGGGCCCTGACCCCGGCGCACGCATGCATTTTAAACCGCGCTGCCAGCCGCACAATGCTGCGCTCCGAGAGAGCCCCTGACAATGAGAAAAAAGCCTCTTTCATCCTCTTCAGTTTAGAAGAGCTGTGAATGCACAAACAGCTCTTATTGCAGAGTTCTTGTGCCTTTTTAATTGTTCCCACCTTCTGTATTCTAGACAGAGTTAAAAGTGACATTAAAATCTCTGCCTTTAATCACGAGTTAGAAGCCATCTCCCATTTAGAGAGTAAATGTTGCTGCTTTTTTCCTCCCCAAAGCCTTAATCTATATTTCATAAACCTGAACATCTTTCCCTTTTGAATGAAGGTATGATTTCGTTTTTGTTTTGGCACGGGGCTATCAGGAGAAGCAGACCCGTGCCAGGACGAAGGCTGTGAGTCAGACAGCCCCACAGCTGCTAAGTCAGACGGGTTTTTGGAAACCAACATTTGTAATGCGATGACAGCAATAAGCATGTAGCCAGCAAGCCTCTCCCCACAGCCAGGGGTCAGGAAAGCTGGTGTGTGTTTCTTTCGACACAGAAAAGTGATCATTAAAAAATTTGAAAGTGACTGTTAAAAAACCTCATGAATTTAAATTTGCACTTACCACTCAAATATATATTTCATTAATCTACCATCATGTTTGAACCATCCATCGTTCACAAATATTTAAAGGAAAAACTAAAAATAAATTGTGATATTATGTGATTTCTGACTGCTTCAAATGAAATGTAACATGTCCCTGCTGGAGCTAGATGGCTGCATTCCTCCAGTAGCCCAAATTCCTCTCAACTGTAGTGGCAAAGAAAGTAACAGAAAAATAAATCTCTACTGAAAATACTTAATTGGAAGAGAATGATTTTTTAAAAGTCTCCAAGAACTCACATTTAGCACACTGGTGAAAGTACTGAAAAAATAAATCTGATTCTGAGATGATGCAGACAGCATTGCTCTGAGCACTGAGCAGACCTCGGGTAGCCCCATCTAATACCTGAACAGTCAGTGCAGCCACACCAACTGGTTTCTATTCATAGACACTTCTCTACAACTGGTTTGCTTCACATTTTATCATGTTTTTCAATTCCTTTAAAATTACATTTTGCTTCCTTAGAAGAAGTCAGTTATTCCCTCCTGTTTTCTGGTCAGAACAGTGTAAAGAATAAATACAGCAAAAGAAAAGAGAACTGTGAACACAAGTCATGCTATTTTTTGAGTCTATACTTAATAGGGAAACACTGGAAAACTGAAATAAATACTGCATGTTCTTCCATGAAAATCACAGCAACTACAACGTTTTCTAAATAGCTGCTCTTCAACCTCCCCCCAAAGTCTCTCTTTTGCAGACATATCAAAAGAAACATTACACGAGTAACTAACATGAACAGCTCAGCTGTCAATACTGAATACAGAGCACACTAACAAGCTATTAATTGATTTTTCCATCTTAGTTCATCGCATTTAATTTTCAGAGAATGTTCAAATGCTTTAATAGTTGGACGTTCCATACTGACACTAATGACCTGGCTAGATAACAGGGGATGTTTTAAATTCTACACCCTCAGTCCTGAGGGCTGCAGCACCTTGCATGCTACAACAGCCACAGAAGAGTTTATAAAATTGCTATATATTTATGCTTCACCCCCTATTCACTTATGGCTTATTTTCCTCAAAATCATGGTCTAAACCAAAGGAATCAGCAAACCCCAGAAAAATCAGATTTTGGAATCCCCTTTAAACAGATACAAGAGAAATAAAACTAAAATAGCATAGTTCAGTGACTGAAGGTAATGAAGCGTCTGGCATACTCGTTATCATGACTTTTCTCTGAACTGTTTTTACTGAGAGACATAATTGAGAACAACTTTACACTAAGACCTACCTGACCAAAATGTACTGTGATTGGTCTTCTGTCCTCTCTGAATTTTGGGTCCTTCTTCTCAGGCAGTGGTGACGGTGCTGTCCTTGGCAGGGGCTCCTCTGGCGCTGCCGAGCAGCCGTTCTCAGCAATGTCCTGTGTGGTAGGAAAAGGTGAATAGCATGGCCAG
This sequence comes from Toxostoma redivivum, assembly GCA_013397375.1. Taxonomy (NCBI): domain Eukaryota; kingdom Metazoa; phylum Chordata; class Aves; order Passeriformes; family Mimidae; genus Toxostoma; species Toxostoma redivivum. The sequence continues at coordinate 347,832 of VXBI01008950.1, forward strand.
GAACACTCCTGAGTGAGGGCAAGGTGCACAAAGGAGACACTACATGATAATGCTGACTAACAGTTTGGATGTTAGGGGAAAAACACACCAAAGTACAGAAAAGAAAACATCATTAGAATAGAACATTTCATCCATCAGAGCTCGTACACAAGCCCTCTCTCCTCCCAGTATCACAAACAGGACATTCAATAAAATGTCTGACTTGAACACGCAAAAGCCAGGAAGTGCATGTGGAGAAAAAAACCACAGCTCAGATTTTCTATTTTAGTAATGAATTCAACAAAAGCCAAGGGACAGGGCACTCTGCTTATTGTAAACCTAAATGAACACAGTAATTCCATTAATGTACTGCACAGAATTATCCATAGCAGAACAATTACTGGTGGAAGTGGCAAGGAGAGATGGAACTCAGAGCTTAGTTAGCTTTGCATTTCATCTTGGAGTCTGTGCACTGAAAATGCCTCCAGGAGAGGGTACAACACCAAGGGCTGCCTGGCAGAACACTTTTTGTTTGCTTTGACATTAGTTCTGATCTCCAGAAGTGAGGTGACCCACCAGCCCAGGTGAGAGGACTCGGCAAGTGCAGGCATGGGGTGTGTAACACAGGTTTTGAAAAAGACAAAGGCCTGCAGACACCAGGAATCAGAGAAGGAGCAAAGAGTTTGAAAGTGAGTTGAGAAACAGTCTGTAACGCAGTGGGTCCCAAACCTTACATCTCTGCAACAATGCCAAGGAAATAATGCTGGGTAAATATGGAGAGAAGGCTGCACAGGCTGGAGCTCTGCAAGGCTGACCTGAGGGTGGCTGCTGCCACCGGCAGGACTTTGATTCCCTGACCTCTGACACGGCCCGCAGCCCCCGGCTCGCTCAGGTACAATAATGAGCCGTGTAAGCTGATGGCCAATTAGAAATGGTTCCTTTGGACACACACTGACCTAATGTGTTTAGGTCAAATGAAACAAAAAGCTGGATGGACTTTCTAAGGGGCTTTGTCTGCTCCACAGAGAAGCTGAGACCCCTCTTTAGATCCAGCTGGTAGAGCAGTGGTCCCCCAATAGGGGTAAGGATCACGGGGAATTAACAACTTGTTAAGGTCAAACTAGAGAGAAAAACTTTTTCTTCCCCCCGCCCTTCAGCTGCACAATGCCACCTTGTCTTCAAAAGGTACAACAAAGTGCTCCGAATTAGTAACAAAGAGCCCCAAAACAAGGCACTGACAAGCAACCTGAGTGTCTGTCAAACTCCAACTCCAGCTCCAGCCAGCACCGAGCCCCCAAGGAACCTCCTCAGCTCGGGACTCACGCAGCTATGGCAGCACCACTGAACACAAACCCTATTTCCATATTTCTGTGGGCTGCAGCCACACTGAGGGTGCTGCCAAAGCTCCAGCACCCTCAGGGCCACCCCAGCTGACAGGGGCTGCTCCCAGCCCTGCCCGCGGCTGTGGCTCCAAGCACGGCAGCTCACAGGGAAGGCAATGGAAAGCAAAGCACCTTGCCAGGCAAACTCCCAAAAAACCAGAAAAATGACACAAAAGTTTGGACATGAGGGGAATGGGAGGAGATGAAAGACAGAGAGATTAAGCCATTAAGCAAAATCCCCTCAGATGTGTAATGATCACTGCAAATCCTTGAGCTTTTATTGCTATAGATTGCCTCTACTTCTCTGATGATATAATTGCATATAAAAGATAACATGTTCCTAAAGCCTACTTCACTGTGTTTGGTGCACAGACTTGCAATGAAACTACAATGTATTTTTAAAAAACTGCTTAACAGAATATAAGAATTAAATTATTGGATTCCCTTCTATTTTTTCAATATCTCCAAAAGGCAAACAAATCATCAATACAGCTTCATTCATCAAAGCTAAATCTGCTTTACCGAAGTTTGTTTTCTATCTTCAATGAAAAGACATTTGAGTTAAAAAAACAGTGAAATCTGACCTTAAATTTTGTAATGGACTGCAAACACTGGCTAGAGAGGAGCAAAACACATTCTGAATGTCCTGAACCCATGCAGGTTGTGCTATAAAGCTCTAATGAGTTGTTTCTACAATACCAGGCATTAACTAGAGCCACACAGGGCTCTAGTAACTAAAATAATGTTGAATATACTAATGCCAAGTGCCCAACCATTTATATAAATTGTCTTAGCCAGAGCTTTCAGTAAGTTCCATTCTCCTGACTGAAAGTTGAGGATGGTACCATTCATATTTCTCCTTCTTCCTAATTCTATGCAGTTAAGCTTCAAATGAGCCACTAACTGAGGGACTTGACCACCACAGTCCGTTTGTGAGATGGAAAAAGACAGCCTTTGCAAAAAAAAAAAAAAAGGAAATGAAAAAGAAAGAAGAGGGAAAAAAAGAAAAAAAGAACTGTATCAGATATAAAATAAAGCTACCAGGCTGTATCTATTAACAATTATTTGCTCTCACTCATAAGAATCCTCTGAAAACTATTTCTGTTGCTTTGAAATACTGCACCACAAATGAACAAGGGATGGAAATAGAGCACCATTCAATCTCCACTATCATATTAAAGAAGGACCTTACACACACCACAGTGACCTCTCAACAGGTCAATCCTGCATTTCTCATTTGCAATTCAAACCCAAGACTGGAGCAGACCAAGGGCAAAATGGGCTCTTGATTATATTTAAGAGGTCACCATTGCTATGCAGAGTTGGAGGAAGCAGAACCTCCAGCTTTATTGCATTTTTAAATTCTATCTTGCACAGAAGCTGCTCAGATTTGGCAGCAAAAACTGGAAAAGGGATGTTTATATTTGACTTTTCCTTAGCAGGGGCCTGCATACTTTCTATATTAATAATGGAAAATAGTATGTTAAAATGCAGTGGATAGTAAGTTCAGTTTAAAAATAACCTTAGGTTACTCTTAGAAGATGAAAGACTAGCATCCCAAATTTGGCAAAAAGTATTTAATGGTACCAGAATGTCAGACAGTTAACACTCACACATGCTAGTGAGGAAACACAGGATAAATAAAATGCTCTTACATAAAAACTGGGGAGGATGCATTAATAGACCTGTGCTTAACAGACCCATAATGGAGCAGCACAGACATTTATTTTAAAAATGAGGGTGACCAAAACAATGTTTGCTATTTTTATCACTTTTAACAGAGCAATCCCTAATTTTAGTAAGGTTCCTACCTGCATTCACACGGAGAAGAGAATGGGATAGAAAAGGACAGAATAATAAAGGAAAGAGAGGTAGAGCAGTGTGTGTCAACTACTCACAGCTATCTTTTAAGCTCTTGTGAAAGCCTATGTTGAACAATCATGTTTAAGCATCTCACTTACAGATACACCACATAAGGAAGGTGAAACAAAATTGGGCCATTTAGCTGTAAATGTAATGTGTGTTTTTAAAGAGATGCTTGCTGCTTGACAGACCAGGAAGACAACAATAATAATAAAACAAAGCAATGACTGAACGAGGCTTTTCTCAGCCTCCTATACAAATGTCACACATAGCACACAATTCTATTAGCATTTAAAATGCAGGAAAAAATCTGGTCATGTTACACAGCTCCAACTGCTTTAGAAACACACATGAGAAGGCCAAAGATTTTATTATTTAGGGAGGTTATGTCCAGAAGTGAAACACATGGAATGACATAAAGAAATCCATGTACGAGAAAACTGCTTCAAGTTTCTATTGTTTTTAAATTATACCTACAGTGGTCACATATAATGCAGAGTAATAAAATAAAATAAGATAAAAGGATCTGCAGGAACTTTCTGCTGCCCCAGACTCTGCAGCAGTGTCTGCAGTGTTCAGAGGGAGCAGCAGCAGGAATGCACACAGGCAATCCCTCACTCGCAGCCTGGCTGCACACAAACCCCTGTGGAGGAACAGGCTGGGGACAGGCTCAGGTGCATTTCTGTCTGCCCACCAACATTTGTAGCCCTAATTTAAGAGGATGGTCTAGAAATTTAGAGAAGAAATTTATAGAGAGAGCACAGATTAAAAAAAACCCACCCAAGGTCCAATGCAACAAATTGAATACAAATTTCTGAATAAGAACTTCATCTCTCTCAGCAGGCCAGCTGCCTGGCTTCCTCCAGGCTCTGATGCACAGAATAGCTGCAGTAACTCAGGGCAGTTACCCCTCTGCTCATGAGGTGTGTGCCAGTGTGACTGTACCTGTGCTTTAAAAGGAGCAGTTGGGATTGGACAGCACATCCTCAAACACAGAGGAGCAGCTAGGAATTGTGCTGTTTACAAACACACACAGATCTGGGAAACAACAAACAGTCTGAGTATATTTTCCTGCAATAATTCCAATTGGCAATGGACACCAACTCTAATACTCCTTCATGTCTGAACTTTGCAGCAGACATTCAAGAAATGCAGAAATCTCCTTCCCAATGGCAGACAAACATGATGCTATGTTTCCTGACTGATTACTGCAAAAATAACAACAATTTGCCATTTGCAAGAAGTTCGCTGCCAGAACTGCAGGGAAGTGCTCCCAGCCCACATGCAGTCCCCTCACACAGTGCCCCAGCACAAAGGACAGGAACAGGACCACTCCAAGCAGAAGACTCAATTTTCTGGCTTTTGTGGGTTTAAGTCAGAGCTTTCATGTATTTGAAGACAATTTTTTTTGTCTGTGAATATTTATAAGTGTGAAAAATCCAGGACAGCTGGTAATGCATTTTGAAGTGTGCTAACAACACTGTATCAAACAGCTTCCTATTGATCACATCATGCTTTCAGTGGCTAAGGATTTCAGACGTGATGCTTATACATTTTGAATAAGAACTTCAAGTACCTTTTGCTTCAAGCGGTTTTTCACTTCTTTTATTCCCATTTTTGCATGATCTTTTGCCTGCATGAAAAATTAATTTAAGTTAAAATTCCCTTCTATTTCCAGCAGTGACTAAGTTTGTTTTTAGTTAATAAAAATGGCAATAAAAAATGTAACAGGATACTGAAAACACATTAAAACAAACAGAGAGCTAGAAAGACCCCAAATAAACAAAAAACACCACCTTGCCTTTGTTGCAAAAAATTTGTTTTCCCTATTTTGAAGCCACAGACATCTTTCATCTTTTTACATTCCACAGCCTCAGTGTCCCCAGTAAGTATTTATCTTTGCTATAAACTTCTATTCTTCCACACTGGCAGTGAGCCTGCAAACTCTCCTCGCAGTGCTCTGGATGCCAGTTTCATTTAGTACAGCCAATCTCATCCTACTCCTCTCTCTCAGGCTGGAGGAAGACAGGAAAAACCCAAAGTTTGAATGGTTACCTCAATGCTTTTTGTAGCATTATTTCCCAGAACTGAGCATATAAGAAATCCTGACTTGTTTCTGTGCTGTTTGATCTGGCAGAGGGGAGCTGGCAGCCACACACGACAGCACAGCAACACACCAGCTGTTTGTTAACGGCACTGAAAACACTGCCATTTAAAGAATAACTCAGTAAGTTGGGCTCTAAATAAGCAGGTATAAGAAATCTCTAGGGAAAATTAATTGACATTTAGAAAAGATGGAAACAATTTGGAAAATGAGAGGATTCCCTTCTTTCGATGAAGCTGCAAGCAGGGAAAGCTGAGGTAACAATGATTTCCAACAGAGCAATGATGAGATGGTAGAGCTGCCTAGCAGAGCACACAGGCACTATTTCCCAGAAAGAGTTCTGTGTAATAAATGGAATTTATCATCTGTACTTTCTAAAGAAATCACAAGTTCCCATTGTCCTTTACATTTCAATTGAGTTTAAATTTCAAAATGACTTTTTCATTTAAATTTGAAATTTGAATGAATGTATATTTTGAGTAATTTTATGAGTTCAATAAAAATGGATGTAAGTCTTCAGTCTCATTTGAAAGGTTAGAACAGACTTGTAATTAGACTCTTATCTCAGTAGTAAGCCAGTACTCCATACTTACAAACTTATAGACAGTCTTCATGGCAGGGTTAGCCTTGGTCTTTACTGTGTTTAAAATGGCTCCACTTCCTTTCTGTAATTACAGTAACAAGGGAAGAAATGTTATCAAAGCTCTTTAAAGCAAACAGCAATCTAAAATCCACCATTCTTAACTTAAAATAACAGAGCATTAACTATCCTTATTAGCAGAGCTGAGTATGAAAAGGTCAGATTTAAAGAAAAAGAGGCAAGGAAAACCAAATTGAATGTGGCTCTGGTTTTGCCCAGTCCTGTTTAACACAGCATTTGTCCAAGGGACAATACAGGTGCCTCCCAAGAGCCCCTGTCTTACAGACCTCACAAACTGTCCCCTGTGCTTCTACTCACCTCAGGGGTGTCCTGTACCTTCCACTGAAATCCTAATCAAGTTTAAGACACAAGTACCCTGAGCAACACTCAATGTCTGAGCCAGAGACTCTGCCTCAGGAGAGTATGTTCAATCTGAACAGGAGAGGTCTGTTTTTATTTTGCTCTTTTCCCTTCCCTCATCCCACAGTCCTGTTTATCACACACATGGTGCTTCTTTAAGATACAAGTAGTTGATAAAGGGATAAACTGAGGGAAAATGAAATCTAGCTCCAGTCACAAACATTAATTCTGGAACAGCTGAATTTCATGTGATGAATATAATCAGAGTGATGAGCCAGTGATACACCCACTGCAATGATCTGTTCATCTGGTTGGTGTTTTACACCCCTGCCACACCCCACGGACTTTGCAGCACCTTACTGAGAAACACAGGAGAAGAGCAAAATCCAAGGAATTAAACCCTGGCTAATGTTGTATTTCCTAGTTTCAATGCAAAATTACATTTCCAGAGATCAAATTTGATTACATGCAATCAGATGTAAACAGCTTTAAGATTTACTGTCTCTGTCACAGCATGAAAATGTCCAACAGGCCAGCCCCAGCTCAGGGTGTCTGGCAGGATCTCATTGCTTACCCTCACTGTGGACAGCCACTGGTGGTACAGTTTGTCGCTACCTACAGAGAAGCAAACACACAAACAAACAAATTGTAACCCTTTGCTGAATAGAAAATAAGCTGAAAATGTGAAGTGTTGGCACTTAGTGGTTCAGAAGCATGGACAGAACAGGACAATCAGCCTTTTCTTTCAGGAGAAAACATAACATTGATGAGAGATTTACACTTTCCTCTTTTCTCTGTGCTGTCTCAGACATGTGAGAACACAGATGTTTTTAAGTTCACTAAAAGAAATCTGAAGTGGTTCTGGGTAAAGCCAAGATTTTTCTTCCAATGCAAGAACTCTTTCAGTTGTACTTTATTAAAGTGCTAACGCTGAGGTGTTTTAAGACTGAACAGGCCTTACTCAGATTACAATATGTTACTCAAAGTTCCTGAGAGAGGAAAGAACAAAAATTTAAGACATTTCAGGCTGCCAGGATCACAAGCCTCAGTTACTTACCTAGCAGCAATGACCAATTACATCATGATAACCCACAAATGGTAAGCCAACAAAAGTGTCTGAAATTCCCTTAAATATTCCTTACCTGCATATTCTCCCATATTTATCTCCTCTTCAAACACGTCACTGAAGCCCTCCCCAGAGTTCAGCAGATCCAGACGCCCATCAATGAACTGCATCAGCATTAAAAGACAGAAACACATCAACCATCCCATTCTTCATCTTTTCAGAAAGACTTTATTCTTCATTAGCTGGAATAACCTCTATGTTTACATTGGGAAGGGACTCAAATTGAAAATACCACCCAAACTGGCACAATGTTGACCACTGCCAAAAGGTGTGGGGCTCTGCTAAAAACCAGCATTCATGTTTGGCTACACATCCATGTTTTCAGCTGCCCTAAAGCAGTAGTTCTATATTCAACAGTAATATGCTTCCTGGACAAAGTTTACAGGAGATATCTTGGGTCTTGGTATGCTCAGATAAGAAAAACCCTTAAGCTCAGAGACCATTAGTGGGAAAACCCATCCACCTCTCAATACACAGAAAGCCTCAGCACCTGAGTGTGAGAGAAGTCAGCAAGCAGGAATTGAGGTGCTGCACTACAGGATCAAGGGATATAGAAACAGCCCCCAGACCCCACCTGAACTGCTGCAGAATCTGCTTCCCCATGATCATGGAGGCAGTACCTGCTTGAAGAGCTGGAGCTGGATGGCGTTCTGCAGGAACTGCCTCATCACAGACGAGCGGTGCGACACGAACGCTTCCTCACAGAACGTGATGGGCTCGCCCTGGAGAATCAGAGCATTCGACACTCAAACAGCCCTGCCTGAGCCCCTCTGAACCCACTGCCTGCACCTCACCTCCTTCCCTTCCACAGTAAACAGGTAAGGAACACAGGCCTTATCTAGAATTGGACTTTATTTGCAGGTCCCAGCCCCAGGATGGAAAAACAGGCTGGAAAATTGCAGATCATCAAAAAAAAAAAACAGAGTGGCTTTACACACATTTTGCTAAAGCTGAAGAACTTTCAGTCATTCAAACATTCAAAAAGTTAATATTACTCTGTCCCCAAAATATGACACACAGTCATGTGAATTCTGTATGTTCTGCTTATCTGCCTCATCAGAGCCAGCACAAACAGGCCAGGAACGTCCACTCTGTTCTCTCTACAGCTCTGAAAAACTCATATTGGAGGAGTGGAATTTCCCTTTTTCACAATCTTGTTGGCAAAAGACAGAAATTTTTTTGCAACTCCACTTTAAGCTGATTTTAATGAGTTATGGTAATGCTGAAGTCTGCTGTGTATCTGCCATAAGGGCACCAATTTCTTCCACACTTCTACAAATACCCAACATAGCAAGCAAATACATTTATTGAATTAAAAACAAGTAACAAAGAAGAACTAAATTGTACTGATGTGCAATTATTATGGATGCTCATACTAAAATATATTTGGACTCTTCATCTGCTGAGTATTCAAAATTAACATTAGATACCAAAAAGTCTTAAAGCACCCCCTTTAAAAGGATGATATCATTCTATTTCTGAAAGCTTTAAATTAGTAATCTCATTTACCACAGGCTGTGTGAAATCAAGACAACAGGGCTGCTAAAAAGACTGAGGACAAGGATCAATTGCAAGTGTCTGTTTAAGCACAGGATGGGTCTTCTTGACAGAGGGAACTAAGGACAATTTCTGTCACCCCTTGCTTGAGCCAGTGAATTTCCATGGATTTGAAAAAAAAAAAAAAAAAGCAGGTTTCTTATGTGATAGTTACAGTTTCAGAGTAATTTGTTTTTAAAATAATAACCTGGTTTTGATTGACTCTTTTTACAGGGAAAGCCAAAATCACTACATGCTTTCCAGGCAAGAAGCATGAGCGTGAAATAAACACTTTTTTCTTCCTCTCTGTGGCTTTGCTCTCATCAGAATAAAGAATTATAAGACACTTCATTATAAAATAAAGAGAAAATGTTTGGAGGAACAGGTCTGGCTGGTATGTGTGTGTATGTAAGACACTCATGCCAGTCTTCAGGACACACGTGACAAAGCTTCTGGCTCCAAAGCCAAGGTGTGCACTGTCTGAAAGGTTTTACTACATTTAAATGACTAACAGCTGTCATCTACCTGACCAGTATGAAAAAGGCTTTCCCATTAACTTCAGACACTGGAACATAACAAAGGATCCCTGAAAAATATTTTATCCATGTCAGAGAAATCTGAGCTGAGAGAGCTGGGAGGAATGGGTAAAGAGAAATGCAGATGAGTTCAGGGACATTCACCCACGGAAGGTTTGGCGTTTGTTTAATCCTCACGTTAAAAACCCTTCAAAGGAAACAAGCAGCCCTTCCTATCACCTACAAGGATGTGCAATTTCCCCCCTGGCCAGAGCAGAGCACGGACACCGTGGGATGAGCTGAGCCTGCCCAGGGGAGGCGGCTGTGCCCTGCTGCACCTCCAGCAGCTCCTCCTGCGCCCCCAGCAACACACACCCTGCAGCTGGGGCAGCGGCAGGGGCAGCACACTTCCTTCCCAAAGTACTAATGATTGAGTTTGTTCATTAGCTTGATTAGACCTTTTGACTTCTTAAGAGACAATTCAGGCTCAACGGCTGCTGGATGACAGAAAAAACTTTAATCATCGAGGTCAAGCGTGAGCTTTGCAGCTCAGAATGCATTAGTGCCTCCCACCCTCGCTGACCTCCCCGAGCTGCACACACTGTTCCACCCCCAGCCACGGTTTCAGGACAAAAAGACAAGCTGGACAATAAGACCATTTTCCTGACAGGTCTGCTTAACTGTAAATTATAAAGCTAATCAGCTCTGCTTTTACTGACAAATGACATTATACAACGAGGGGACACCCGCAGAACTACAGATATGGGGTGAGATGAATGATCTTGTTTGCATGTGAAACAATTGAAATAACTTGTCTTGAAAAACTCATCAGCTCCTAAACTTGTTGGTTCCAACAATTAAAATTCAGGCCTTGAGTCATCAACACCTTAAATATCCACTAATCCCCTTTCCAACTGTCAATGCCTAGCAGAGGCTAAAACATTGCACTGCAAAGGCTCTAAGTGTGTGCACAGTATGACTTGATCTGTAATGTTACAGACGGTTCACATCTATTTCAAGACTGGATCACAGAATTATTTTCATTACAAAAATGTACACATTTAATCTGCAATCTTAACACAAAATAAAAAACTTTAAAATATAAGATTAAGATTGAAGATTCTCAGATGCACTGAAAAAATAGGTGCCTTTTCTTTATGTCTTTGCAAATCTCCTTTTATACGACTATTTTATATTCATCTGGCATAATGAAGTTCATCAGGGCAGTGCTGCATCTCATGACCTCTGAAAAAGCTGAAAAGTTTCAGTCCACATCTGATCTGCTGCCAGACCTATTTTTAAATTGGAATTCTGTTACATTCTAAAATAATGCTTAAAACTACTAAAGGCAGTGACTGGAAAGCAAAAGGACTCTAGGGCTTATTTCAGACTGTTCCAGAGTTTCAGGAAACCAGCTGTTTTATTTTAAGAAGCCATAATACAAATTAAAAGATAAAGCCCAATTCTGTTTAGTTACACTATAAAAAACTTCACCATGATCCCTCGTATTTTAAGGAAATAATTTTTCCTCAGCTCACTGGTTATGGCAGGAACTTTCAGAGTGAGTATAACAGACTAAAATATGTGGGACAGAAGACAGCTCAGTTGAGAGAAGGACATGGAGGAAAGGACAGAGGCAAACACAAAGGATGCTTCTGGAAAGACACAGGAGCTCAGAGAAGGCACAGAAATCCAACAACTCCCACTCCTGCAGGGGTGTGCTCCTGGATAACAGTGCTTTGAGGGCAGCAGACAAGCAGCAAGTGCCACTGCAGCACCCCAGGACACAGCAAACCAGGGGCATGCAAGCCAGCCATGTATCCTCTGTTCATTATCACTTGATGTTGCAAATAACCACATCTTCTACTGACCATGGTTATTCTGCAAATGGCAAAGTAAAGCCAGCAGGGATATTCTAGGACTCATCAGCCTTAATTCCATCCAGAGTGATGAAGTGAGACAGGAGAATGCTCTGGATAGAGATGTGTCTGTGTCAGGTACAGCAGCTGCTGAAGGCAAGGCGCTGCTCTGCAGACCTTTCCAGAACCGGGATTGCAATGTCAGGGAAAGATTAGCTCATCACAGCTGAAGAAGGATCATCAGCGAGCCAGCAGGATTCCATAAAGAAAACTGAAATTGGTGACAGACACCTGATAGGACATTGGCTCATTCAGCTTGCAATTGCACTGACAAATAGCCTCCCATAACCAGTCCATACGTTCAGCACAAGAGAGCTCCTTGCATCCACCTCAGTCATAATGGGATCCAGAAAGCAGAGATCAAACTCTCCACATTAAGCCAACGATACCAGAGCTTTATTAGCATCTCAAGATGCAGCTCAGGAACAAAGAAATCACATGTTCAGAGATTTGGCCTTCTGAAGAAAACGACATTCAGGCTCTGTTCAGTTCTGATAAATGATTATTGCCAAGTGCAATCTTGAGAAGCATTTCAAAGCCATGTATTACGAGTGCAGACTGCACTGCCCAAACATGCTCAGCTCCATCACCTGCCCAATTTCAGACATTTTTTCTGGTTCCTCACTACAGGATACAGCCTCGGGTAAAGACACAGCAAGAGGGCACAAAACCAACCTCAAATAAAAGATGTAACTGACAAAAAATGTGTAACCAGAGAAAACTTCCATGACAGAGCAAGGGTTAGTTCATCAGGATACTTGACATTTTCATGTTAGACCACGTAAAACAACATACACTCATACTCACAACTAATGAAAGTACTACACTGTAACAGAGCCAGTCAGCTTTCCAAGTGTTTATTTGGCTAATTCCAGCCACTGCCTGCCCTCATTTCATCACCTACAGCAGCCAGACACTTCCTATCCCTAAGCAAGTGCTACAGCTCCCTAGCTGGAACTCAAGCAACAAGCCTGGCACATGAAGTGCAAAGAAGCCAGCAAGAAAGCATTTAGGGCTGGGAGGAAAAAGAAAGGAAAAAAAAATCACCATTTCACAGATCAAGAATAGAGGCATGAAAATAATAAGTAACTTGTACACGGTCACAAAAGTCTCTGGCAGAGCCAGGGAAAAGAACCGAAATTTCTTTAATCCCTGCTCAGTCCCTTAAATACAAGGCTATTCTTCCTCTTCCTACTTGATATTGTGTCAATGCAGGAGTGTAGGTGTTGAAAGACTAACAAAAGGAAAGTAATAGTATGGTATTATGAGCTGAGAAACCTAATCTTTATCAGATACAGCAAATCTCTATGATGCTGCCTGCACTGGGAACTCTCTCTTTGTCCTGAATATGCTTTAAATTACTGGTATAATGTGTACTGGATATTGTTCCACTCTTATATTTATTCCACAAAAACCCCTGTGGCCTGCATGCGATTTTATCATTAGCTGGCAAGGTAATTTCAGGGCCCGGTTCTGCAATCATTCCATGAGCAATGCTCCCATTGAAGCTGGGACGTTCGGCATGCAAAGCAGCTGCCAATTCAGGGTCCCTGCAATGAAAAGGCCTTTTTCTATTTTAACTATTGTGGAATATTAGTGACAATACAGAAGAGGAGAAAAATTGCAGTGCAATTCTTTATATGAGTTATTTTATACTATGACAAAATATAAAAGTGTGCTTGGAAAAACAATCTACACAAAGTATTGCCTAGCAGATAAACCACCAGCCATTTTTGCCTCATTTATTAAAACTCGATAGAATACAAAGTATTTTGTAAAAATAGGAGATTTACAAATGACCAACATGCTTCAAGATCACAAATGTTAATATTTTGCTTCCTTTTGATTTTAGATACATGTAAAAAGTCCAAACTCATCCAAATCAATGAGGTTTCCAGATAAATATGTTGAAAATATGTTTTTAGGCATTATGCAAATGACTCCTTTGTCTCAAGATCCCCAAAAACCATATTCAAGAAACAGCTCTTTTGAAGAGCAAGGTATTTTACTATGAGATTTAGATGCTGATATAGATGCAGGAGAACAAACTGTTTTTAACTTCACTAAAGCAACATGAGAGAAGCTTTAGTCATAAAGAGAGGTCATAAAATCCCACTCTCTTAGCTAAGTAACAAACCTCCTGACTCTATAAATAAAATGGATTAATGGAATGAAATTAATTTTGCATGGAGCTCGACACACCCAATCTCTGGCAGATCTACTGATGTACACGAGGTAAGAACATGGCCTGCAGTGCCCCCTCCTTCAGAGGAACTGGCAAAGGAAATGCTACAGCAGAACTCACTGAGGGTGGATCTGTCCTCGTGTTGTGCCACTCCAGAACTTGGTGAGGAAGCCTCAGCTACTGCCACGGAAAAACACAGCCAGGAAAGACTCTGAGAGCAGATCCTGTCCCCTGAGAGGTCACCAGGGGCCCTGAATTAGGGACACTGGGAAAAGTTCCACTGCCTCCTGCCTGAGTCACGTACAGGTCACTGGGGAAACTGAAGAGCTCCGTGATGAAGACATCCATGCACACACACGTGTGCTCACTGTTATTTATCACTGAGGTGAGATTAGAACTCAGTAACTTTGGTCACTACATTTGCACTTGCCCTGCTTGTCCCAGAGAATCAGTCTGTTCTGTGCCTGCCAAGGCACCCCAGGGAGAGCTGAGCCACCAGGACACAGCCACCCAAGACGCCTTTCCTCAGGGATGGAGAGCAAAGGAAAGCATTTCCCTTTCAAAATAAATGCGAACTTTTCACTCTCCTCTTACCATTTCCTTACCCATTGTCAGAAAGAGGCACAGATTTTACCTCATAAGAAGGCAAGACACAGAAAACACCACATCAGTATAATCGTCAAAGCTGCTGCTCTTCTATCACTTTCATCAGAGCTCCTCCATCACTAAAAGACCCATTTCACAATAGGCTGAGGATCCAGATTTATTAGAAAGCATCATTTTTATAGGTTAGATTTGATTTCATTTTCCCAGGCTCTCCTGTGTAACATCTCACAGCTTGCAGCTCTTACTTAAATCCTTTAAAAAGCAGAAACAAGAATAAAAAAAAGAAACCTCGCCTCTGAGAGCCTGGGTATGCTGGGTCTTCCAAGTAGTCAGTGCCAGATCTGTGATGTGCCCCAGTCCCCCTGTTCCACCCTGCTACGTTCACAAACAGGAAGTTACATCCAGCATGAGGACAAAAGGGAAGCAGACTTTTCCTTTCTCTGCTCTCCCCACACGTTTTTCTCTGTCCATGAATTGTCGTGCACTCCTGCAGACCCACGGCTCACCCGGCTCAAGTGGAATCATGTCCGGTTCGGCCACACGGCTCCTCCCAGCTCCCATCCAACCGCAACATGGAAACCATGCAAAATTCCCAACTCCTTTGTGAGGGGCAAACGCCATCTAATTAGAGCCCGTGTGCAGGGAAGCATCTGGCTGGGAGCAGCGGTTCGGAGGCTCCCGGAGTTGTCGTGGAGACCGGGCGGGAGTGGCCGGAGCTGGCGGGCCGGGGCGCGGGGCCAGCTGCGTGCTCTGACAGGGAGCAGATGGGCAGGGACTGCGGCTCCGCTCCCCTGCACGCCCGCACGGATCAGCTGGAGCTTGTACGAGCCCTTCTCATCTGCCCTGGAACTCCGGCTCCCACCAAGGAAACGGAGCTGAACCTGCCGGCGTTCCACCAGAGGATCCACGAGCTGTGCATCCACCACATTTATGTCTGGGGATGTGAAGCAGCAACAACTGACAAAACATGATGCAAGTATTTAAAAAAAAAAACAACTAATTATGATGCTTTTTCTGGCATTCAGTTCAAACTGCATTCTTGGAAAAATGCACAGGAATTTCTATGATTCACATAGTACATGATTCCATCTTGGCTGGGGGAGCTTGATGCTGTTTTAATTATTAATAAAGTAAAACAAATGTTCCTCTACACATGCAAAAGAATTGTTCATAATAATAATGTCTCTTATTGCAGTGACCTCACAGCTTGGAGACCCTATTTTCAGTTAATAATTTTCAGTTCCATGAATACATATTTTTTGTTCCAAATTCCTTTTTTAACTCAAAGGCTTCTGTTCACATTAGCTCAGCAGCCTGCTAAGAGCACCTTCAAGGAAAACAGAGTTGACTAAAATGTACCAAATCCCATCACCTTGGCTGAAAAGCCCATTCGTTCACACTGGCACTGCCCATGCCTTGCAGGAGGCACATCATCTTCTACTCATTTCAGAAGATGAATTTTCCAGGAGAACATTTTTCCTTGCCTCAAACTCACTCAGAAGGATGGCCAGCTTGTGAATGCAGCTGCCTGCAGCCCAGTGTTCATCTTCCACAAGGTGGAGTGCTGCACGGAACAGACTCGATGGCAATTCTTGCCGGCACCACCCAGAGCCTGCACTGTGGCTGCTGGGAATGCTGCAGAACTTCAGGAATGCTGGCAGCTGAGGGAGAGCCCCCAACAACCAACCCGCTCTGACTGCGGACATGGCTACAGCGCTGGGACACAAACACACCGACAAAGTGTTACAGAGCTGCCTCAGCAGCACAACTAATAACCAATAACGCTCTGAATTTCCCAAAGTTTACCCTGCATATTGACCAGGAATTGCTACGGCTCAGAATCACCCTGAACACTTCATTAGCACAGTTACTGCCTGCTCCATTGATCACTACAAGTGTATTTTCCCATGTTTCCATTTTAGCAGCACTAAATTACATTGCTTCAACCACAGAAGTTGCTCATTTAAAGAACAGAACTTGCCTAACGCTGCTCCGAGTCGTGCTATTGCTTTATTTGACAAGCAACAGCAATTTCAGCTCATTTTTCAGGATTAAACAGAATACTCAGAAACTTTTAACAACATTTTCCTCACATGCAAACTGGCTCCCCCCCCCAGTCACATCCAACTTAATTAAGCACTAAATTTGCAACTGCCCATCTTTGCACCGTGTGTAAATGCTGGCGAGGTGCTGAAGGGTTAATGCTTGGTGCTGTGGTCACTGTAAATAAGCAGTTTCGGGAAGCAATATTGCTGTCAGACACACAACGCTTTGCAGGTGTGGGCAATAATTAAAGGTTTCAGCACATCTACCTGGGTGAAGTATTTTTACCTCCTATTCTGAGGAGGAAGCCATCTCTGTGGAGAGCAGAAGAGCTCATTAATGAGGCTAATTAGGTGTAAAGGGGGTAGAGTCTGGCATCAGCTGCAGCTTATAGAAGCTAATCATTAAGCTCTGTAATCTCTACCCCAGAACAGCAGATGATCATGTTCCTAGGTGACTGATGTTGCTAAGAAAATTTCCAGCACCTGAGTACCTGACCAAATACTTTTTGGTGAGACTAAAAATTCCCTTAACCCTCTATGTGCCAGACAGCACAATTGATATAATTTATTCATCCATCACTTTTCTAACAATGAATATCCAATGAGATTCAAACCTGGCATGAGGCCTTTAATGTGATTTATTTCAGAATTAAAAAACCAAAAAATCAATGCTACCAACAGCTTCTGGAAAGGAAGGGCACAAAATAAGGGCTGACAGAGCAACACATAACACAGATAGGAGCAGTAATGCTTGAAAAAGTGACCACATATATTTCCTGAAGGTTTGTGAGTTCTCTGTGCAATTTCTTTGCATAGAGTAGTGAGGGTAGTTACAATACCATGGGGATGAAAGCCTTGTTAATAAATATGTAAAATAAGGATTTCATTGTACTCACCTAATTTGAAATGAGAAAAAGGACATAATTTCCATGGAGAGAGAATACATGGAAGCAGAGCTCAATCTGGAACTTGTTTCATAAAATGAATTGCAAAAATACCAAACTATTGCAGCACCTCAACATGAATTCTTGAGTTCATCAGGCAGAACAAACCCTTTACTGGCAACCTGCTACTGTACCACTTTTTCTCCAACTAAGCGGCAGATTTGAATCAAAAATTTTAAAGGTTCAATTTCATTTCAACAAGAAATTGAATATTTGCTATTTCCATGTTACCTGTGGACTTGGAGATGCACAGACTAAGTAATATAAGTTGCTCACAAGTGGCACTGGCTCTTGTTACCATCAGGATACAGATAAGCCACAGTGGGAATCTAAGAGTTCTCTGAGCATCAACAGAAAAAATATCTCCAACAATAACTACCACCTTGTCTTACAATACAGATGTCAGATGAATGAATTGGATGATAAAATTGCTTTGTAGCCAGCATCCCATTATATTTAATAATTCTGCAGATATACAGTAAAGACCAAACCCCATTAGGCAATAGAGGTTTTACAAATGCCCTGAGCTAAGCCCCTTGCCCAGTAGTGAACATCCTGTGCTTCAGCTTCCCCTGCTCCAGAAGAACACACAAGGAGTTTCTGGACAGGTCCAGAAGCGCTCCTTGAGGGGGTGTTTGCATATCAAACAAATCTGAACCGAGGCTTCTCCCCAGTATCTCTCCAAATTGCTCCAAACTACTACAAGCTTCCTCAGAATCACTTGATCAAGTGCTTGGCAGGGTTATTGTCTATCCTACATAGAACACTCCTTGTTTCTTTTGAACCTTTGCTGTTACAAACCCCACTTGACTGCCTGTGGTTTCTCATAGTGGAAGAAACCATGAGGAGTCAGTCCTGATCTTCCTCCAAACTGTCAGTGAGAGCTTTCCCTATAAATAATGCCCTAAATAAATATATAATACAATAAATAAATTGACTGACATTCACAATATCCCTGCTATTCAAATAAGCAGACTGGACATTCTGTGGGGAGAACGTGCAGTAACAAGAGGTGAGTGTGGCCAGCAGATGGTAACTATGTACAAGTGTCTGAATGAACCAGAGGGGAGGGCAAACCAGAACTCCAGTGCATTTTCATCAACAGTAACAACCTCTGTTTCCCTGAAGTCTAGCTCCCCACCATGATCAGATATGTGACAAAAGCTGGTCTGCAGAGACAGCAAACTGTCCAGAGGAGTGATTCCAAGATGTGGCACTATTTCTGTGCTGCTTTCCTGTTCCTGAGATATGCTCCATTGTTCCTTAGCCATGCAGACCCTTCATTTCAGTAATTAGCTGTCAGCACGGCCCGACAGCAACTTGGTATTGTCTGCTCAAATTGCATTAATGAAATGCAATCCACTAAATGTCCTGAATGCACATCTGTAATTGTGTTACATGGAGAGGCTGGGGACAGGGGCAAACTGCAGCTTCCAAACAGGGCACTGTGATCCAGCACATTAATCAGTTATTTCTTAGGGATTTGACAACCAATTAATACTACAGGGCTTCCTATACAGCAATAAGAACCAGTGATCCAATACATCCAGCAGTATAAGCTGTGCCTACCATTTGTGAGCACAACATCCTTGAAGGCAGAGACACAAGAACTGCAGGTTACAGCATTGCACAAGCCCTGTTTGTATTTAAACATTCGGCATCTGTATGTTGAAACCTAAATGTAGAACACTCATAGTATACACCACACTAAGGAAAATCAAATAAACCCCAAGACTCTTATCAAACATGTAAGTTTTTGATGTTCTCAAAGAATACAAAATTCAGCTGATGAGCCCCTGTAAACCAATCCTTGTCAGTCAAGACACTGCAGCATTTTCTGTTTCATGTTCTCCATCACCAAAGACTTTTCCAAAGGACAAGATAAAAAAGGGGAAACAAGAAAAACACATAATAAAGGTATCCTGTGGGTATAATAATCTTTGGAAAACTTTCATGTCAGTTCTGACTGCAAAATTGCTATTAACATTTAATTAAAATTGAGTACAATAAGCTATGACAAGATAATGGCTGGGAAATGTGGCTTTAGGGCAGAGTGAGGATATCTGGAACTCCAGCAGGATATGATGTTTTATTTTTGGTTACATTTGGCAACTATTGAGATTTCTGAAATACAACGTAATTATAATGATCTACAGAAATTCACAGAAAAGAACAGCACTGTATTTCAGTTACCTCAGGATCTGTAACATATGTCAAATAAATCAGAGATTTTTAGGATCCCAGTACCACCTAACCCTTAATTTCATTCATGTTCACACCCACACCAAAGAACACTCTTTTTCAACTAAAAAGCCCTTGCAAGTCCCTCCTAAACAATTTAATATTTTGTTACTTATCCATAAATCAAACTAATAATTTCCTCTCAGAGGCAGGAATTCTCTGAGTATCATTTACCTCCATAGTTGAAGGCAACAATCACAGACCTGAAGCAGAAATAGTCAAGAGCTTTGGGAATGACCCTGACTCAGGGAAATCAATTGTCCTCTACTGGAGACAGCTTCACTGCTCACCTGAAAACTCATTGTAAGAGCTGGAGTGAGATCCATTGAATATGTAAAGGAGAGCACGTGGCTGAGTGGCATTTGGAAGAGAACACACACTCCTACATTAGCTTAAAATCCCCGAATGAGGGGGCACATATGGGTGTTCTCAAATCAAGCAGCCCTCCCCGGGCAGTGGAGGCCACTGCTTCAGAACAAAAGGGATTTAGAGTTTGATAGATACATTTGGGGGGAATACCGACATACTTGTTACAACTAAAAATGTTCCTTTAAGCATGAAGTCTCTTGGTTAGCCTCAGTTTCAGTAACAAATAGTTTCCAAGCCCCCTCCCTGTGTGTAAATGCTGGTTAGGTGCTGTTAATTCCAGGTATCCTGTGACCAAGTATAAACACAGAGCCAGCCAGCACCATCCCTGTCCAAAACCTCCTCTGGCTTCACTGCCAGACACACAGCAGCCATTCAACACTCCTCCAGGTTCAGGCAAGAAATTCAGCATTCTCAATCGTGACTGCTTTCAAGTAAAATATTCTCATATGTAATAAGAGGGCATCTTTAGATAGAACATATTTTTCATATGTTCTTGAGAATTTGTTGAGAATATGTAATAAATTATTGGTTGCCAAATGGGGGATGAGCTTTATCCATACAAGTAAAGACAGATCCTAAGGAAAGGCAAACTAATCATACATATAATCCTCACAAATTGCTTTCATTTCACCATTAATCCTCTCGAAGAAAAAAAGCTCAGGACATACTGACTTTAACTACTGCTTGAGAGCTTCACCTAAATAATTCTTTGATATATTTTTCTTTTCCTTGAGCACCACGAGTAAGTGAAGTACATATATAATCTACAGCTATTAAAAGGCACTCAAAACAAACTCTTGGCACCTTCATTTCCACAGTACTTCTAAGAATCCTGTATTAGTTACTAGCTCTGAGTAACACTTGATGCCAAATTTATGTAACACATCAAAATAATGTAATGTCGATAACAACTTTAACACTTTAGGAGTCAACAACATATATTTATGATATATATTTAACAGGCAAACAGCTACATGAGCTCTACTATAAAATTCCTTATTATATAAATCACTAACCTAAATACTGCATCAGGAATTATTCAAAAGACAGCTACACTTGGACACAAGAGTAACCTTTAAGGAGTTAAAATGTCCTCAACTACAAGTCAAGTTGAAACTTATTTAATTAGGTTCTGTATTTGAAAAAATGAAATAAATTCTTTCATTAACTAAACCAAACTCCCTTAAAGGCAACAATATGTTCCCTCTCTGTCAGGACAGAGCGCAATGAAATCTTTATTTTAATTGGGGTTAGCTAAGGGGCCATTTGGCTTCAGATGCTTTGTTTATCAGCCCTAAGCTTTACAGCTTAGCCAGGACTTGAAATATTTTACTACAGAATGATTTCATTTAAAAAAAAAAAAAGTGTGTATATATATATATATACTCTTCCAAGGAGTATTTTATAGAGATAATTTTAAATGTGCATTTTGAAAACTGGGAGTCCAAGCACCTTGAAAGAACCCCCTGGTTTCCTTTAGCAGTGGATGTCCTGAGCCAGGGCCTGTCGTGCTGGTTCTGCAGCACAGGAGCTGCACAAGCAGGGCTCCAGCCTCGGCCCTGACTGCCCACAAAGCCAGAAACTGCTGCTGCAGAGGAGCTTCTGAACTTTCATTCGTGGTCCTGAAAAGCTTACAGCTGATCACTTCCATTTTAAGACAAAGCAGATGAATTCTTAGTTGGTAGATGATACCTTTTTCCTGTAATAAACTGATTTACAAATGTCAGACATCTCCACTAACACAGTTACTGAAAACCCTACGGAAACAGCTATCAAAGGAAGGGACAGTGAACAGGAACTCTGCAAAATCACAGCCCCACTTCACTCCAAAGTGCAGCTAAAATTTTTGAAATAATCCAGAAAAATTTCCTGTGTTACTGTGAGGATCAAGCTTAGGCTGGATTTCGAATTTATTCCTTAACAAAACTCCAAGCATTAGAAGTGCTCCTAAAATCAAAATTATATGAAAAAAAAGAAGAAATAAAGAAAACTCCAAGTCTAATTTCCACAAATGAAATACATCTGATGATATTTTCATATTTTTTTCTCCTGGATCCCTGAAATGCGATGAGTCCAATCCTTTTTCTTTTCCTTCAATATTATAAATCTGATATAATTTATAATTGTCTTCTGGAGGCCACTAGTATTATGTTGCTGACAGTTCTATACATATCACGTAACATAGCATACCACATATATTATTTTAGTTAAAAACTATGTCAACAGTATGTTATTAATTCCAGTTTAAGAATTTGGTAATATTTTCAAACCAAAACTTAGTATTTGTTTTGCCATCAGAAACAAAAGCATTGCTACTGACTCCAGAAGAATAAAGCTTATTTCACACTAAAAAAAAAGAGATTTATGCTTCACCTTTATGCTACCTGAAAGAAAACACAGCAATTCTAAATTAAATGTATTATTCATATATATTTTTAATTTCTTCTCTAGACAGCTTTGTGCATATCTGCTCTGTACTGTTTTCTCATGAGAACTGTAATAAATTAGCTGCTTCTGCAACTTCACAGCAGGTATTTTGATTTGAGAGTAATCACAGTTTTCTCTACAATCTTTATACAATTTATGTCCTGATCATCTAACAAATAAGTAAAAGATTTAAATTGACATCAATATGTATACCTTTTTCTAACAGTGCAAACTAATTGTATATCTCTAAATGAGAAAAATGTTTATTAAAAAAAAATCTAGTGAATATACCAACTATTGAGTTCAAAGCAAAGACACCACATGTGTCTAAATAAATATCAAGGAAGTGTCAGAGGTAAATGAGGAGAGACCAGGTGAAATGTGTGTGATGTGTTAATTGTATTCAAAAAAAATAATAGAGCAAGACAGAGAAGCTGAACTTCCAATTATCATAATGGTATCTACTTCACAACACATTTTCAAACTTGAAAGAGACATTTTAAACCATAGGAATTCTGAGCAGAATACCTCCAGCTGTGCTCTGCATAAATCTTGCACGCTGTACATACACAGTTTATTTAAATACCAAGTAAAGTTATGACTTACAAAATGCATATTTCAGTCACAATAGAATATCTGTCATTGCCAGAGCTGCTACTCACTGAATGAAAGTCTCAGAAAACAATGAATTAAATTAGAAAAAGATAAGAAAGGACAGAATGTTTTCATTTGACGTTTTACCAGACTGAAGTAGTGTGTGTTTTAAAGAACAATGTGCTTATCAGCCCTCTGCAGAGTTTACATTTTTGTGTTCTCCAAAACAGAATAAACAGGTCCTCAGTGTGAAACCAAGTCGTGCCTATGCAGCATTTTGGCCATGAGGCAGAATTTGTCTGTCACTAATGCCTTCCCCTAGCAAACCCAATGCTCCATGTGAAGAGCAGCTGCCCAGCTCCCTGGTGCCAATCAAGAGCCGAGACAGAAGGGGCCTTGGTCCCCTCTGTGTTTTCCCCCATGTGCACACATGGGGTTCCCTGAGCCCCAAGACAGGGTCACAATCTCCCACACTCCACTGTCAGTCCTGGCTCATGAGCAAAGGGCTCCTGCCTTCAGCCCCAGTGCATTCCAGGTGTCACTGCAGAAGCTCCATCACCCAGCTGTGCAAATCCTTACAACTAATTGGGATTTGCTGCTTTTCACCTGCCTCCTTTGCTACACACCAGTACAAGTTGTACACTCTCATTCATACACAATATACACAGTGAAAGCCTGTAGTAGCATTACCTCTCTATTATATTTCTAACACGATTCAATATTTTATTTTTATCATCATTTCATCTACTTTATCTGACACTGAAGGCTACTTTCCAAACCCAAATCCCAAAATCTCTTCCACCATGTTGTGTCAAGGGAAGTGATACTTTCTCTTCAGTTGTATAGCTGCTCACACTACTGAGAACGTTCACTTCACTCCCTGCCTGTGTGCCTGAAAGGTCCTTGGGGTGGGGGTTTTTCACAGGTTTGTGTGTGTCGGTGTTTCTTTTCCTAATACCAGATACAACAGCTCATTTGAAAAAACACACAGTTGCTGAGTGCCTCACACAGAAGCTGAATTCAAGGGTGATGTTATTTTCTGTTTGGTGTTTGTTTATGTGCCTTGTTGTTCCCTTCCAAGTCCCCTGCGCTTTATTAGTTCAGGAAATATTTCCAAGTTCTGCTGCATGGAGGCATTTGCACGAGGCTGTGCACTCACA
Source organism: Toxostoma redivivum (assembly GCA_013397375.1). Classification (NCBI taxonomy): domain Eukaryota; kingdom Metazoa; phylum Chordata; class Aves; order Passeriformes; family Mimidae; genus Toxostoma; species Toxostoma redivivum. The sequence goes on from VXBI01008950.1 coordinate 371,827, forward strand.
ATTAGAACTGAAGTATCAGGAGACAACACAGTGAAAACACAGGCAAGAGGCAGCCTAAAACAAACAACCAAAGGCTTGAAACAAATTGAGAAGCAAAAACAAGTGCATCAAATAGCACAAACCCCAGAATCAGGTGTGAGAGGCACAGCTGAGTAAGTGAATGTCCAAATCCTGGCACAGCAGAGCTGGCAGAGCACAGCCTGCTGCTCCCTGCACAGCCTGCCCTGGAACAGGGAGATTGAGAGGCTTTGCAGCAAAGCTCCTTTCATTGCTGCAGCACCACCACAGAAGACACAGAGTGACCTGATCCAGGCTCAACACAACTTCTATAGGGGCTGCAAAATTACCCAGACAACACAGCCCAAGAAAGCTCTCAGAGTGCTCACAGGTTCCACAGACTGAGAGACCACCAGCCCCTAAACATCAGCATGGAGCAGGTGAACATTAATAACCTCAAAGCAGACCTGTGCACAGCAGCATTCTGACAGCACACTCAAAGGAAATCCCCGTTTCTGCTATTACTGCACAGAGAGGTGCAGAACACCCATCCTTTACTTTGGGCGAAGTTCCTACACCCAAAACCATTCCCACAATGGGGCTGTGCTCGCTGTTTCTGCTTTGATTTGGGTTCTGCTGGAGTTTCACTTTAACATGCATGATGGACAGGGAAGTTTGCTTGCACCTTTCCATGCAGAAACACCACAATCAGCAGAAGGTCATGTTTAACTTTCTCAAATTTTACTTTTTATTACCTTCCCCTCAGAATCCTGGGCTCCCCCTCCCCTTAGCATATGGAATTAGATAAGATAGGATCTTACAACAGTTTGGAAATTACAAAACAATTCTATTTACTACATACCAGACTGCTAGAAGAGATTAAAGAAAATGTCTTTTCAGGTTCATTAACATATGTATATCTCAACAGACTTAGATGTAGAATAATAAATGCCATTTTGAAGAACAGTAACTGCTTGTTAGAAAAAGAGCCATTTTTAAGGTTTAAAACAGCAAAAGCAGAAATTTGTCTATAGCAACAGTAAGGCTCAGAGAGGAAACAGCAACAGAATTGAAATGAAAACAAATATCACACAGAAAACAAACAAAACTGTTTTCCCACTAAATCTTTTCCAGTCAGTGACTGTGAATTCAGCACTTCCCAGACATGGTAAAACACAGCAATAGTTACAGGTGGCTTCTAAGGGAAGTTGCTGAAACCTTGGATCTTTAACATGTCCCAAAACAAGAATCTTCAGACTAGAAAGAAAAAAGCCTTAAATTTCAGTTCCAGGCTATACAGAAACTCAATTTATGTCCGTTTTTATCACAAAAAATCAGATTTTACACACTGTCAGTGCCATTCTCATTGTCTACTCCTACCTGTCAGAAAAGTCACTAGAATGACATTTAGAAACTAGTGTCATTTAGGCACCCCTAGATTGTCTCTACAGGCAGGGATTTGAGAGCTCAACCACTTGAACAGGAAAAGAGGAAAGATGGGTGCGAGAAAATTCCTGATGCTATACATCAGCACTGACTTTAAACAGAACACAACAAAACTGCAAGTAAAACAAAAAGTTCTATTTAACAAGCTTCTGCTCACGTTTCCCATACAGCTTGGGGTTCATTTTAATAGGTCTGTGCACGAGTTATATAAGCATTAGGGATCATCCTTCTTCATATTTTCTACAGATGGACAAACACTCCTAAAGCTCTGAACTGTGGAGACAGTTGTGGTGACAGAGAAGTATCTACTCTGCATGCAGTGTGTGCCTTTAAAATATACATGCAAGGAAAAGAAGCTAGGCAGAAGATGGCCATGGAGAGGAAGGAACTGGGATGTGGCAATTACTGGGAGCTGGAAATGACTATTTACTCTTCCACTGAATAACTTAAAAAAATAATTCACCATGGCAACAATCATACTTCATAGTAGATAAAGCACTGAATGCTACAAAGCCTTTGCAAAATGAATTATGCACCAGTACGTAGCATGCACTTGCTTTATATTACTGCACACACATTCCAACAAAATTTCCTTTTCGAATCATCTGGCATTTGCTTTTTCACTCTGCACCAAATATCATCTACTTTTCTGGCTCTGATCTTGTGAATCTGGAACTGCTGAAGGCATTTATTGTGTCTGTTCAAGAGATTCCTATAAAACAATTAATGCATTAACTATCTCCTTAAGTTGAATTGAGTGTTATGTTGAAATAGAAAAAAACTTATTTCCTGCCATTCATAATGGTTTCTTCCCCCACCACTGCTCAAATTTCACTGTATTATGAGAAAATTCATATTAAAGCTATAATTATGAAAATTGGTAGTACATTGTCTATTTAAAATCCAAATATAAATTATCAGGCTTTGACAGGACAACAGAACTTAGGCAGCAATGTGCATATAACACACATTCCTCCACCAGTGTAGACAGCTAAGGCAGTGTGAAAATCAGAGTATATAAAACATCAGTGATTTTCAATAAATAGTTTCATATTAAGATCAGCAGTTCACAAATTAGAAAGTAACTTCAGCAGTGGAAGCACATGAAAAGCATGGAAATAGAAAAGCACACTGACTCTGCCTCAGATTTCCTGCTTACTCTTAAGCAGATGCATTCAAGGAATATTTAGGTTAGATTTAAAGGAAATTAATTCAGAACAATTCAAATAACCAGAAATTATCCAGTTTACAACTAATGGTTGCTCAGGCAAATAAACCTGAGTAAGACTGAACAATTAACCATGAAGACAAAGAGAATTAAGTGATGCTTCACTGAAGAGCTCCTCAGTGCTCCCCACTGCATGCAAGGAGGTATCAGTGTGCTGTGAAAGGTGTAGCTCGTGGAGGAGTATTCCCAGCACGGTGACAGGATGGAATCCCGTGCTTTCCTACAAGTACCAGCCCTGCCAGGATCGCTGCAGTGCCAGAGAACAGGCACACCTCTCGTCATTTGGGCTGCCTGTGCATCCCAGCAGAGCCTGGGCACAGCGAGGAGGGACAAAGGCCGCAGGGCTGGGGCCGCAGCAGCAGCGCACCGTGCTGGGTCACACCCACACGCCAGAGCTCCGGGCCAGCCCAGCCGGAGCTCACCTCGACCCGCAGGTGTGGGGGGTTGTTCTTCACAAACACTGCCAGAGTCCGACTGCAAAGCCTGGCACCACTAGGTGTCAGCAGAACAAAGTGCACGGCCACGGCTCCCATCCCGAAAATCCGAGCCTCGCTTCCCAAAATCCCCCAGCTGCTCCGTCCTACCAAGCACCTTTACACACACCTCGTATTCACACAGATTTCTCTGCTGAAGATGACCTACTTGCGTGAATTAAATATTTTGAAGAGATAAAAACATTCCCTCTGCAAATAACAAAAAAATTGGCTATTTGAAAAGTCATTTGAGTGAACAAAATGCTCACACTGGTGTCACTGGTAGATATTTAAGCCACATGCATCAGGATAATCTGCCTCAGTACAGCCCACTGAACACCCAGCTGCTGCTGGGTTTGACTGGACTTCATAGAACAGAGCTTTGTGGGGCTGTGCATACATCCCACCAGCAGATACTGCTCTGCACTTAAACCTGGCTCAGTGCAGCTACGGGAAACACCACAGGAAACAGCACTGCAGCAGTTACTTTGTCAAGTAAATATTACTATTATTATTATTATACTTGCCAACTGTATACCTGGATATGTTTTTTTTCATGTAATTTCTAGTTAGCAAAGGCCTCAGAAAGTTCATGGCAACAGAAACTCATTGCCAGTGTTCTGTTTGTAAGTACACTACACAACCTTGTGTCTCTAGAGTAAAAGCCTCTGAACAGAAAAAGAGCTCTTCCTATGCTAAATTACAATAATGTGAATGTAGAGCCTGCTCAGTGACACATTCTGGGCCTACACAGAATAATGACAAATAGATTCACACCATTTATCCCAAAAAGTCAGCTCATACCAATGAGGTAGTCTATGAAATTCAATTGTCATATGAGACAGAAACTATGAAAGGAGGAAAACCTGCTGCTTCTTTGAATTTATTTTCTAATTATCAATGATTTTAAATGAACAGTCAGGTTTCTGGAGTTATAGGACATGAAATGTAAAGAACCATCTCATGTTTGACACTGCTTAATGCCCGTACTTACTGTGTGTGAAGGTGATACATGAACATGAAACACCTGCAAATTTGCTTTATCTAAATCTTAATACTGAAAGGTATAATCACAAATCAAACCACTGATTTACAAAAAGCCTTAGAAAAGAAAGCCCTGAGATTTTCCACTTCCTGATTATTAAAGTGAATTTTATGACATGTTTGTGCAGCTATATTTACAAGTTTTCTTTGATGGAATGATAAGCAAACCAAACCATTTCTGCAACTTCCTCAGGTTAGCTGTCCCTCAAAGTTGCACTTTCTAGGGGCGTGCCACTGTCAACTCATTTCAAATGTTCATCTTTAACATTCAGCCTTCAAAATACCAGATGGTATTTCCAGAACAGCAATTTAAATTTTTATTTTCCTTCATAAACCCCTTAACTAGTTAATCTCACACACACATCCAGGCAAAGCATACACCAATATTCCCAGAGTTGCCTGGCAACTACAGGGAGGAGCACTGGAGAACAAGGAAGCCTGCAGGGATGGAGGGGAGTCAGTGTCTCCCCAGCAGGGATAAAGGAGGCTCACAGCCAGAGCGCCTTGCTGCTTCCATCTTTGTCATTTACATGGTCCCCATTTTAAATCCCTCCATGATTTCACCTGACATGCTTTAAAAGCCCAGTTCTTAGACCTAGACATACACACATAAGTCAATACAATTTTATTTTTTCCACACACACGGATTCCCCCAGTAAGATGTCGAAGGACTTGTGCTGACTTGAAAAGTAATTTCTGAAACCTAAATCTGAACCGCTGAAATGATACTTATTTGATGGTGATAACTGGGCTGTTTAAAAGTCAGCCTGAGCTATGTTTTCCTCCTGGCTTTAAAAATAACAGGACAAACTACAGTACTGGAGAGAGTTTAGCTTCTGCAATCCTCAAGAAAAACTATACCCATTGTCCAAATTTTGGCCATGTAACCGTTTAACATCATGGTTAAAATTAAATTTATCACATGTCTGCAGGCCAGATCTTTTCATTAATCTTCAAAGAGCAAGAGAATGCCAAATACACCACCTTTTAACACAAAAACACAATGAAAAGATGGGTTTTGCAGAGGAGGGAATGGTCAGCTCTGCACTAGTCTCTTATGATCATTAATTTATTCTTTTTTATCATCTCTCCTCTAATTTGACTGCCTGTAAAACCAAGCAACACCCATACCTTTCCATGGGAAGGTTTTTCCCTGTGTGATGGATCATGCTTGTTGCACTTCTTTCACTTCGGAGATTTGAACACTGTTTTCAGTACTAGTCAAAGAGCCACCATGCTGGCCTTAGGAAAAGCAGGTTATGCTCCACTTTGAACTGCTAGTTTTTTTCTCCACCACAGCTGCAGATTTACATCTTATGTCGACTAATTGCCTACTTACAGGTTCAATTTTCAGGGCGTTTCTGTAGCTCCCAAAGAAAGCTGCTTGTGCTTTTAGAAACGCTCTTGCGACACCATCTCCAGTGGTTGTAGAGACTTTCTTCAATCTGTTCTTCAGTGCAGAAACCTGAAATCACACAGCAGGTCTAGATCACCCTCATATCACAAACAAAGCGCAACACATTGGGGCACAGCTAAATGAAAAATGTGCTAACCACAGTAGCAGTTATGACAAAAGGTGACATTGTGAATTCAGAGATGAATTTTTCAGTTCTAAAAGTATTACTTTTCAAGCTGTTTTGCTTCTCTAAGACACGATTGGATTCTATTCAGAAACCAACAGGATACTAAGAGCTTCATTGAACCTTCCCTCCTACTTAAAATCCACTGTTAACATGCTGTTGAGTACTCTTTTAAAGGTAGTCCATGAAACTGTATCACTCTTGATTAGAATCCATGAAAGAACTGCAGCTAAATTAATTAAAACTTTAGATTAATACGAGAAACTGCTCCACACAACCAGGCCATCCATCACCACCAACCAAGGCCAGGAACAAATCCTGGAGGTCTGAAGAATCTATTTGCCACAAATACACGGGGTTTTATCCCCTCGCATTTCAGAGCCTGAAGGGGCGATGACTCAGCGAGGGCTGTGCGGGTACTCCCAGCCGGCTCCCGGAGCGCCCGCTGCCCCTCAGCAGCACTCGGGGCAAACACGCACACCAGCCTCAAGGAAATGTGTACCCATGAGCCATAGGCTCCAATGTGTTACGTTAATGTAATGTATTGACAATTAAATACAGTCCGACAGTGAGAATCCAAGTCAGAAACTTCAAACCTTCCCCTGCCACCGCCTTTTACCGGCCTAACTGCCCGCCCCGGCCCCGCCTCCCCTCCTCTGATGTCAGTCCCGACAGCCCCTCCCGCCGTTCTTTCCTCCTCACACTTTTCCTCCCTGTGATGTGGGCTTTTTGCCTGTTCTCACACATTTTTGGAGCTGTTCGCTGAGGGCTCGGCCGTCCCCGGCATCCGCTGTGTCCTGCCTCCGCCGCCTCTCACGGTTCCCTCAAGGTGCCCTCATGACCCCTCACAGTTCCCTCACGGTTCCTTCACGGGTCCCTCACGATTCTCCTCATGACCCCTCACGATTCCCTCACAGCCCCTCATGGCTCCCTCACAGTTCCCTCACGATCCCTCACGGTTCTCCTCATGACCCCTCACGGTTCCCTCA
>VXBI01008950.1:378633-436133 GCA_013397375.1 Toxostoma redivivum
CCTCGCGGTTCCCTCCCGGTTCCCCTCATGCCCCCTCACGGCCCCTCACGGTTCTCCTCACGGTTCTCCTCATGACCCCTCACGGTTCCCTCACGGTTCCCTCACAGCCTCTCATCTCCTCTGACGCTGCAGACAGAACCAGGACAAGCTGAAGTTCTGACACAGATCCCACAAAATGCAGAGCAAGACAAACACGAATACCTGGGGCACTGGTTCTCAAAAGGAATTCAGGTCATGCTTTTAGAGGCTGCGGCCGTGCCACGCACAAAGCCCGAGTTTAGTGAGATACCTGACAAAAAACAGGAGCCACAGTTTTGGGGGCAAAGCAGAACGGCAGGAGAGCTCTCCGATCTGCAGGAGAACATGACTGACACCATAAATATCCATATGATGAATTTAACAGAAAGAGCCAATAATGAGCAAATCTTCCTTTTCCAAACGCCATACTGAAAATCTCCATGGGGTAGCTCTGTGTACTTCACGCTGTGCAAAAAACACTGTAGGAATATTATTGACAGAGTGAGCAGATCCTCTGGTAGTGACCATCACTAACTGTGTTTGGAGAGTATGAATTACACCTCATAAAATATAAGCTGATGGTTCGAATGCTCAAATTAACTTTCAAGACCTTCTTCCCATGCTGTAGCCCTCAATGAAAGCTTGCTGTGGCCTCATCCCTGTCTCCAAAATCCCACCGGATGGGCTGAGTTTCCTGAGGCTCGGGGTGCTGCCACCAGCCTGCCTCGCTCGCCCAGGGCAGTCTGATTTTCCTCAGCTGTTTGTGAGTGCCCCAGTGCCACCCCTCCCATGGCACATCCCTAACTTAACCCCTCCTGCAGCAGTCCTGGATGTAGGGAGGGCACTGTGACTCCTTGTCGTGCTCCACAGGTGTTAAATATAGAATCCATGCTGGGCACTGCTCGCTTTTCTTTTAGATGTTATCTTTGCATTTGTGTTTACTAAAACGGTTGCAAAGACATTTCCTTTTAAATCTACAGATTCTGCTGTAAAAGGCGTCTCATTATTTAGTATAACAGAAATAACCAAGAGCGTGTCCAGCACTGTTTATAAATTTGAATGCTTATGCCAATGATCCACACATTAATGAGCCCACAAACCCATATTAACATAACACATGATACCAGATTTAGTCTGAAGCCTGTAAAATAAGCTCACTCCTATTCACTGAGATAATGTTCCTCAAGGAGCTCTGTAATCCTCTAAATATAAAAGCTTCACCAGATTTTCAAACCCAAACAGCATACTTCATGTTTGATGGGTTCTAGACTTGTAGGGTCAAAATATGTTTTTATTTTCTGTATTAACTTATATTAACCATTTAAAGGTAGTTCTTAAAAGTGTAATAAAATAGCCAGAGCTCTGAGAAACTTTCAAATCCATCTCCAACATTATTATAAGGGGTTTTCTGTAAATATTCATGTGAAGATATAGAACCTTCCATCTACACAGAAGGAAAAAGTTCTGTTTTGTTTTAAACAAACCAGGAGTTCAGAGGTCTGGCCACAGCCTTTCTGTGCTTCAGCTCCCTTGGCTGGGACAGAAGCAGAATATTGACTTGTATTTTGCTACTTCCTCAAACACTGTAAGATGTCAATTTTATATATATGCGGGATTACTGCAAGAGGCATGGCAATTTTTAAACAAAAGTTAACAACAACATATTTAAATATACTAACAAGTAGCAAAAAAATCTACCCCAAAACACCCTCATGTGTACTCTCTGGGAAAAATTAACATGTAATACAAAGTAGACTATACAAGCAGAATTAGGGTTGTTTCCTGCCTAAAGAGATGGTGATACTTTTAAAAAAAACCTCAAATTGTGACCACTGAAAATAAGGATTATTTCTAGCTAAACAGACACATATACATGCAGTCTACCCTTAGAGTGTTTGTAAAGAAGATTTTTATACTTCTGGCAGTTGAGGTTTAAAGGTCTGATTTCAACTCTCACCATGTTTCAGAATGCAATCTGTGCAATGCAGCAGAATGAAATGGTTCAGTAAAGGTGCTAGTGGAAATTCTTTTAATTAGGTCCAAGGCTTTTCAGTTGTCAACATGAATAAAGCAAGAAACGTTCTAGTGCAAACACAGCGTAAGAAATAAAAATGGATTCACCTTTAGGAGAATGGTTGGGCTGCAGAGCTGCAGTTTGGTACTCCTGGCTGCCCTGGAAGCAGCTCATTCCCTGTGTGAGCACCAGCAGCCCTGGCTTGCTGCCCGTGGTGGCTCAGTGGGGACAGGCAGCAGGAGCCCCAGAGCTGAGCCCGGGACACGCAGGGGCCCCACAGACCCCAGCCTCCCCCAGCACACAGCCAGGAGCTGACAGAGCAAGCTGATACTTTATTATACTTCATTCCTTGCAACGTGGGGCTCTGACTACAACTATGACTAGAAGATGACACTTATTTGGAAATACATGAAAAATCCATACGGGTTGCATAAAAAAAAAAAATTACTACCCCCTCTTTGCTATTCGCTGCAACACAGACGGTGGTGTAGGAGACTTGTCAGCAGCAGATGCACTTATTGTAATCACAGTCCTTAATAAATCTCTTCTTTTAATATTGATTATTCTAAAAGGAAAGTTACTTCCCAGGGTGCTCTCATGCTGCCAGATTTCCAGCAATACAGCAGAGGCAGAAGGTAAAGAAGGAGCAGGTTTTCACATTTCAAATAGTTAATCAGTAACACAGTGGTGCAAACCTTGATTTTCAGGGACGTGACCTGGCCATTTCAGAAGCCTGACAGCCAGCAGGTACTGCTGAGGTAAACTGGGGCACTTTGCAACTTGAGCTGACTCTGCTGGAACTGCCCCAATTCTGCCCAGTTCCTCTGACACAAATTCTAGCTGGAAAGACCTTTCACTAAGTCTTATGTTTGTTTGGATCCTAAGAATTAAAGAGTAAAGAACAGTTCATTCTCGATTTCCAAGAACCAGTTTAAGTAGCAACATTTCTAGCATGAAACTCAAGAACAACTCACTACCTGAGGCTCTAAAAGAATCATAAGACTTCATTCACTTGATTTAAAAAGCAGTTCAAGGAGAGAGGGAAATCAGCTTTTAGAAATTTTCCACTGGATTAATTACCTGATGGTGAATGCACCACAGAGAAAATGTTTTTGTTCACTGATGAATATAGATAGACTTAATTTAGCAAAGTAAATTTTGTCTATTCAGCAGTGCATGAATTGCTCACTGCTCACATTAAGTAACAAAACTGGCAGGGTAGTTTGATATAACAGGCATTTATGATCAGGAAACTCTTGAAGACATTTTTAGTTTCCCAGATCATAAATGCATCTACTTAGACGAAGACCAGTGGGGAGACACACTCCCAAAATCTCCCAGGGAAGCAAAAAGGGAAAAAAAAGAAAAGAAAAAAAAGTATAATGGATTGGCTTTAGTGTCTCCCTGCTGAGATGAACAACTTGATCCACTTACAGTTCCAAACACATGATGCATGAAAGAACTGACAGAAATTCAATTCTTGCACAGCAGAGCAGCTGCTCTCTAGTGGTCAAAGCCAACTCTGGAACCGTGTGAAGGGAGAGACCTGGAGGAGGAACTGCATCATCCAGGTAACAGCAACAACGCTCCAGAGCTAAATCCCACAAAAACCCCCAGCACAAACACTAATTACACAATGCAACACGACTCAACTTAAAGCTTTGTTGTGAAAAATATTAATCCCAGCTGTATTTATATAGCAGTTGTGAAAAAAAATACCCCATATATGCTACTGGTGAGCCCTGCCAGTTAATTGAATTTGCTGGCAGCACTTCCTCTGCTCTGCTCTCAACATCCTCTGAGATAAAATGGAGCTTTTAAATAGACCTGTGGAAAACTGAATCAAGAAATTTGAACTAATAAAACACAACTCCTTACTGTTATAAAAGTGAAGTAAAAGTAAATAATGAAAGGAAGGAAGTCTCTTAAAATTTATTACATTCCAAAGCTTGAAGTTCTGTGTTTATTGGAGAAGTCTCTTCTGATGTTCTACAGTGCGCCCACAACAGCTCCTTTAATGAAGTCTCATAAAATCTAATATAATACTTGATTGTTGACAAATCATATACATGTTTGAGGCCCCGTGCTCAGTGTGTCCAGACATTTCTTACATAATTCCATGAAATTTACAAGTCTGTCATTCCCGGGTTGTGGATAATGGCACAAGCAGTGACCAGCTGGCAGATTTGGATGCTGGGAGTGAAATCAAAATGAAAAACTATATAAAGCCAGAAAAAATCATGGAATCAACTTTTACAGACTAAATGCTTGACTAAAGGCAAAATGTTCCCAATCAAGATGGTCCTCTCCTCCCGAGCTCCCTGTTTTTGAAGAACAGATCCTGTTGGAGGCACTGGGCATTCACCCTCACTGCAGCTTCTCCTCTCACACAGCTTACATTGAGCTCCCTGCACATCAATTCTATTTCTCAACTGCACATGAAAATGTTCAGATCTGACTGTCAGTGCAGTATTTCCAACTAGCAAAGGAAATCCAGATTTTCCCCTGCCACGTTCTCCTAAACATTCACTCACTGCCTTGAAAACAGCTCCTGACACTCTCAGCTCCATCAGTGGAGATGACTGCAGCAGCAAGTGGGATATCTTTGTGTCCCGTTAAATGTCAAGTATTTATACACCATTACTATCAAGTTATTAAGAACATGAAATAATTTACAAATAAAAAGGGTGAATGAGAAAGAAAATGAGTTCTGAATTCTAGCAGTAATTGAAGTGAATGTGAAGGCATCCATTTAATAACATATCTCAGGATATAAAATGCACAAAATTCCTTAAAGCTCACCTGGAAGCAGTCACAGGAGAAAAACCCCCACAATTTCATTTGGAAACAGCAGTTAACTAAAGATGCAGGATTTCTAGCTCATGTGAGCATTAGCTGATTGTCAGTGGGAGGCTTCAATGCACATCTGCAGATGTTGGAGCAAACATTCCTGCAGCCTTTGGGACAGCAGGAACTGAGGGAAGCAGCTCAGTGCTGCCAACGAGAGCTGCCAGTGCCACCCTCAGTCCCAGTGAGCAGAACAGAACCCTTGGAGAAGTCACTCCATACATACCACATCATTGGGGAGGCTCTGAAGGTCATCAAAAGGGGTTTCCAGTGTGTTGGTGTCTACGTTAAGGATCACCACATCTTCCAGGGCCATGCTTCTTACTTTCTATATGTGAGCAAATTCAGGGAAAGGGAAAGGAAAATGTAAGTATGGGGTATTCAATTTTATGCATAAAAGACACAAATGATGGCAGAACAATATGGCACTACAGAACCTCAACCATTTTAAAAACAATCAACATTCCTGACTTCCTGTCATCATTTGTTTTATTTGTTCATTTTACAATGCTAAAAAATTAACCTTCAGTTGGCAGAGGGAAGTTCTTAACAACATGCACACTGAAATTTGTCAAACCAGAGGGTCTGTGATTATTCAAGCAAAGATTTATTTCAAGCACCTCTACAAATGTTTGTCTTCATGTCCTGTTTGCACATTTAACAGTTTCTAGTCAAGTCAGGATTTCAAGCAATTTTTTTTTATATTTGGAAATTCGTTTAATTAACAATAAAGAGTGGATTTTCCAGGAGTTGAGAGCTGCATGAAGTCAGGGATGGGAACTAGTTTCCAAAGTCCAGGTTGAATTTTAGAAGGCTAATAATGACAAGTTTACAATTGCATTTAAGTAAAATGGATGCTATGACAGCCTAATCAGTAAATAATTAAAATGGGGGGAAAAAACAAAGCTAAGAGAAATTTAATTCCACCATATCCTGGTCAGCAAGTCTGAACTTCTCTTCTGTCCCCATGAATTGAGGGGAAGTTTCTAATGCAACAGTACTTACACATAGAAAAGAATAACCTATTTCTCAAAAAATGACCACAATACCTGTGACTCTGAGTATCTAAAGTTATCTGTGACCTAAGCAAATTTAAATACTGCCAGACTTGATTTCCCTGCCTAATCAACAGTAAATGAGCCACTGATACCAAACACAGCAGCATTTAAACACTTAATGCTTCTTCTACTAACAGGAGACTTGATTTTTTTTTTGTCTGGCTAATCACACAGGTTTAATCTCTTCAAACAAAGCTTTGAAAATTCCAAATCAGAAAAACTGGAATTATAGAATATGGTAATTGAAGAAATTTCCCAGTGACACTGTAAAAAATGTTTAAGTACCTAGCTACCTACACACAGGACCAAATGAAAGTTACTGAGCAGGAAAGTGAACAAAAACATACTCAATTTTTAATTAAGGTTTTGTGGGGTAGAGGGAATTGTTTCCTTTAAGAGAAAGGAACTAAAGTCCTAAAACAATGGCGAAGTTGAGCCTTAGGCAGCTAAATAATTACCCTCAGTTTTCAAGGCTCGGTCCTCTGTCTATAAAGCAAACTGCTGTGTACTTAGGGCTGAAAAAAAACCCAACAACCATAAAACCCACTTTGTAGACATTTAAGTTTAGGTCTTCATGAGACATTTCTTTAGCTTAAACAGAAGAATATTACATTTAATGCTTTCCATATAAAGAGCAGCAGCACTGCCTGACAAGCCAGGTACTTGGCTTGCAGGAACCAAAGGTCAGCCCGTTGGCTGCATCTGATAAACTCTAAAGCAATCCAGGAGCCTTGCTCCTTCTAGGAGTCCGGAAGCACCAGACAAACTGATTTGCTCCTTCCTGTTTCAGAAAATTAAAAATCTCACTTATACTCAGAGGAGACTAAAAACCTCCAACAAAAAGGTCTTGCAAAGTACTTAACCAAAGCCAGAAGCTTGTCAGGCTCAGTGCTGGCAGGACAAGACAGAAGGAAGGAAATCCTTCTCCTGCTTGCTGCCAAAGAAGCAGCACAGTGTGGAGAGCGTGCCAGGGGTGTTTCTGTGCCTCTGGTGGTGCATCTGCAGCTCCCCTTCAGCAGAACGTGGAGCACACGGCAGCCCCGTGCCAGGCAGGGCTCAGCCAGGGGGGATAACCCACCAGGATGCCCTACAGGGACTGTAAATGCTGCTCAGTGATCACCCCACACCCGGCCCAGAAATCAACATCTCCTAAAGGAAGCTGATGGTAAACTCTGCACCTTCACACCACCAAGAGCTCAACCTCACTGTAAAGATTTGCAATATTTGTACAAAGGCAGTGGATTTCCCTTGAGACCAGCCCTCAGATTTAATAAAACACTGGAGACTGACTTGATTAATAGCATCTGTCTTGCAATGCATTCAAAAACATGTAATTTTTTGATGGTCCAATTGTGGCTCATTCTACAGAAATGCAGACTGACCAGTTCATCTTAATCCTTAGCTGGTTTTATCATCTCTCTTGTCACTATCACTTTTGATAAAGCTAGTATCAGGCAGTTATAAGGGCTTTTGTTAAATAATCACACACTTCTTTCACTAAACCTGGCACCTCATCAGCCCAACCAACATGAAAATCAAGTATTTACTCTCTCGTTGGAATTTGAGTAAAAATTCCCAGCATTCAGTTGCAATTCTCACATTAAACCCCACTGGATTCTGTGAATCACAAAAACATGTAGATCATTTTTCACAAGTATAGTTTGTGTGTTCTCATAATTTTCTGGAAATGGGAAGGGACAGCCACAAGCCACACACAGCCCCAGTCCATATTTCACAACTTCCTGAAGAGCTAAACAAAATTTTACAAGTGATACCTGTGCAACAGACTGGACTGTATTCAGTAGGTTCATGTTTTGCTGAAAAGAAATGTGGATAAGCAAGGACCAAGAGGAAACACGAACATTACAGATTCCTTATCTCATTTTCCCACAGGTCAGGGATGTAATGAGCCAAAAGGAGAGATTCAGTGAAAATGTGCATCACATCTCACTGCTGCAAACCTTTCTCAGCCATCCTTGCCCAATTACTTGTAGCCATAATTAATCACCTAAAATCCATCTAAATCAAACTAACATCTACACCTGCCTTTTATTTTAAATGTCTCTTTTTAAAAGAGTGGAGAGGTATGGAAAGCTGGTTTAACAAGCACACTGAACCCATTGTTTATGGCCTCTATAAACATGGCTTAGTAAGAATTACTGACTTAATCAGAGAGAACTTATCTCCTGGTGAAAAGAGCACTTTAAATTTCAGAAATGGCACCTTTACTGTGAAAATCTCTTAACTTTTCAAACAAACTCCAGGGGGCCTTAAACACCAGGTCCGTAAATAAGAGCAGTCCGGGTGCCTGCCCTGCTCACAGGCAGCCAAACACTTGAGTCATTTAAGTGTTTTATGTGGAAGTTCACAAAAACACAGAAACCATATTCTAATAGAGGAATTATGGGGTGCTCCTCCATCCCACTCTAGAAGCAATATTCATCCATAACAATAACAGCTAAATTACACTAAATGCTCTTTTATCAGCATGGGCTACACTTGGCCAGTTCTGCATTTTCTGCCATAAAGGAATCCCAAGTTAAACTTCTTTCAGGTGAACAATTCTATTGAATAGTTTAATATAAAACAAAACAAAACAAGTCCAGAACCATCAAGCACCAGCACCCCCTGCCTTTCCTCCCACAAACCAGGTTTGCGTAACTTCACGGCTAAATTGCTGCCAAAACATAAACCAAGTCCACCAGGAGGTTTTAGAACCAGATACAAACGTGATCAGCATCTTAAAAATGTAAAAGTGAAAGGGTAACATACCTTGCACTGATTCTTTTGGAAAGGAAGAACTAACAAAAACTAACACTCTAGCTAGCCTGTGCACTAGGTTTGAAATTGTTCAGAAAGTATGATTCACAACAAGTCTAAACTCCATTTGCTTAATGACTCGTCTCCACTGAATTAATAGTTTCCATTTATTTTCTTAAGGAAAACACCACAACCCTGCAGACAACAATGTGTCAATCTGGCTGCCAGAAGCAGGAAAGGCAGCGGATATAAAATTTTATTATTTCATGCCCCAAGAGCAGCCAGAAGGACTTAATGAAATCAGGGCCAGATTTACAATCTGAAATGGCTATTCAGCAGACAGCTCTGCTTGAGCGGGATGTGCCCCCTGACCCCGGGGCCCTTTGATCCGGGCACAGCAGGTGGGCTGCCCCCCCGCCCATCTCCCAGCCTTCCGCCCGGGCACCCCCAGCCTCTACAGGTGATTCCCCAGATCCTTATCACAAGCAGCTGCTGCCAACTGAGTGACAAACAGCACCCGTGCTGCTGTGGCACACCAGAAACACCTCCTGCCTGCCTGGTACTGCAGGGCTGCCTTCTGAAACTCACCCTCAAACAGCCCCCAGCACCCCTTAGTAAAACGTGCCTCTTATTTCCATTTTCCCAGTAACTGGATAAAAGACAATTCCATAAGTAATCTGCCATATTTTTCAGTGCATTTTTATCAATACTCCTGAAACCACATACAGCCATATTGGGAATATTTGTGAGTGGCTAAACTGCTTTTAGGGGTTTGAGACCTGGATTTAAGTTAATCTATAACCTTCATTCAGATCCAATGGAAAAGCTGCACTTCCTCAGTTACAGGTAGAAAAAGCATTGATTTACTAAGTATAAATGGGTGGGAAAAGCTAATTACTGCTTCTCACCCCAATCAAAACTATAATTAACAATTAACAGTACCAGTGGCAGATGCCAGTGGTCAATGAATTCTCAGGGTGTGTTCAGGGAAGGGGAGCCCCATGGCAGGGCCAGGCCTGAGCCCAGGCTCACATAACCTGTGCTCAGGGCTCGTTAGCTCAGACTCAGTGCACACTAATTGGGCTGTGGTCACAGGGGATCCCGAGCAGGACATCCTCACCCCAAACAGGAGCAGGGGAATGTGCCAAAAAGTGCACCCCAGATGGGGGTGGGGGGTTCTGAGGGGCCCAGCTCCACTCCCCTGGCTGCACAGGACACCTTATCAACACATTTGAGATCAGCCACGGTGTCCTACCATGTGTCACACAACAGGAATCTCACTGAGTGTTTCTTTCCTCACATGAACATTTCTACTGACACCAGGTTGAAGTAAAACAAAAATCTGCTCATTTGCTCTTATGATGTACATCAGTGTCCTCTTTCCTTAGGAAAAAGGTTAGTAGAGCACTCTGAAATGCAATGTGCAGTGTCACACATAATACCATCCTGGATAATCTTGCAAGAATAACAGTTTTGAAGTCCCAGAAAAAGTCCTTAAGTAACTGGAATATTAATAAAAAAAAAATCAGAAATACTTTTCCAGTCACTAATTCTAAGTGCCCACGCCGGGTCTGTGCCCCGGGCAGAGCAGGAAAGGGTGGATGCTCTCTGAAGTGGATCCCTCACGCTGCAGTCGCTGCCAGAGCTCCAATCTCAGAGCCAGCACAGGCATCCCCAGCAGTCAATCGAAAGCACATGTGCCCAGCTCCAGCAGGGAGCTCCTAGGTCAAGGGCATTCCCCTCCATCAGCACCATCACACTGATAACCTTCCTACAAACACTTGCAGAAACAATCGTTCTCTCTGACAAAACCAAAAAGGCTGTGGCTAAGTTTGACACAGCTTCTGACACAAAGGGTAATTTTATATCATCTGAAGACTAAAACAGCCTACAGTGCACAGGCAGAAAATAAGATAGTGAAAGGGGTGTGTTCTTTTGATAGTTTCATTTTCCTATCTCATTATTTATCACTACTAAGTACTTATCTTCATCTAATATGAATTCAATTAGTTCCATAAGCATGTTCCATTATTCATGTGATAGCTCCAGCCTTGCTTATCCAACAGCTTATAAACTTTTAGCCTTCTTTGAAGTCACTTTATGGATTGCTAAATGGAAATCTTATAAAGAATGACTAACTAGGTGATGATAGAAAAGCTGAAAAATAAGAGCACAAAACACAGCTCTGTATTTTCTACCAAGGTTTTCCCCCATAAATCAGTTGGAGCCCTCTGACCTAGAACAGGAGATTATCTTATCTCACTGGAGAACATTTCAGTCACAGCAAATTAGATTTAACAGTCAATGGATAGGCTTGATATTTTAATCATAAGAAAAATTTGTCATTTTCCATTAAAATAACTGTTCCTTCTACAGAGCCCCTGTGGAACACGGGAAACTGCAAACTAACTTTAAGGTACCGAAGAGTTCAGGAAAGATCTGTCGAGCTGAGAGAGGCTGGATTTTGTTTAAAATCACCAACACTTCTTCTTCCAGAGGCCCCATTCCAACACTGGGATAGCAAAACCCACAGAAACAAGACTAGAGGTAGAAAAGAATTGTTTCCTATATCCCAAATCCCACCCTGCCTCCCCACCACAGCTTTCCCTGGGCAAGATGAGGCTGCCACCAATGCTGGCACGAGGGGGACAAATGCAAGCATGGGAGCTGCAGGGGCAGAGCCTGAGCCCAGCCCTACCTGCAGCACTGCCTGGGCTCCACCTGCCTCAGCTGCAGTGCAGGGCTGGCAATGAACCCCTCATCCTCACACTCCAACATGTGCATCAACACAACACTTCTGGAGTCCTGTTTGTGACATTTCAGCACTTAGACAAAAAGGAATACTGAATAATGGCAGTAGTTTGTAGTTCTAGTTTATAAAATTATTTTGATATGGAAAAGATAATGTATTTTTAACCAAACACAACTGCCAGACCAAGAGAAAAAGAACTGCTGTTGCACTACAATGTTATTGTAAAAAAACCCACACAACTTTACATGTGAAGGGAGGGACAAATAGTGAGCATTCAGCACCACAAACGAGAGGCAACCTACGAAGTGTCCAGCTCATGTGACAAATGTCACCTTTCCCTTGCCCAGGGCACAGAAATTCTGCAGCACTTGCTGTCAGACAGATCCAGCAGCCACTGTGGGATTTTATGTTATTTTTCAATGGAAAAAGCAGGGTTAGCTCCAAGATGCAGTTCTATCTGTATTCAATTTATCCATAAGAGCAGAGAAAACAGTTTGGTTTATTTATTTAATTTATTTGATAAGGCACTTTGAATAACTGTACTTTGCCAAAGCGTGTCTGTGTTCCAGAATCTCTGGCTATTCAAAAGCCAGACTGGATTTAGTACTAAACAGATTTTTTCACAAGTTACTAAAATGGATGAAAATTGGCTTCTCCAAGAACAACTCCTTTTTTTGAGTTTTTACAGATGGAGTTTGGAAGGCCCACAGAGCCTTGCAGTCTGAAACACAGAGACAAAGGAAGAGGCAATGGATTTATGGAGCAAGGCAGGAGTGAGACATCACACAAAGCAACTCCAAGGTGTAATTATTAATATTTTTTTTTTTGTATCCATTCCCAGGCCAACCACAGAGCTTGTGAGCACAAATATCTGTGAAAGCTGCTAAGTGTGTGTATGGAGATATTCTCCCCTCATCTTTTACAGA
The DNA here is from genome assembly GCA_013397375.1 of Toxostoma redivivum. Taxonomy (NCBI): domain Eukaryota; kingdom Metazoa; phylum Chordata; class Aves; order Passeriformes; family Mimidae; genus Toxostoma; species Toxostoma redivivum. Next base: position 391,009 of record VXBI01008950.1, read on the forward strand.
TATCCCAATAATCACACCAATGATTGCCTGGGATGGATATGGGGCAGAAAGTTTCTTGATTGATTTGAAAAATACATTTCCTCCTAGATATTCCCTGGCTCCTGCCTGGGCAGTATCCAAGGGTGGTTATGAGTACCCCTTGAACAGAAGCATATGATGTGCAAACACATGTACATGTTAACTTTTAAATTAACTGGTTATTCACCAACACATTGTACTGCAATTCTTTACTTGGCTTAGCAGTGTAAAGGGCATAAAAATCATCTGTACTCAGGATTGTAAGGAGAAGGAAAAAGACATCCTTACATTTAATCTATCTTTTCATGAACAAACTGACTTCTGAAATTACCTCCCATCAATGCTGGAAAAAGGGGAGATGTTACACAGCACACACAAACACACAGGGCATTATTACTACACACATTTGCCCTAGTGAAAGGATACTTATCACTATTCCCAGAAATAACACATTTTTATGGAAATACAAGAACAATTCCTTGATGTGGTGTAAACCCCAGCTCTCTAAACTGTTCTGTACCCTGAACATGAAGGCTCCATTTCCAGACATGGGATCTGAACCAGGGACACAGGTCCATCAATGCCCAGGAGCAGACCCAGCTCCAGCCCTGCCCCAGGAGCTCCCTGGACAGGAACCTCTTCCCACCAAGGGCACAGTCAGGAAGGATGAGGATTTCACAGGCACCTCAAGTCAGTGTCTTTTGTTGTCCCCCAGATACTTTTGAGGAAAGTCATCCACTGTTTCACCAGTACTGGAAGCAAAAGCAAATGTGCTATTTCCACTTTTAGAGCTTTTAAAAAAAAGTCACATGAATTACTGGGAATTGTTTATAGGAGAAGCTTTCTGTGAGGGCTGGTGCTCTGCCAGCTTTGTGTTAACATTAACTGCAAGTTCCTTCTTTTCAGATCTTTTGAACATTAAAAAAATTACAATCTGTCTGCAAAAGCCTAAAAGAGAACTGTAACTGTCAACATTGTGGTTTAATATCGACTCTGCCTTTGTGCCTGAGTCCAAGCAAGGCACTGAACTGATTACACGAGGCCCCAGGGCAGGGAGGGGAGCTTGTCACTGCATGGGAACTGTGCCCAAGGAGAGCAGGGAGCAGATCAGGCTCCTGAAGAACCACTGTTATCATGTATGCCTCACTCAACCCCCCCAGCACTCCCAAATTAACAGCATTATTTCATTTTTAAGCATATGAATGAATGTGTAATTGCTTGCAGAATCTGCCTCTAAATCATAGCACTGTGGATAGTTTCAGAAATGGTGAGACTTACCTCCATCAGACTTAAGTGTATTCCAATGAGGTAGGGCATGGGGGCACTGTGGAGAGGAAAAGAAACACGACTTTACACCCTTGTAACACTGAATAACACTCATGACTTGTAAAATTAGCTACAGGAAAACACTGGCGTACTGGATTCAGTTTTGCCTAAAAAATAATAGACACATATATCCAAACAAATCACATGTGAACCACGTGCTAGTCCATATTGGAAAGATGGTTTTTGGTATGCAACAGCCTTCCACTCCTGTAAGACTCTGCTTTTTCTTGACATCAGAATTTCTAAGTGGATAACTTCAGGCAGGTACCTAAGGACAGCTATTAAACACATCCCTAACACTGGGGTCTTAGAAAACCAAACAAAATGTGTTATTGCAACTTTAAAAACACACCCGGATTTTTCCAAGAGTATTCTTTCAAAAACGACCCTACTGTAGTGTCAAGTGGTTAATTTAATGTATACATATCACCCAGTACTACTAGTTCCGAATTCTTTGAATGAGTCCAAACACATTTTAAAGTAATTTACTTTTAAGTACAAATCCTGTCATGTTCTCATTTGTAAAAGAAAACATAAAAAACACTTGTGAAGATCCTGATAAGCTCCGGAGCTCCTGGGACATCCACTGATACCAATATTCCCCTCAGGACACAAACCTTAAATAGCCCAGAGGCTCTTAGGCCAGGCTGTAGGCTGGGACGGGGGTGACACCTTTGTTAGCCCACAGCACAGCAGTGTTTAAGCAGACAGTGGTTTTGCCCAGGTGCCTTCCCTGATGTGAGGGAGCTGCTCCCGGCAGAGCCCCGGGGGCGCTGCTGTCCCTGCGCAGGGTTTGCAGCGCTGAGCTGCTCCCAGCCTCCCCCTCGCACTCAGAGCCATCAGCGAGGCTGCCAGAGCTGCTAATTGCAAATATGGCACATCCTGCCTGCGAAACGCAGCGCACACAGACAGACACAACTTCTAAAATAGAGCCTCCGCTCGCTTGGGATGCAGAAGCTCAAAGAGCTCATTTTCAATTTCAGATGAAAAAAATGAGAGAAATGTCACTGTACTGCCTTGGATTAAAATATCTCCCATATTGCTGCTCTAAGCTGGTGCCTACTGCTCAGTAAGAGCAGTACAGTGCTGAAAAAGCTCCTGAGACACCAGGCCAGCAAAAATCCCTGCTTCTCCTTTTCCTGAGAAATACCTTTAAAAATATATTTACTGATAAGCATATTAATATTTATGTTGTTTATTAATACACCTCCTCAAACTGCCACTCTGTAGGATGCTCTACTGAGGTGAAAACAGCCCCTGCAGTAGACATTTCATGGGAATCCATTTTTTTTCCCTTCTGAGACATTAAACACACACAACTTCCACAAGCCCTTCCCAGTTCACTGGCAGAACACTCCAGTGCCTTGTCCCACGTCCCTGCAATGAGTGCACCTCCACAGCCCCTTGGGAGAGAGCCCAGAGGGGCTGCTACAGCACAGAGTTATCCCAAAAGTTCTGCTTCCTGGGGATCCCACAGGTGGCACCTGGAGCAGCCACCCCAGTCCCTGGCAGCGGGTCTGACTGCTCCCCAGAGCCCTGCTTTGTCACAGACACGTCTGATTTGTGACAAATGCCATCTCTTCAGCTCCAGTGGCCACAACCCAGGGGCAAGAGAACAGGCAGGAATGTTATACTGAGGGAATGAAGGCCTGCTCTGGCTCTGGCTGCTCCGGCCCCTCCAGTGCCACCACCACCAATGTGGTTCCAATTAAGGACTTCCAGCAATAGCACAGCTTCAATCCCCACCCTACAGAGTGGGGACCACGGCAGGAAGTCTTAGCCTGCAAATGTCTCATCTAGTGGAACCTTGGCTAATGTAATGAAAGGAAGCAGGAAGAGTGCAGTATTCCTGAAAACCAGCCATTTATTAACATCTCCAAAGTAGGAAGAAAAGATACAGCTTGAGATACATGGGTCAGCTTTGGATGCTCATCTTTTCAATTTTGAAGTGACAAACACTACATGTAGTGGCAATACAGCACATAAAATAATTACAGGGACTGCATAAATAACCTCAATAAAATGTAATTCTGGTAAAGAGCATAAACATTTCCAATAAAATCCACCAGAGAGATTCTATTCTTCCATCATCACTCATCAATATGACTGAATAGGAAACACACCTAGAAGTAAATGCCCAAAGTTCATGTCAGGCTTCATAAATTGCTTTTATCACCGCTTCTCTTGACCATGAGTTAATCGTAGGCCATTATTTAAGTGGACCTTTAGCATCCTGTGCAGGGGAATGTGGTGTGTCCCCCCTCCCCACCCAGGCACACTCAGTCCTTCCTCACTGCCACTCAGGTCCCGAGACGTGGAGCACTCCAGCAGTTTTTAATATTTTATCAGGGTAGATTTGTACTTGCAAGACTTCCAAGTGAAGTTCAGCAAGACACATCCCTTGTATAAAGGGCAGAAACACTCAGCACAACCTTTAATCCTTCTGGGAGCCCTGGCAGATTAAAGACTGCCCTTCAGAGCAGGCCTTCCCCACTGCTTGACACTTCATCAGTCCTGGGGCTTCTTACAGCCACAACTACTAATTACTCAAAGTTGTTTGCTGGCAGCCAATAGCCATTAAGTGCAAAATTAAGAAGTATCAGTTTCTACCACATGTATTTACTGCTCAAACAAAGTGCCTGCGTGAGCCTTTTGGAACAAAGAGAGGGGTCATTACTCCTCTTGTGCTATGCTGGCTCCCAAGGCAATCAGCCTTATTTATAATCAAATGAGTTATATAGGTAAATATCAAATCATTAAAGTAGCAATGCATAAGCATGAATATGGATTTTGGGGACATAATGGCTATATATTGCCTATTTATTACAGTTGCATTTTTACAATTTCTTTAATTCGTTTCCTTAGGCAAACTAGAGACCTCTTAATTATGCTCCCAAGAGGTGGGCAACTACTAATTGGAAGAGAAGCAGGTGAAATAGAGGGACATTTCTTCTTAAGTGAAAAAAGCCCAGCCTCAAAAAATACTGCAATTCACCAGGAAAGTAATGTAAAAGCCCAAGGATCTCCAAAAGGTTCCTATTTACAGCTACACAGGGATTTCACCATTTTGCTTCATTGTTGCAGGAAAATGGATGAGAGCACATTTACCACATTCATGAGCTGCTCTACAAACATTGACTTAAGGGGTGCCTGTCTCCCAGCACCAGCACTTCCCTCTCCAGGGCAGTCTCCTGACTTCTCTTCAGATTCCTCATTGAAATGCAACAGAATTCCACCCGAAATTTATTGGGGTAATTGATGCAAATTAGAAACCTGACTGCATAAATTGGAAGGATGCAGAGAAGGCACAGCTCTGACACCAGGAGAGAGCTCCAAGAGGCTTTAGTGAGTGCCCAGGTGTGCCAGGCTCGATGGCAGTGCCCACCAAGAGCTCCCTGGGCAGGAATCTTTGTTTCCCCAGCAGCAGGAGGACTCCAGCTCCGCCTCCACCTACTCCAGGAGCACATTGACTATATGCAGATTTAGAAAACAGGAGAAAGGGGCTAAAAAAGACTCCTGGAGAAAGGGCAAACTGCCCCAAGAGAAGTGTTTGTTCAGCAGCTGTGCCAGGGTGCTCTCAGAATTATTCATGTTGGCTGCTAAGCTGTCTGATAGAAAAGACTGCTTTAATCACCCCACTAAATGTACTGCTTTTTCTGGTGACAAAGCTCTGGGGCTCAGCTCAGCAAAGCCCAGCTTTTTTAAGAGCTCATTTTAAACTGAGAGCAAGAAGGAAGCAAACAGACACAGTGGGAGTGGTTTTATGGCACACAGAAAACAAAGTGGGGAAAGTAGTGAGGAAAATTGAAGCACTGCTTCTTTCACATCACCAAATGTTTAAATTCCCAATAAAATAGATGGACAAGATCTGGCCAAATTGAAATAGTTGTGAGTGCCTGAGTATCGATGCTTGGTGGCAGCACCTCACTAACCAGCACTCCTGGCACCTGCTGGCACATGCTCTAAACAAACAAAACCCAACCAAGGAGCCCCAAAGCAGCCCCCAGCAGTGCAGCTGTGCTTCTGTACTCCCTCTGCTGCTCTGTGTTCAAAGCAACAACCAATTGTGCATTAAGGTATGGAATCTGGTGATAGTATTGTAGTCTCCTGCACCCAGAATGTTTCCCTGGGCTAAAAATACATTAAAGAGCAGTGCCTAATTAAAAAAAATAAAGTGTAGCACTCTTCCCCTTGCTTCCCATCCTGCCCCCTGTCCTCAACAATCCACATGACTGAAGCCATTCCAGATCCATGGAGGATCCAGCACTGAGTCAGCATCCTCACTCCAGAGCAAGTGCATCGAGAACAAACATTTGGGAGACACAACCTTTCAGCATCTGCAGTTCTGAGGGAAGGTACATCAGTGAGGAGTGCAGGGAACAGAAATATTAAGTTTAAGAAAATCCTTTCAAGAGGGAAATGGGAAGCAAAAGGCAAATAATCACAGGTGAAATATACTTTTTTCAAAAAACTTTCAAAGATCTCGAGTGACACAGTCTATCCATCCTTCTGTGAGTTTCAAAAGAGCAGGAGAAGATTCAAAACATCACAGCACAGTCAGTAAATGAGCACAGCCAGCTGAATGAGCAAGATATCCTGTATTCATAAGAACTGAAGAATTCTCATTGCTTTAAGTTTTGTTCCCATTTCAGCTCTCTAAAAGCCTTATGTCATATTTGCAAAAGAAATAACCAGACAATAATTAAAATTAAATGGAGCTCTTCTATTTTAAATAATCTCAGGTCATATCCCTTTAGAGGCAGACACCAGGAAGCAGAATTACTGCCTTAAAGCAGGGAGCTGATTGCTCAGTCCTGCCAGGCAAAAACGGCATCTCCAAGTTCACACGGTTACAAAATAGAGGGTGGACTCTATTTTGGGAAATATTTTATGGCACATAAATTGTTGCTAAATTGACTTACTCAAACAATGACAGAGTGTGTAGCTACCTTTCCAATTAAAGTTCCTGGCTGGGTAAGGAAATCAGTTGTTGCATTTGTGAGCTGCCTAACAGTTGTACATTTTGAAATGATTCTTTGCACGCATCCTGGCTCCCTCCTGCCACGGCCGGGTGTTGGCCACAAAAGAATCCCCCCAGAGATGCTCAGTGACTCCTGCCTTTCTCTCCTGCCCCAGGGTTTGCTTTTCCACCCTCGGGGCAGGCCCCTGTCCCTGCCTTTGTCAGGAAGTCCATGAATAACTGATCTCTGAAGGCAAAGCCTGTGCTGAGCCCTGGAGCAGCAGGTACCTGAGGGGAGCTGGGGCAGCTCCTCCAAGTGTTAATTACACGTGAGAAGCCCATTATCCAGGGAAAGGCACCTGCTGGCACTGCAAATGACTGGGACCTGCCCTTCCTGTGCAGGGAGCCAGGGAAGGCTCATTTCCACAGGAGATAATCTTTAGGTTCCTGTTCCCCCACACAGGCACACACAACATTTAAATCAGCTGCACAGGAGCAAACTTCCTTTAAAGCTGCACAACTTGGTTTCCAGGCCTTCAGTCACTGCTGGTTTTATCCAGCTGGGTCCCCAGAGCAGCTGCACCAGGAGAGGGCTTCAGACTCACTCCAGGACATGTGTCCAGTGCAGGGCTCCGAGGGACAGACACACACAGGGAATGCACACACACAGTCAGCCTTACCAGCAGTAGTCCAGGAGATGTGGGGGCAGGACAGGAATGTAAACGTGCTGCCAGAACATCGGGTAGAGCATGGCTGCAGACCCATGGATGCAGGCAGTTAACTGAAACACAGAGAAACCACAGCTGAAATGACACAGACCCCAAGCCTCTAATGGTAAACTTGGAGATAAGAAAGTAAAGAATCAATTCTGCTTTCCTATCAATGCTTTATTAGAAAATACACAGCAAAAACAAAGGTCTCAGGGGAGCAGGAGTGGCTGCATCTGCCTGACTCTGTGAACAGCTGAGAACATGACTCACCCAACAAACCCAGCATTGTACAAAGCAACAGAAACATGGAAATGAAAACACAAAGGGAATGAAGAAATAGTAATGGCCAATCTCCCAAACCTGGAAATTACCATCTATTAAATATCATAAAACTGCTCTGAAATTATAACATCAACTGAAAAAAGTGGCAAGCATTTCTTAAAAACACAGTACAATAAACTCAGTGATTAAATCTTGATGATTTAAAAGGGAATTTTATCCAATTGCCCTTCACCTAATCATCTGATCCATTGACTGCTCAGTTATATTTTAAAAACTCATGCAGAAGAGTTTTGGTGTGACAGGTACTGAAATAGCAAAGGCAAGTGCCAGTGAAGCCACGGGGAGAATCCTCACAGAGGAAATTACTGCTCTCAATTCTATTTCAAACAATAATTATTAATTTGGAAAAGAAGGCAAGCAGGATATTTGTGACATTCACCAAGGATATTAATATGGAGTAGGTGGTAATGCTCAATAAGCCAATCCCAGCAAAAGCTATAGGTGCAATACTGTAAGAAAGGGATATGAGGGCAGTAATTTCAGAGCTTCATTACGACACCTGACAGTGAGAGCCAGCGTGCTGCTGCCCTGCTCCCAGCCAGCAAACACCTTGGGGTGGCTGGGCACCAAGTCCTGAAGGAAAAGGGAATTCTGGATGCAAGGAGAGCTCTGGTTTCATTTCTGCAGCAGCATGCTCCCACCAGCAGGTGAGCTTCTGCCAGGCACAGGGGATTCATCATTTTGGTTCATATCTGGCTTTTCTTGAGGAGTTAGATCACAGAATATGTAACGAAATTTAACAGGAATAACTGTTTTAACATTCTGAGAAATTATCTGCATTTCTGTTTGTAGGGAAGAAGAACAAAATTCAAGCAAACAGCTATAATTTCTCCATGGGTTCAGTACACATGGTTTACAAATAGCTAACAAACACAGCTTTGTTCAGTTACCTCTAAATCTTATTCAACTTCAGGATATAAGGATATTTAAAATCAAAATTTGAATTTGAGATCATGTATTGTAGCACAGAATTCATTCCACTGTAAGACTTTCTATCCAGGGTGGTTTTGTTTTCTGTCTCTTACCTGGTATTAAATTAAAGCCCTAAGTCTGAAGTGTGTCTCCCAATGCTAACAGACATGAACTGCAAACAGGTCCCTTCCACTTTTGTGTTAAAAAGCTAAAAGCTGCTAACAAAGGCAGCAGCCCCTGAGCAGCCCCCCAGGCTGGCTGCACTCAGGGAATGGGGGGTTTGGTTCCTTTCCAGGGACAAGGTCTTGGCAGTGCCAAGCACAGGCTGAGAGCAGAGAATGTTCCTGGGCTGGAACGGCGAGCGGCAACCGCTGGCTCGGGCCCAGCTCCTCAAACCTGCCTTCCACTGTCACTCCAATCTGCCAGCAGTTTATAGGGAAACTTGTAAGCTAAGAACACACAGTATGAATACCCCTCCCTCCCAAGAACCAGACGTGCTTTTATCTTGGACAGAGGCAAAAGGAAGAGAAATAGCAGAAAGAGAGGAAAAAAACCCAGCCCCACTTGTGAACTGGCTCATTAAGGAAGGCACAGTGACAGGTAAGTAATTCCTCTTCCCAGGCTCTGTCACAAAGGGAGAGATTAAACCAACCAACCACACAACCTCTGAAATGCTTTGGGCAGCCCTTCTCTTCTTCCCTCCTCTCTGATCATTTACTGTTCTTTTCATTCTGTAGGTTGCTGAAATAAACACCTCTCCTTCATTTTATTCCATTACCAGACTTGGATGGAATTTTCCTTATTTTAGTAGTGAGGACACAGAACATGTGGCAGATAGAGAAGTTAAGATTTTACAAGTTTTCTACGGTATAAAACTTAATAATACTTAAAAGCTTTCAGTTAAATGTGGGATTGATTGTAAACATTATTAATAATTGTTATTAGATGCCAGAGGCTATTATAATTCTCCTTTTGCTTACCTTCCAAAATGATACTGTAACTGTTATTCTGGGATTAAGTCTGAGGTCTTACTCCTCTCATTTCCCTGCCCTGTGCTGACAGAGCATCCCTACCAGGGCTTGCAGAGCACTCACAGTGCCATGGAGCACTTTGAATCTCAAGCACCGAGCAGGTCTGGTGGTACAGCCAGACACAGTTACAGCCCCAGGAAATGGAAATGGCAGCTGTACTACAGCCAGGACTGCTCAAGTGCTCAGCCCACAGCACTAGAAACCAAAATTAGTTAAACCATCTTCAGCACTCACAAAGGAAAGCAATCAATAGCCATTTACAGAGCAAACACGATGACCACTGAGCATTTACTTTCATAAAGAAAATCACAATCTTATTGACTGCCAAACCTTGAAATGCATAACACAAAACTTTGAACTGAATCAAGCCCTGTGCTTGTTTTGATCTCCAGCCACTTTTAGAAGAGAGTAGAATATTCAGCAGCTTTCATCTCTCAGACACTTGATGGAGCCTAAGGAGCATTAAGACTAAACCTTATCAAACACAAGTGCAAAACTGTGACTTATCAATGTACTTCAGCCCACTCCTCTGCTCCATCCGGAAGAGGTCACTGGAACATCCATTTCACAGTGTCATTTATCTTTTTTTTTTCCTGTCCAGTAAATTCTGAATAAAGGACTTTGCTATGGCCACAAAAATCTCTGTATCCAAAAAATTCTTTTGAACATTGGGGGCCAACAGAAGTTGCACAAAATCCTCACATAAGGCACAGAACTGAGCTGGGGCTGCATAACTGAGGTTGAAAGATGGACCTGGAGATCAGTTAATTTCCTACATATGACTGTAATTTTAAAAAAAAATGAACTAGTGTGAATAGAAGGAATTGTTGTGCAGTTTACTCACAGTGCTCAGCTTACTACAGCAGATGAGGATGCGGCGCTCGTACAGCATGCTGGCGTAGAGATGCAGCATGTTGTTGACATCAACTGCCACAAAATACTCCGTCAGATTTCTCTGGGGAGAGACAAAAATCATTTTTCACTCATGATATTACAAAACCAAGTGCTCTTACAAAGTAAAAACCAAAAAGCCAAATGAAAAAAAACCCAAACCAAAGCAATTTCATCCTTCTATTGTGCTACATCCAGTACGGGGCTTAACAAAAGCAAGTGGGATTTCATCTCATGGCAGAGTCCCTTCTAACTGCACCATCTCTCCCCAAAGTTCTGGGGAGCTGGGTCTTGGAGTAATAAAAGTGATGATGTTTCACACACAGCTTTTTGAATACAAGACACTTTATGAGAAAAAAAATGTTCTGTCACTTTTATGGAGACTTCAAAGCTGCCTGATAAAGTACCCAAAACCCACATACCAAAACTAAAAGCAGCTCTCAGAGCCCAATTCTAATACTGCAAATTCAGTTGTGAGCTCAGCCTGTGCTAAAACAATTCTGACTACTGGGAACACATCTGGGCATTTCAGACACACAAACCCAGTTGTCTGAACTGAACCCCTCACTTCAGACATCCTTGGGTGGGAGACAGGAGCACTTCCCTGGGGAGGCTGAGGCAGGAGGAAGGGGATTCTCTCTCCGAGCACTTCACTTCTTAAAACACAGAAATTAAAGAAAAGGGGAGAGGTGGAGGAAAAGGTAATACCCCAAAATGCTGAATTAGGGAATTTGTTTCCAAACAGCTTCTTACAGACATGAAAGGGTTGCTATAGGATAAAGACAGCCTTATACAAAAAGCACATGTGAGAGCAAAATTAGATTAGTCATGAATTCAAGTGCAATCTTAATCATCCTTAAATAAAAAAGTGCAGAAAAGCAAAAAGCAAATATGATTTAGAAACTTAAAGAAGCTCAACAAAGCCTATTAGCACTTTTGACAGATCCAAGATACTTGGCCTGAGAAGTCTGCCAAGATGCTTCATACTGTGCAAAAATATGTTCCCCAGCTTGCCATCCAAACACAAAGAACTGAAGGAAAATTAAGCATTGTATTTGGGAGACTTTGGTACCAGTATGTAGAGGGATAAAAACTGAGCTCATTATGGTTGGCTTCAAACATGTAAAATAAAACAATCATTCAGGTCTTTGTTACAGCAGAGTTGGAGCCACAGACAGGTACAGTCAAAGGAGAAAAAAAAAAAGCCAACACGTTTTGCCAAAAACCTATTAAACTATCATGTACTTTTTCTGTATTTCTCATCCCATCTGTGCTGATTAACATGATATTTTTGTCTAAACATAAGCTGTCTTCTCTACAGCTCTTCTTCCCCCTCTCACCCACCCTTCCACCACGCCAAAACACAGCGCGTGACGACACAATTCCTGCTAATAGTGGGAATTAAAAGAATTTTTAAGGAGCCCTGAACTCCCTTCGGTGCCACCCAACTCAGGGGCACAGCAAAAGCAGCTCACAATCCCTGCATGCAACCCGAGGATGCAGCCCTGCTCCACAGGGATCTGTCTGGGAGGCAACAGCCTCCACTGCAAGGGGAAAATAGACGTGGGGACTTGATTTGCAATTGTTCTTTCATCGAGTTTATTGTGATGACATGACACACAAATGTACCTTCAGATGGAAAGATTTCTAAGGTTTCAGTCTTGTCTGCTCTCTGAGATTTGCCAAGGACACCTGGGAACCATGTGGGCTGCATGGAAATGTATTGGTACTGAGGAGATTCACGTGTTCCCTCGAAGTTGTATTTATAAGAAAGCTGTCAGCTCTGAAGCTGAAATTGGGACTTACACATGTATTTTGAAAGACATGTCTCGTAAGTGACAAAACCATGAATGAGTTAAATAAATACAAATGAAAGCGTTCCAGTTTGCAGGGTAATTGTCATGTGTTTTGATTCCTAGGATTTAAACCTTTCTTGGGCAGTAAAAAGGGGGATTTTCAGAACAGGTATCCCCATTCCTCTCAAAATTCACCAAGAGCACTACAAAACTCCCTCCCATGCCTTTGAAAGTTCATTCCCAGATCAATCATCCATCTGACTGTTTGCTATCTAATATCAATAAACACACACTGACTACACTGACTTTTGAGATTAAAAATCACCCACTTCTCCTCCACCATCATCTGAAGAGGAAGAAGGCCCGAGCGACACAAAAACACACAGGACATCATCCCCAAGACAATGCCATCATTTCAGCCTGTTAACTTACCTGCTGCTTCTGAAACACAGCAGCTAGTACCAGGAACTTCAGTCTTGCACTGTATTTCCTGCAACCAACCCCATTTACTTGTGAAGTCCCTCTGCATTCACACATCCCTCACACAACCCCTATCTCCTGCAGCAGGGAAGGAGTCGCTGTTACAGGAAAGTGCCCATGCTAAATGGTTCTGTGACTCATTAAACACACTGATCTGACACGAAGTCAGGTAATTCCAGGAGGTTTGTTAACACTCCAAACAGAACTCTCTGCAGCTCTCCATTATCACATCCAACTCTGAAGTTTGGCACCACTAAAACTTTTGCTAATATGGGTTTTAAATGCAATTCCTGGTAATATATGTGGAATTTTTAATAAATCAGGTCAATTGATTAAAATACACCAGACTTATGCCCATTTAATCTCTTGTATTATTCCCTAATATGCTCCACTTCCACTTTAGTGGAAGTTGCTTTAACAGACAGATAAAAAACTCCTAAGAAATGACACAATCCTGGGATAGTGGAAGCTGTCACTGCCCATGGCAGGGGGTGGCACTGGGTAGGCTTTAAGGTCCCTTCCAAACAAATCATTCTGGGATTTTATGATTCTATGAATTAGGACAAGATTTGATGGCTGGTTTAGACTCAGGAATTGATTCCTGAATTACACTCAGCATATCATATTTACACAAAAATAAAGCACCTCAGAAGAAGGAGCACATCTATTAAATTTCCTGTCAACATATGTGTCAGTATGAAGAGTCTGCAACACAGAAAAACCAGCAACAGTATTTTGAAAGGCAAACAAAAAGCCCTGAATGCTATCTGCTATACAAATCACCCACAAATGAGATAGAATGTCTTGATGATTCCCTTTTTTCTTTCCTGCCATCAACTGGAGAATGTGATGCTGAGACCAACTGCAAAATGCTTGGGAAAGAAAAGGGAGATGTCAGGCACAGGAATTTGGCTGAGACAGAGCAGGAGCACATTAAAGAGTATTTAAGAGAAGCAAATGCCAGCATTGTCTCCCCACACACTTATCATCTGGCTGGAAAGCTGAGCCAGGCTGGAACACACACGACTGTGTGAGGCTGAAAAACTCTCCCAAAAAGTGGCTCTGAAGAGCCCAGGTGTGCTTGGCATCCTCAGGAGCCATGCAGCAAGCACAGTGCTTTCCCTGCTCCCTCAGGTTGTTCTTCCAGAGTGAAGGTTTAGCAGAGCTGCTGTTTTACCCACATCAATCTGTCCATCAGTACCTTGTCCTTCATACAGTTCAGCTTTTAATCACACATGCAGACTGTCAGCTCCTGAATGCTCAGTATTTTACAGAATAAAACCTATCCCAAACAGAGCAATATTTGTCATCTATGCAGCTGCTGACATTAAATGGAAACAATAAAGTGTAGGGTCCTCCCAAATACTCACATTTTCAGGTATACTGGGAAGCTCTCTGGTATCAGGCACAGTAAAGTAAGAGTGCTACAAAAAAAGCAAATATCATTGACATTATTTCAATAATGTCAAAAGCAATCTAAATTTATTGTTTGATATTGGTATCAGCAGTTGCTCAGCTAAGTAAAAATGACAGAACATTCACAAATACCAAATACCAGCCTGAGTTCTCAGTCCTGGATTCCACAGGCTGGGTTCCCAGATCACAGGGGCAATAGGAAATGCAGTAAGATAGAAAGTATCAAATGCTCCTGGAAAGTTATATTCCCTGCTTTTGTTCTTCAGAGCTGCTGCTCACAGACAGACTCACAGGGGCGGTGACAGAGGCCAAGGAAACTCCAAGGCAGGCTGCAGTTCAAGGTGTCTTTCCCCAGCCCACGGCAGGATGGACTTCAGGGAGCAGCAGCAGGCAGGGCCTTCTCTGACTCACAGCACCTGAGAGGTTCACTCCAGCCCAGGGGAACTTAGGGAAATGTACTGGGAAATGCTTCCTAAGGTTCAGGGCCTGCTTACCTGAGAAACACTGAAAAGTTCTAGGTCACTTTTATACACCCTAAAAAGCACATTTCAAAAAACCATATTGCTCTCATAACCCATTCTACTGTTCAATGTTTTTAACTGTCTGCATTTCAGGAGCCCAGGTTCACTCCAGCTCCCAGTCTGACCATGGATGTCTGGCATGATCCTTGGCCAGGGCTTTGGAAAGGAGAGAATGTGACTTGTATACAATTCACATAATTTTTAATATTTTCACAGTTTGTCTTAGGGCTACTTATTAATTACTGGCTGAAGCCTTAAAGGCTGTTCCATCCTCGGCATAGCTCCACAACTGGCACAGTTCTCTTGCACACAAATCTCAGCCATCTCAGTGCTTCCTGATCAGGCTGGAACCTGAAATAGCTGAGGGGAGACCACAGCTCCACTGAAGAGACATTAAATGAGAAACACAAGTTTTGCTTTCTGATGCATCACTGGTTTGTTTTGGTTGCAAAGATGCAATGCCAAGGCAGAGGAACAGCACTCAGAGCTGTATCACACAGAGCAGCCTTGCTCAACCCTGCAATGGGCTCAGAAACAGCCAAAAGAAAATCAGGAAGACACAGTCCCTGGTCCCTGGGCTGCTTCCTTCTACCCTTTCCTGCTCCATTGCCCGTGAAATGTCTGAGAGAGGCAGCATTCCTTGGAACCACTGGGATGAAAAAACTGGAATCTCCCCACTGCTGCTGGCCTTGGGAGAAAGCTCATGCCCTAAACAGAAATGCTGCTGCTCAAGAGAGATCTTCGAGGGGCTGGGGAGGTGTCCAGGTCACACAGCCGCTCCCTGGGCACTGCCAGCCTTGGGGGAGCAAGGGCCACGAGCTGCTTCTTGCCAGAAAGTGCTGCAGGAGGAGTAAAGGAAATGCAAGAGACTTCCCAGGAGGGTCCACGTGGACTCTCAGCTGGCAGCAGCAGCAAGAAGCATCTGCAGTGCTCACCACAGCCTGGAGCACAAGGCTGTGTGGCAAAAATGAAAACAAAAACCTTAAAGGTTAAATTAAAAACAAAATCCTATCAATAAAATCCTACATCTATAGTGTCAGTGTGCTTTGCTTAATTTTCTCACACAATATGAAAATGGAATAAATTCTTTTTTGCGTGAGGTTTTTTGGAGCAGGGGGAAGGAAGAGGAGAAGGAAGCAGAAAATGTGATGAGCAGTTAATACCCTCAAGGCTGCTGTGACAGGTAAGTGCCTGCTCTCTCTTCAAGCTGCCAGGGCCAGGAGCTGTGCAGAAGTGTGGGCAATAAATGTCCCCTGGTGCTCCTGACCTCCTGCAGGTCACTGAGGATATGGTGAGACATTCCCAGGGGAGTACACAGCCTTCCTCCAATCAACTGTTTCAAGACATCTGAGGTTAGGGAGAGGGAAGCAGAGGGCCCCAATTGTGAAAGGGGAATTTCACAGCTCCTCACAGGAAAACAACACCTGTACAAGCTCCAGGAGAGAGGATTACTTTTGACATTCCTCTGCTATGACACGGAATGAATATTAAACACCTTAGTTCACATCTCCCCCCAACACTTACCACTCCAAGATGAACAGAAGTTCCTGGCTCAGGGATGGTGAGTTTATGAAATGTTTCTAGGAGCTCACTCCTCTGACTATCCTGAAATGAGAATAAACCAGGAATACTGAGCAGGCACTGCAGTCACCAGGTAAACCCCAAGGCAGACAGGCAGGGTAGGCCAGAGGGGTGGGTAAACATTCTGCATTTGTAAGATCAGTTCCACTTTTACTGCCCATGACAAACTTGGATCAGACCCCTGGCAGAGACTGAAGGGACTGTGCAGTACAGGAACTGCAGAATTACAGAACTGTGCTGAACACAGCTTGGGGAGGGCCAGCACGGCTGACTGCAGGGACTTGGGTCAGATCCACAGCCACTGTCTTGCACTTGATCTCCTCCAAAAGGAAAATTAAATGTGTATTTATTTTTCAGAGGCACTTGCCAAGCTGAATATGATTTTCTGTATCACTGCATCATACAGATTAATAATTCACATGGTCGTCTCTGACAGAAGCCTTCTTCAAACAGCTTCTTCCATCCTCTCACCCTCTCTCATTTGATACTGGGATTGGAAAAGGAGGGCCAGTATTTTAGAATAATACCTGTCCTTTTGCTGAGTAATCTGCCAAGACATTGAGCAGTTTATAAAAGACTTCAAACCATGGGAGGTAACTGAAAAAAAAAAAGAAAAAAATACAGTTATTTTGGTTTTGAATCCTAGTACAAGTGGACTTTTAAAATTGAATAATAAGTATCTCAGTTTTTGATTGTTTTAAAATCTCATTCCATCACTGCATTTAGCCCAGCCCTTGCTTCAGTCAAACAGAAACTTCACCTTCAGTACATGCACTCAACTTCCAAAAGAAAAGAAGAAACAAAATTAAAAGGGAAACATGCAGAAAAATCCCATCTTTTTCATTTACTTTACATCTCCATTCCACAAAGTAAGAGAGTGAGGATGTTCCTTTTCCCTGCAGCTTTGGCAGGATTCTGTGCCCTGTTTTCATGGCACAGTTCTTGATTTCAGCCCCTTTCCCACCAGCAGTGAGGAATTCCCCTCGGCTGCGGCGAATGCAAAGCCAGTCAGAGATGCACTCCCTGATGCTCTTTAATCACTGCTGCTTTCTGAGGCAAATGGATTCTATTTTGATACAGTTAGACAGGATTTAAAGTTTTATAAAATATGACTACATCCTGACAGCTGTAAGGAATGGAGTGCCCTGTGGTCCCTGGCTGTGCAGCTCTGGTGATAAATGAGGTGAGAAGCTCTCAATGAGACAGACAAAGTGACTGGCACTCCATCATTAGCGTTTGTTTGAAGCCTGCAAATGCTACTGTAAAATGTAAGTAGCTTATCAAAATATACTGATAAGCAACTTAACTTTTCATGTAATATGACAGCATTATCCTTTAAATTAATATGCTCTAAACATCTTTACAAAGTGTGTATTCCAATAGAGCAGAAAGACAGACAATTACCACTTTAAACAGCATTTAAGTTTGACATTATATTGTAAACAATCCAGAAGGATTAGGTAGAAGATAAGTTTCTTTCTTTCTGTTTAGTTAAATAAACTTCAGCAGAGTTAAAAGCCATTACAAGAGTAACAAGAAATCCTCTGCAAACATATCAGCTAAGTAGAGATTAAGAACCTGGTAAACAAATCTGTGCAAGGCATCTATCAAAAGAGTTTGAGAAGACAGAAAAGCAGGAAGGCAGAAAGCTCCCTGACACTGGGAAAGCAGTGTCCGTGCTTCCACGGAGGCACCATTAAAAGTTCTACCTAATTGCTCAGGGACTTGGCCAGAAAAATACATTTACAGAGTTAAAATGAGAATCCTTAAAACCATTACTGCACTTTCAGTGTCTGTGTATCTTGTCTTTAAAAGAGGAAAACAAAAGCAGCTTCTCCCAGGCCTCCACCTCCCCGGGGCCCAGGGGAGCTGGAGCAGGGACCCCAGAGCAGGGGCAGGTCCTGGGTGAGCTGCAGAGCTTCCCCAGCTGTCCTGCCAGGGCCATGCCCTGCTCCCTGCTCGGCCCCTGCAGCTTCCAGGCCATTCTTTATTCTTTATTCTTTATTCTTTATTCTTTATTCTTTCAGCACACACACAACACCACACAGCTCCAGCCTCCAGCCATGAGAATACTCCAGCCCAAACCAATTCTACATTTTTTACCCAGCACCTAGGAAAGAGGCTCTGTGATTCCAATAAAAGTAGCCCAGATATGTCTCATATTCACACAGTGTCAAAACATCAGCAGCTCCCCACAGAAACAGACACAGCCCCATTTCTGCTACACTTGTGACTCCCTGGCTCTCCCTTCCCTTCCCCAGCATCCTCTGATGAACCTATTGTCCTTTTTTTAACATTCACTCCTCCTCATTTTCTGAACGATGGGTTACATCTCATCATAACTGCTTCTTTTTCTATTTTGAGAACAACTTCCCATTTTGAGGACAGTGTCACCGTTGGCAGTCTGAGGAAACGAGCTGGTATTTGAAGCAGAACTCATCCCTCCACAACACACGGGGATCTGTGTGGCTCTTGCTCAATAGAGGGGCAAGACAAAGGAAGATAAACCCACCATAAAACTCTGAAAATTATACAAACAATCTCACTTCAGTTTTCACCCCCTTCCATTGTCACTGCACAATTCAGGATCTCTCTCATCCAAAAATTTCTGGATATATTAGAAAGCTAATTTATCATGCCATCTTCAATATTCTTACTTCATCACTTATTCCATGTGTTGACTACTTAAGAATAAAACAGTTCTGCTTTTATTAGACCAAACTGTGACCAGTTAAAAGTTGAAAAAATCTTAAAAATCCCCCAAGAAATAGTTATCTGAATTTGTTTCTAGATGTCTGCCAAAAGGAAAATAATGTGAATTTTTTTTCCTTATAGAAAGCAAATTCTCAAGGCAGCTTTTAAATACCTCTCCAAAGAAACACAGGCTGAGTTTATAACCCAAAACTTTCTGTACCGTGTGGACCTTAAGTAGCACAACTGGTAGCACTACTGAAGATTTATGGCTTATGACTTGCTCATATTTAATTTGTAACCAAACACTTCCCCTTCCTCTTAGCTACCTCAGAACTTTTGATTAACTCTTGTTTTCACAGGTCAGAGGTTAAGCAAAGGAAGGGAAGCTCTCTGCAGTGAGATTGCCCAGAGCCCTGGGAGCAGGGCAGCCCCTCCCAGCCACACCAAACCCGGGGACAGCTCAGCACCAGCAGGGCTGCACTTCAAAGGCTCCATCTGCACAAACCACATCGGGCTCAGCAGTAAACAAAAATAAAGGGGCAAGCTGAAATCTCACTGCTTTTTTAGCTTTTTGCTTACTGTAAAAAGAAAGGTAAATCTCCAGTGAAGCCAATGTAGAAAAGAAGAGATTTTCCAGTTATTTGTAGCAGGCAACCAGGAAGGAGGATGCAACAGCAGGATACCCAACCTGTGAATGCTGAATGATCAAATCCAGCTCCCAGGGAGCACTCCAGGCTTTGGGAACCTTGTCAGCAAAACCACTCCATGTTCCAGAGCAGCAGCAGCAAACCCCAGTGGCAAGGGGGACCTTTTCATTTTCAAATGATTTATGTAGATTTGCCAATTACCATAGCAACTGTTTATAAAACTCATGTTTAACACTGCCAGCTCCAACATTCCATTTACTGGTGTGCTGACACCATGAGAAAGCAGAGCCAGCACTTGTGGAAGGGTACCTGGGGCACCTTTGGTTTCCTCTGGACCTGTGAAGTCCCACCTGGGTTCACATTCCTGGAGCACCAGAGCAGCTCCTGGGCTGTGTACAGGCTGAGCTGCACCCAGGTACAGCTCAGCTGAAATTCATGTGCCTCAGTAACTAATGTGACACAACACACATCATGCAGCATCTCCTCCTAGACTGAGTTGCAAGCACACATAACTTTTACTCCTTCCATTCACACAGATCAGAAGTGGAATTTTTAACACGTATTTATTTATAACACATACTATATATATTTTGATAACAGCATAACCAACTGCCATCTCCCTTGCAAAACAGAACAGTCATTTCCATTTTGCAGATGGGCACACTTCTCTGTGGTGACAGGCTTACAAAATCTGTCTGTATTAGCCAGGATTGGTTTCATGGAGCTCCCAAATCTTGACCTTTTTGCTCAGCACAATAATCTACAGTGACCTAGAACACAGAATACAATCATGACCTCAGTTATTGTATGAACTAAAGACACATCATCACTAAGCTCACTGACAGAAGCGTAAGGAAGAGGAAATTCAGGCCAAATGCATCTTCTGCCAGCACTACTCCTGCATGTGCCACTAAAACAGCCAGTGCCTCAGTTCATGGACTCTGAAGAACAGATAACAATTCCTAATTCCCCCCCTTGTGCCCAGGTCCTTGGCTGTGGCAGTGGTGTCACCAGGAGCCCAGCAGGATGACACTGCAGCAGGAGTGACCTGTGCCACATGGGCAGCTGCTCCTCTCCCTCACTGTAACCAACAGCAAAACTCCAGCACAGTCAGGAGAGAGCTGAAAACCCCAAGAAGGATTCAGCAAATGGAAAAAAAAGAGGTAGAACTGATTATTATTATTATTATTATTATTACTACTACTGTCATTTTTCATTTCAGTGTATGAACCAAGTGAAGGTTCCTGGTGAAGCAGAACACATTTTCTCACTCACAGTGCCTGTCAATTCCTGCAGGACAAACGACAGATCCTCAGCAGGAGCTCAGAAGGATCTTTGTGGATAATCCCAACACTGTGTTTGAAAAAAATGCAAGGATGGAAAACACATCAAAAATTACTCCAGTCTCTTGGTGACTTGTTATCTTAGGACTTCTTTCATTTAAAGATGAAACTCTGCAATTTAAACTTAAACCAAATATTTCTTCTTTCCATCCTCCTGTACCTGGCAACTAGTGAGTCTTCCCCCAGCCAGCATTATTCCTAATCATGGAATCACATTCTATTTTAGGTTAGTAATGGTTCTAATGATGAACTAAGTTATGTTTGCCAAGCCACAATGCCCTTCACGGGTTCTATGCAAACATGATTTTAAATAGCAAGAACACATTATCAAAACACCTTTTCCTTCCCTTCATCAAAAGCATTAATTTTCCTTTTTAATTACTTCTAAATTTACCTTATTGTTTAACAGTTAAGATGAAGTAAAATAACATTAAACTAGATTTTTTAAACTAATCCCATTACTCTGCTCAAGAGAGGGATGACTCTCCACATGCTATTATTTTCCTTGCAGGAATACACTATCACATTCTTTTCCCCACCTTCTTTTCCTTCTGTCACCCAGTGCTCCCAGCACTTTACAAAATGCATTTGAAAGAGCCAAGGCATCTCCAGGCTCATTTGGGAATTTCCATGGGCTAAATTCTGAGTTCAGCTGTTCCTGTGTTCCAGTGTCTTCCCTGCACCTCACGGAGCTCAGTGCCTCGTTATTCCCTGCTCTAGACTCAGTCTGTTGACACCTTCTCACACTTAGGAGCTTAAGCACAGACACCCCAAATCTCCATAGCAACCCCTGTGCATGTGGATGAGATGCAGCCTCACCTTCCCTGGGAGCAGCCAGAGCCTCCTTTGAACATCAGCTTTTTATTTATTTATTTGTGGGTCAGACCTGTCCCACTGGAAGGGCCCTGCCAGTGCACAAAGCCAGCTGCACCCTTGCTCCCACAGCATTTCTTTTCTTCCTGCATTTCTCCAAATTTGTAATAAACTTCCCTTTGATTATTACCCATAACTGATCATTCCATGATTCAGTTTAAAGTTATGCAGCTTAAGCATGACTCATGTACATATTTTAGAAGTACTAAACCCCACAGAACTGGATCTTACGGAGCATCTTAATAAATAATTGTTAACAGCAAGTTCTGACTTTGCTGACTTGCCATTGTATACTAACAATAAAAGTCAATTACAACATTCCTGTTTTCCTGCAGTGTGACCACGTCTGAGCAGTTCCAGCAATGCCAGCACTGAGCCCAGCCTTTCCCAAAGAGCTCCCATGGCCCTGGAGCTGCAGCTCACAAAGGAGCTCAAGGCAGCTGAATGCCCCCAGAACAACAGAGCCAGAAAACTGCAACAAAGAGATTTAGAATGTAACAATTTTAGATTTCAGTCCAGCTAAGAAGCGCCAGGGCAGCTGGAGATGCCGGTTCCGAGGGGCACGGCCATCAAATCGGGACATGGCCGTGGGAACTGCAGCCTGAGTGGGACAAAGCTGCCACCCTCCCCTGGGCTCCTTGTGGTCACTCTAAAACCTTGGGGGGAAAAAGAGTCCAGAGCAGCTGCACTGTGGAATTTCTGTAAATAGAAGGAATTCAGAGTTAAGCATGAGTGTGTGGCACTGTGCAGCACCTACAGCCACCTCCCAGCCTCTCCAATCTCTAATCTGGATTTAACAAAAAATGGTTATGAAGGACTTAGAGCAGTTTGGCACATGAAGCTTGATTTTAAAAAGCAGGATGCACTAGACAGCATGAGAGCCTCAAGATCCCCACCGAAGTGACAATACAGAGAGAGGATTCCAAAGGCTTAGCTTGTCAAGGAATCTCTCTTCTCAAACCACGTTTAAAAGCACACATGAAAGTGCTGGAAGAGAGAATTCTAGATGTGGCAGACAATCAGAGATCCCTCTAGGTTTGAGACATCTGGCATCAGTTGAAATCCATCACATTTCATTTGGGGATCAAAGCCTGCTGTTAAGTCTATCACAGGTTGAAATAGTAGATCCTGAACAGCCTTTTCATCCCAATGCAAATTAACCCTTTTTCCTTGACCAGAGAAACAGCTCCTTTTCATTACTGACTCCAATCATATGTGCTTGTCAAGCTATGCCCTCTAGTACTAAGTTTCAGCTGAAATTTCAGTAGCATTATGAACTTTTTATTATAAATCAGAAGTGCTCCCTCCCAGCCACCAGGCCTAGTGCTGCAGTGAGCTCCAAAGCCACTCTGGGGACAGAGTTTGTGGCACCATCTGTAACACAGAGAAATTCCTGAAGGGAAGAAAAATATTGCATATAGGTAATGCTTTATAAAATAAGGGCCTCTTTACCCTTGTAAAATCATGGCTCAGGCCTGCTACTTTAGCTAAGTAGAAGAGGTCTATGGGAAAGTGACTCAGCTGAATTAGAGATAGAAAAAAAAAGCTATATAACCATTACATCGTGGTCAATGGCGGTTGGTTGAATTCTGCTTGATATGGTTTAAAACTATGTAATTGATAAAGGCCTAACTGCTTAAAAAGGCCTGGTTTTTGCAATAAAATGCTTCTCCTTTGCACCTGCCTGAGGACTCTGTGCTGCTTTGCCTCGTACAGAAAAATTTTGCACACCTCTGTGCTCAAGAGCCCCACTGCACAGCAGCCAGCTGTGCTCAGCTGCTAAAGGGATCTGCCACACATTGAAAAGTCAAAGCTGAGCATCAGGTGTGTATTTGTGATACCTGAGTGTGAGTTCTGAGACATGATGGTGAATCCTTGCATTTTGGCAAATTAGCTACAGAGGACATTGGGGTTGGGAATGAGGATATTTCAGTAACAGAGGAGAAATCAATTACATGTATCTCTCTTCTGCATTCCCCAAACCACCTGTGTTCCCTACTGGCAAGAAACAAAGTTAAGTGAAGCAAGAGGTTTTACAGCTCCCTTCACAGGGAGGGAGCTCCATCACAGTGAAGAAATATTCACATGCTCAGAGGGAGTACACACGGCTCCTAATAATAAGCAAAGTTGGTAGGAAGTCATAAAAGTTAAACTCGAACCCAAGCAGAGCTGAAAGAGCCAAGTGAAAAATTCATGATTATGTCGGGGCTGTAGTACTTGCAACTGATAATTTGAGAATGCAAGGAGCTGGGCTAGGCATGTAAAAATCACGTTCCTTACAGCAAACAAGCACTTGCAGAGCAAGATATCAATAGGAAGGCTAGAAAGATCAAGTCAGAGTCTGATATCTGAGTGCAGATTGTTTATGACCACCACATACAAGGGCTTAGGATTCACAGCAAACATTCAGATGTAAAAATAAGCACACAAAATGATAGTACTTGATCTTCACCTGCAGAAATACCACTGATGAACCTACCCACAGAATTCCTGAAAATGCATGACATTAATTAACAGAAAAGTCTTTCTGGTCTGTTACCTGGCTAGCAAGCCCAATTTTTATTTATGAGACTTCTTGTGTAACCATCAGCTTAAGCAAATGATTAAACCAGGAAACTGCCCACAATGATCATAACATTAATAAATTCTAAAACACACTGAGGACAGTTGGTGCAGGTAATGCTAACTCAGTGTGGAGGAAGATCTGTCCCTCATCAGGCATGTTCCTAAACAGCTGGGGTTACAAATGAGGGGTTTTATTTGGGCTCCCTGCACAGCCCAGGGAACTCTGCCTCTGGGAAGCCACACAAAGCCTCTGCTGTGATTACAGTGCCTGATCACAGCTCCTATTGGAACAATATGCACAAGTTACTCGAGCAGCTTTTCTCGGCAGTTCCACCTCTGGAGCAGCCCAGCGTCTCCAATTACCTCTGCATAACCCGAGGGCTCTGCCACAGCTCCAGTTCTCAAGGAGGAAGTTGCCATGTAATCTCTTTGGGAATGTTGTACACATCTGTCAGCAGGGACAGGATGCTCTCTCTCCTGACAGATGCATTTGTAAGCCTTCAGACAGCAGCCCAAAAGTGATCCATTTGTGCAAGAGAGGATCTATCCATCTTGTACTTTAACTACTTCCTCCCTGCCTTTTTGATGCCAGGGAGGGGGTTCTCCCCAAGGTGATGCACTAATTCAGTTTGTATTAGCTCTAAGATGAAGTTTCCAAGCCAGTCAGCCAGGGCCAAAGGTAATAAAAAGTGACATGATTTAATTACTTCTGTTACAGTTGTTCAGGAACGAAAGAAGGCGCGACATGAAGGCCTAATTAATTAAGTAAAATTGGTTTCTGGTCAGAAGGCAAGACCAGTGAAGTAACTGGACTGAATGCAGTACTATCATCAGCTTTATCCACCAGTAGTGATACATTACTAACACTTGCCATTTTTGTTGTGATCCTTCTCATTGATATTTTACAAAAGTGTTTTGACTTGCAGTCAAGATTAAAGCTTCAGCAAAATCTGCCACAAACTTTCTATGGCACAGCTTCACTATTCTTCACATTCACTAGAGGTCAGTTAAATGAGTATTCCCTGCACTGGCAATGTAGAGGGAAGAGGAGAAGCTTGCAGGACTGCTGGAATGCGTGCAACTGCACAGGTAAGCTCACTGATTTCCTTCAAGGACACAGACTTTAAAGACACGGAGGACAAGAAGTGATGGGGATCACTGTAACGGAAGCAATAACTCTGCATGTCCAGAACAAAGAGCCCAGCTCTGGAAGCAGCTCCCTCTGGGAAGCACAGCTGCAGCAGGTGGGAGCTCAGAACATCCCTGACAGCACAAGGCCCCAAACCTGCTGCTGCATGTCCTGGAGGGTTTCCATACTCACGTTCTGCCCTGCCTGCCTCAGCCCTGCCCCAGGGTCCCTCTGGCTCAGGGCCCCACGGGAGGGTCTGGCCCTGGCAGTGTGAGCAAGGGAAGTGTGAGGAAGCTGAGGCTGCAGGAGCTGCACCCCCAGCTCAGGACAACAGAAAGCAGGAAAAGAGAATGGAACACACTTTGAGTTTAGCTGGAATGCACTTGAGAACTCCAGGGTTTCTCCTTTTGCACAGCACTATGGAACAAACCCCTGCCCATCGGTGCAAGTTCTAGAGTGAGATTTGGAAGCTTTTGCACAATTACGCTGCTCATAATTCAAACTCTGTTTTGTGTCTGTCGTTATAGGTCATTGTTGGCCAGATGGAAAATATTAAGGAAAAAGGATTGCAACTAAATCAATGGGCTGTAGAGTGCTGCCAAAAGGCCCCAGGCTAACTACAAGCAGATTTGCAGGCAGGCTCTGCTCAGGCACAAGGCGGGATCTGGCACATCCTCTGCCCTGCCGAACAGCAGGAGGGCACGGGGCCAGCTGAGAGCGGCTACTGTGCCAAACAGACTGTGCAGCCCTTGCTGCCTGAATGCTTCCACAGAAAGGCAGCATCCACGGGCTCCCTGTAAACAACTCCCTGCACTTCTGGCTGCTAGCAGCTCACAAGTGGGATAACTTCATCCCACTACAGCATTAATGCAAGTACACAGCTCAGCCTGGGTACCAGAATCAACACGGAAATAAAAAAGCACCAGTGTTAAAGGACAACACTTCAACTTTCAACTAAGAATAATGATGTGTACATGCACATACATAGTGAAACACAAAATCAGCATCTTTCTCCAGTGCCAAGCACCATATGGGCATTCATTGTAACCTGTGATTTACAAGTAGGGAAAGACTTAAGTTTGACTATTGAAAATTTTACTTTTAATGTTTATTTCCAATATCAGTACTTTCCAGGATGTACAATGTTTTTTGTACAGCTCATGGCTGAACTTCTCAATGAGCAGGTCCAGTTTATCAAGACATTCTGCAGGAAAAAACCTTCCTATTATCATCCAAGTAACCTCTTATGAACTCAGCATCTGAGTGCAGCCAGCCATGCCTGCAGATAAAACTTCAAACTTGCTAGATGGATATAAATAATTTCTGTTTCTAGTGGACAGTAAGAGAAAAGAATGATAGAAACAGAGGGGAGCTTCTGGCTCAAACATCACCACCAGCTGATCACACAGAGTAAAGTTTCAGCAGCAAAGACTTCAAATCCCCTACTCCAGCCATAAGGCATTATTAGCTTATTTAAATTACTATTATCTTATTTAAAGTTATTTGAGCAAGAGAAGATACTAGGCCTCAGAGGCTTTCTGGAAGAAGTTTCTAAAGTCTACAAAATGGTTAATGGCAGAGATAAAAATGGAAGACAACAAATTAGCAGATGTAATGCAAAATTCTATTCTCCTTTTCCTGGAACAGTAGTTTCAAACAGCTCATCTCTATCTTGTAAAACTTGTAAGGACAATAATGGAAAAACCCCAGGAAGTTTGGAAAAGCTGTAGTAGAGACAACGTATCAGGAAGAAGAAACACAAAGCAGATAGCTAAATTTAATTGATGTCAAGCTCCCTCTTCACTAGGTTCATCATTTTTCCATATATATTCTGACAAGCAACTGAAAATAAGAGCCAGTGTCTGTTTAAGCGAATCAGCAGGGGTAAAAACCCTAAACTTTTGAGATGTAAACTGTTTTATAAACATGTCAAGTTAAGGCAGAATGCCTGCAGCACCCGGAGCCCCTCTGGCCCTGCACACGCCCTCGGGGCGTTCGCACATTTTCTGAGCCACTTCAGCTCAATTTCCTGTCACCCAGCACACAAATTTGCCCTGGTTTGCTACAGCTACAGCTTGTAAGAAACTCCAGCTTCTGTGAGAGAAGGTCAGGCTCAGCTCCGAGTCCTGCCTGCCTCCCTGCTCTGTAATGCCCATGCAAAGGAACTGAGGAATCTCTGCTCTGCAGCTCTCACTGACAGCCAGTGCATGTGCTAAAAAAATAATAATGAAAAAAAATCTATGAAGGCATCAGAGGCTCAACAGCAACATTTTCATTAGGTACAATTCTGTTGTAGTGTTGAATCAGAGATCCAATTGCCCATGATTTATACATGCATTTTGTGGCCTTTGCCATGTCTAACAGAAGCAGTTTGCCATTTGCTTTCATCTCCCAAGCATTTTAAGTAGAACAGGGATTCCAGGGTCGATACACCTCAAGGACCAAACAGACTGTCCAAAAAATGTTCCAAGCATTTCCAGCCATTACCAAACATCTTCTGCAAGGCTTCAAAGATATACAGATATGGAAGCAAAACATTGATTTTGGCCAAATCAATGAAAAGGGAAAATTCTAGAAAACAACAGGGCAATTACTATAAAACAAGCCCCCACAACAAACATTCCATCTCCTCCCCCAGAGTAGTTGGCAGGGCTGTGGGGCTGGGTTTGTCCTGTCCCCAGCAGGGCTGTGGGGCTGGGTTTGTCCTGTCCCCAGCAGGGCTGTGGGGCTGGGTTTGTCCCTCCCCAGCAGGGCTGTGGGTTTGTTCTCTCTCTCCCCAGCAGGGTTTGGTCCCTCTCCCAGCAGGTCCCTGGGGGCTGTGGGCGCTGCCCGGGGCTCTGGGCAGGGCAGGGCAGCCCCGGCTCTGTCTGTCTGCCTGTCTGTCTGTCTGTCCCATGGCTCAGGCCCTGCCAGTTGGCACGCCCGGGCCAGGAAGCTGTCAGTTCCAATCAGGGCCCGGCCCTACAGCACTATTAAAGAAGTCTTGCTGGTGGTTAAGGGGCGGCCACTGTTTCCAAAGCATGGGAAAAAAAAAAAAAAAAAAAAAAAAAAAAAAAAAAAAAAAAAGAAAAAAAAAGGGCTTCGCTTTCTTTAATTTTGGNAGGAAAAAGAAGGGCTCTGCTTTCCTTAGATTTGAGCTGGCAACTTTCACTGACTGGAGTTTTCAAGGAGCTATGAATGAGCCTAACAAAGGAGTTCTGTGGCCAGTTTCTGGCTGAAATCCATGTCAACAGTTTTTAAGGTCACAGGTCACACTAACTAACATTTATTCCCAGCAGACCCCGCTCTAAACACAAGCTGTAAGTAGTACAAATTTGGAATTTTTCTGTAATCCCTTGAGATATTCCTGATCCTTCCACATGTTTCTGCTCAATTAAAAACAATTCTCACTTTGCACCACAAGAGAGGCCCCTGCTCAGAAATCTTATTCTGTCCTAAGAATAAATGGACAAAGACTGCAATCAAAGGGAAGGAAAGGGGGGAGGAGAGGAACTCACAACAAATCACACCAAAAACCTCAAATAACTCCATACAGAATCACATTCAGTTAGTTACATTTTCTGCCATCTGTCACAAACTATTATGGATTCATTTCTTTTTATCTTAGAAAAAGAGTGGTGCAGAGCTCAGCTATTTTGGCCAAGAGGGATTTCCACACAAATGTTTCTGCATTTCACTTCAAAAGAATGATTTCAGTTTGGGTACAAAACCTGAATAACCCAAGAAAAACTTCAAGTTCAGTAAAACTGAAATCAGAGTTGCACATGGGACCTTTGCAAACCAGTAACTTTGCCCAGGAAGTTTGCAAACCAAAGCAAAACTACACAGACTTGGGTTTGCTTTAGTTTTCCTTTTAAATAATAAAAGATCAGAGCTCTTCACTAAATCCAGAACTACCTATGCTGCTCTCCCTCAAAAGCCCAAGTGAAATCTGATGTGAAAATAGAGTGAAACAAGAAAAATTCAGCCTCTTAATGTACAGCTATTAGGACTGATCCCATTGCAGCTGAAATGCTGAAATCCTTAAATAAAGTCTTAGAAAGAAAAGGCATTCGGGTGTGAAATTCCCAAATCAGAACACAGAATTTGATGACTGGACATAAACTCTTACTCTAGGGTTAGAGAAAATAACTGAAAAGCACATTTTAAGTTTTGTACCATATTTCATTGAAAAAGGTAGTCTGGAATTCCAATTTCCCTGGGAGATGTGGGTGTGTGCCATGAGAACTCACCTGGCTCACCCCAAACCCTCCAGGGCTCTGTCCCTCACCTGGGCTCACCCCAAACCCTGGGGCTCTGTCCCTCCCCTGGGCTCACCCCAAACCCTCCAGGGCTCTGTCCCTCCCCTGGGCTTACCCCAAACCCTCCAGGGCTCTGTCCCTCCCCTGGGCTTACCCCAAACCCTCCAGGGCTCTGTCCCTCCCCTGGGCTCACCCCAAACCCTGGGGCTCTGGCCCTCACCTGGGCTCACCCCAAGCCCTGGGGCTCTGTCCCTCCCCTGGGCTTACCCCAAACCCTCCAGGGCTCTGTCCCTCACCTGGGCTCACCCCAAGCCCTCCAGGGCTCTGTCCCTCACCTGGGCTCACCCCAAGCCCTCCAGGGCTCTGGCCCTCACCTGGGCTGTACCTGCGCCCCCGCGCGCCCTCTGGCGGCGCCGCCGCCGCAGCGCAGCCGCTCCGGGTCACCCCAGCCCGGCCCCGCAGCTTCCCCTGGAGCGCCAGAAGCGGGGCAGGGAAGAGGAAGCCGAGGAAGAGAAGCAGGTTGGACACTGAATGGAGTGGCTCTGCATTGAATACAATCGCAGAACTGCCGGAAAAGCAGGTGTCAAAGTTATCAGAGAGTTCATCAATCTGTAGTGTGAGCCACTGCAGCAGGAAAACCGCTGTGTAAATACCTCAAAAGCAGGTTTCTAAGCAGTATTGGTTACAACAGTCAAAGCACTTCCCTACCAAATGGAAACGGCCTCTCTGCTGGCCACAGGATAACCCCACTGCTGCTGAACTCCAGGGGCCTTGCTGTGCTCTGCATCCACAGGGAAAAGCCTCTGGGTCACTTCAAAGCTCAAGTCCAGACCCTGACTTCTGGCCCTCGAGTACTTTGCTTCCAGAACATTGCAGAAATTTTTTAAGCACTCTCTGAGTGAAAAGAATTTCTTTTTTCTGCTGTTTCTCTTCAATGACTAATCTAAACATGTGATGATTTTCCACCTCCAAACCATTTTACCACGGCCAGACCCACAAAATCCCTGATATGCCTGTGAATGTCATCTCTAGTAATAAACACCATCACTTAGTTCTTATACTGTTGCTGAGCATAGCAAGGAATACTTGAAGCTTGCTGCCATCCAATCTGTAATTTAAAAACAATTAAACATTCTTTTCATCTCCATTTGCTTTTACTTACTGTCCTACATTTCTCAGCATGTTTCCCCCCACACATTTACCATGCACCATCCTTTAGTATATAAAGGACACTGAGAAGATTCACATCAATAATGGAACTGCAGTCCTGGGACCAGAGGAAGTGATTTCATGTATTGCTGATTTACACTCTTTACTATCCTCTAAAACTTGCATGAACTTGCATTAATGAACTTTTTTTTTTTCATCAGTACACAGGACAAAGAAGCAACAGGAAGGATGTGAAGAGTCCCAATTCATCCACTGTGGTTGGTTTTTTGTTGGGTTTTTTTGGTTATGAGTTGAAGCAGAAGGCATTTAACTACAACAGAACTCTTCCATTTCTTCTTGGCACTCACTCAACATAAGGGAGCTGACAGCAAAGAACTCTTATCCAGGAGGGATCAAGAAGGGACCCAAACTATTCCTCATTCAGATTTTCTTTCTAAAACTGTGCTTCTCCTTTAATTTGACATTAATCAGGCAAAGTTACCCTCCTTAAGCAGACACTGCCCACAGGAGACTGAGGGAATCAGCCCCTGAGTGCCAGGGAAGCAGCTCTGTGGGAAGAGCTGGGAAACACCTTCCTGCCTGCAGGATACAGTCCCTGCTGCTGGCCTGCCAGAGCTAATAATAGCTGAGTGTCTGCTACAGCAAAGACAGAATGGAAGAAGATACTGAGCAAACACCTGTCACTCTGCCTCCCACTCAATTCATTAGCAACTGGGGTAGATCTCACAACTATTTCTCCAAATATTTAGCTCCCAATCCATGGCATTGCTGTGTGCAGCCCCCTGCAAGGAGAGGTGACCTGGTATTTTGCAGTGTCCCCCCTGGAAGGCTGCAAGGGGCACATCCACACACAGCCAGGGTCCCCCTCTCAGGTGCCCCACACAAGGCAGGGACAAAGAGAAGTTCCCTTGTCCTCACTCTGGTTGTGTCCCGTGCAAAGCCAGCCAGGGATGGCCCTGACAGATGTGTCCAGCTGCTCCCAGAGCAGTGTCCTCATTTGGGAGGCTTCAGCCCCAGCTGTGCTGTCACCTCCCTGGCTGTCCTCAGTCCCCTCTGTGCTGGCTTTACCTGGGCTACTGCTCCTAAACTTCCAATTCCTCGTGAACACACAAAACGTAGAAAAAAAGAAGACAGATAATTCTTCAATTTGTTTAAAACACGACAGACCATTTGTTACATGAAAATCTTCAATCCATGGAAGTTCTTAATGGAGCTAAAATATTGGTAGACATCCAAATTGGTTTTACTGGCATCCTTTCCTGCAGCAAATATAAATAAACGCTTCTGGACTGTATTCCAAAATGGCTGTGGGAGGTTATCAAAAACTACTCTGATAGAGCCTCTTGGCCCATTTTCTGTGAAATGCACAGTTCCAGCTTCCACTGACAGCCTTTATCATGTCAAACTTCACAAAACCCTCAGCAGGACAGAGGAAAGCTCACACATACAAACTCTGGGGCTGTGGAGAGCATCAGTGACATTCTCTCAGTTACCAACAGATGTTTTGTTAATAAAACTTGCATGTACAAATGTCCACAAAATGTCTTAACAAGATCAGTTGTGACAGCTAAAGATAACAGCTGCCATCATGCTATGTCATATCAAATTACTGCAAAGAGACTTTTTTTCCACGTTGTTAACTCCAGAACGTTGACTACAAACAAATACAGTTATCTACAGAGGAACTCCAAGTGCAAGGATTCTGCACCACTTGTGCAGAAGAGCAGTGACTCTGAGGAGCAGATAGGGAAATAATTCTGAACAGCTGGAAATGGTAACTGCACTGCTCCTGCAGTCAGCCAGAAGCCAAAGCACAGACCTACCTTAGGATGCAGAAGCAGCTCTTGGCCCCTGAAGATAAACGACAGAACCCAAACCTCTGCTTGCTGTCAATGTCTGTGAGCACAAACGTGAAGTTCTGCCCAACTTGGTTAATGGCATGGCTGGAAACAGAGAGCAAGGGAGAAAAATTACTGAATAGCTGAGCTAACTCTGTGTCAAGTATCACATCCAAGTCATTGAACCTGCAACGTTTCCTCTTTCAGTAGAGTTTTTTTGAGAAATTAACTAAAAAGTATGTACCCTCCAGAACGTTAAATATGCTTGATGAGGGAGGAGTGGGGGGTTTGTGAGTTTTTTTCCCATTTTTTAAGTGTGGGAGGATACTAATAATGAGTTTATCTTAAAAAGAAAATGGTTCTGACTATCAATCAGCAACCAACCCCATGTTCTCTCATACAACCCAAATTATTTCTAATTATAGGAAGTTAAGACTTATTTCAGTTCATGTTCTAGGGTTCTTTTTTTTATTCTCTGAGGAACTGAGAAATTTGACTTGCACTGACATGCAGCTTTACAAGTCTCTCCTACCAACAAATACCCTGGTAAATTCAAGGACATTTCACTAACAGTCACAGGCCTTAAAATATTCTCTTCTGTGATGCCACATGCAAAAGCCCAATTTTTGTGGGAGAGTATACACACTCAGTGCCTAGAGGAAACAAAAGAAAAACAGACTTGCAGAAATAAAAGCTGGATCCAAATGGGAAAGATGTCAGTGTCCAGCTTAGAAGGAAGAATCTTTCAGTGGATTCCAAACAGGGAAGAAAAAAAATGCACTGATGAAGATGAACAAAAAGACAGATATTTAAAGCATTCCAGTAGTCTGAGAATTAGCCAGTGTAAGTATTATCATCCTCCTGAAATCTAAATGTCAGCAGAGCAACAACTTCCATAAATCACACTGAGCTGCTGGGGATACCCAAAAATCCCTCACTGGTGGTGTGTTTTATCTATAAAGCTTGGATGTAATGTTACTATGGTGATTTTAGTATAATGTTTTAAAAGGGGATTATATGCTTAATTTTAACAAGGTTGAGAGCAGAGTGTGTGTGAGAAATAGCATTGAAGCTGACAATTAAAATTATGGAAAAGGGGGAAAAAAACACATTTCATTAGCAGCAGGGAGAAGCCTGTTTATCAAACAACTCAGACAAGCTGGTGAGTTCCTCCAGAGCAAACCTAGGGAGTCCTGCATTCATGTGACCTGGAGAAACCAAACCCTCCTGACAGGTCCAGCTCAAGGTTTGCTGCCAGTTCTTCATAGGGAAGGATAAACTTCCCAACATACAAAGGGTTCCTCCTAAAATTTTAGTTACAACCCTTCAGATTCACAGCTCAGGTTTCAAATGGGCAGAAGGTCGATTTAGAGCCTCAGGATGGAAGCAGCATAAATCTCATCTCTAATGGGGCAGACAGAAGTTAGGGCTGGAGGAAAGGGGAGGGAGGAGGATTTCCATAAAATCCCCCCAGCACCCACATCTGACTGCCACAATCCTGGCAGGGAGCAGGACCAAGGAGCAGCTCTGCACTCCTGCAGCTGGGGAAGAGCCTCTGCCTCATTGCACCACCACAACAGCACAAAACTCCTGCTCCAGTGCCTGAAGGAATGGCCAAGCAGTCCCTGGGGTTCTGACCAGTGGCCACAACGCAGAAACAGAACAAGTATAAAAAGAATGGAGTGCCTGTGCCACTGAGAGCCAGAACCTCCAGTGGCACCTCCCTGTGTTTTACATGCAGAGAAGGAGCACAAGCATCTCCTTCAGCTGCCACAGCCTCAGCCTGGCTGGGCTCTGCCTCCTGCACTGTGGGAAGTCCATTCTCCAGCTGAAATTATTAAGTATGTTCTGGGTGACAACGTCTCCTTTATGCTCAAACTGGTTGGCTTGCAGTCTCTCAGTGACAGTCTGTGATATTCAGACAAACAAGTGGATCCAGAAATGGGAATCACTTTTCATTATGTTCTCATTTGCACCCCATATGGGTTTTCAGTGTTCTATCTTTCAAAATGTTATATTGCTGAGGAAAACCAAAAACAACAAAACAAACAAAACCCCTAGGTACAATAAATCTACACACAGAAAGCATAAATATTTCTAGTAGAAACAAATACATGAGAAAACTGTATGAGTGTTTCCCTGCTTCCACCCCTTAGGAAATGAAAAGGATGAGCCATAAAACCAGGATTCCAAATTCTAAAATGAGAAAAACACTTGCAGCAGTTTAATCACAGTAAAGGTGGACTCCCTCAGCCCAAACCATTCTGTGTCTCAGCTGATGAAGACAAGTCATTCTGACCAAATAAGTGATGCTCAGAGATGAGATAAGCACTGGTGCAGCCTTTCAAAATTTCAGTTGTTGTTCTTTTCATGAAACCATCAAGAATAACTCAGAGTAAATGTAAAACTAAAAAAGTTTTACAGTTTCCTAAATTACAGGAAGTAAATATTCTCAGATCTTCTCACATTCACTTTACAATTCCCCCCCCAAAATCAGAAGTCACATTAAGTAGCTGTCAAGTAAAGCACCAGCATTCCAGTAATATCACGAGGCCTGTACATGTAAAGCATTCATTAATTGTTCCACCCAAATTTTGGCAATTAAGAAATAAAATCCACAAGCAGACAAAGCTTTGATATTAATATGCATATTTGACAATTCCTACCCAAGCATTTTCCATCCAAGCATTGTGCAGAAGTAAAACAAAACACCCTCACTGTGCTGCCACCAAACAACTCCAACTTTTAAAACTTCTTTTTGTTTCATGGTGCCTGTAAAAACCCCAGGAAAAAGTGATTCTGAGACTATAATTTGCACTCAGGTGCTTTAAGTCCCAGTCACACAAACAGAACACTATGAATGGTATGGCTTTTATTTTCTACAGGGGTTTTATTGACAAGCTTATTTTCTTGTAAAGTTTGAAAAGCTAACAATACCTGTCCACATAGAAGGGGAAACAAAACTTGGTCAGAGTCTGTAGAACTTCCTGTAGAGAGAGAGAAAAAAAAAAGAGATAATTTATACATCTATGGGGACCAATAAATCTAATATTAACCACATCACACAATTTCACAACTTTGCCCTGAAGAAATAAGAGACAGATGAAGAAATATGGGCTTTATCAATTACATGGAAGTCGTACCAGGCAGTCAATCATGTGAAATAATAAACATGATCAAACTTCATTAAAAATGAAAAATTAATCAAGATTCACACATGGGCAGGCAGCAGGAGCCATCCAGCAATTCTCCAAAGAGGAGGAGGAGGTTGGGTTGTTGAGTGTTAACACCTCTCTGGGGACAGTCCCTACCCTGACCATATGGATCAGAGTGAATAACACCAAACCACATGGGCCTGGCCTGGCAGGGCTGCTCTGCTGGCACAGCTTCTGACTGTTACCTAGGAACAGAGGTCTGGGGGATTAGAGAATACTTCCTAACATCAGCAAGATAAATAACAAAAGATGAAGCCAATAGGTCTCTTAGCAGGAATGTTTAATGTTGCCTACTGCTACAAGAAAGGAAACCTCAGAGTTAAAAGACTGATTAAAATAATGTGTATTAAAATTGGTAAGGATTGTTTAACCTACAAACCACTTTCTAGAAGTTGCAAAACAGCACCATGAACAGAAAAGGGTTTAAGAATGAAAGCAAAGAAAAGGGTGAATGAAAAGTGAAAAGTGAAAACATGATCAGCAGATAATTAGTGATTTTCAACTTTACAACATTAAAAAAATACAGTCACTAAAGAGGCAACACCAGAAACACGTTAGCCCCAAAATAGTTGTGTTCACAGACAAAAGCAAACCATTAGATCTTCAAAATTTGAATTCTGTAACCCACAAAACACCACAAGGGTCTCTCAGTTTGCAGCCAATTCATTGCTCATTCTCCTTCACTTCAATATTTCAGGTCCTGAAGTGTAAATTCTATTTCTGCTTTCAAATCCCTGCACAAACAACAAACCCTCTGATAAAATCAACACTTTCCTGACCAATAGCAATAAATTATCATCAATAACTAAATAGATGCTTCTCGCTTCATTTATTTCTAAGCCAAATGCCATCATTCCCAAATAAACTCCATCAATCTAATAACCTCTCCAGTGAAGCACAAAACATATTGACTCCCTTGCAGGAACATGCTCCTCCTGCATAATTCACACAAGCACAGCCCATCCTGAGCCGTGGTTTCAGGCTCAACTGCTCACACTCTTCTTTGGAGGTTTCTTGACAACTAAAATGTGGCAAGTTCTGAGGATTTCAGGCAAAAACAGATATGGAAACTTTGACTTCTTGACAGTTTATTGATAGATTATTTAACAACCTCCTGTTTTTAAAGAACAAGAAAGGATCTATTGAAGAATGCCATGTAGAGCAAAGACGTCTTCTCCTTTGAATTGCAGCAGGAAACTTGGAAAGGAGCAATGTAGATTGCAGAGTAAACTCTGCAGAAATCTCTATTTTGATACAAAATAATTCCTTGATAGCAAAGGTCTCATTAATATGATTGGGTTCCCCCTGGTGCAGAATCTCACTGACTTTCACAAGCTGAACAACTCCAATTGCTCAGGCACAAAATCTGCATCTGGACAAATTCTAACTAATATTACACAGTGGTCCTTTGCCACAAGTGAAATCTTACGTGCAAAATGCAAACAAACAAACAAACAAAAAAACAACACAAAAGAATTCTAAAATTGTGAAAATAGAATACCAGGAGTACAAAGTGCCTGTATCTTTATTGGCCTTATCAGTACACATTGTCCTCAAAATGACTTTATCTATTTTTTCAGAAACAAAATCTTATAGATACATACAATTCTGAAATAAAATAGTGTTAGAAGACAGAGCCATCAGTCACCTCAAAATGGCAGAATATATTCTCTCCATTATTTTGATGACTAGAATAATTCCTGTAACTGCAAGTAAAACCATTCACATAATAAAACAATAAAACATTCAGTATCTCATCAGCATTGTGTCACTGGAGAAGTGCATTCCTCAGAACTTACTCTGCACTTGTTCCTTGATATTTACAGCTTCCTAAACATAGCAAAGGAAATGTTCACATATGCAGGTCATATATTGGCTCTGTACTGCTCGAAATTGCCTTCTCTTTTAAAGAAAGATTTCACAGTGGTATTATTATCTGGCTTTTGCAGTGTCATTGGACATAACTTGCCATTCATTATACACCAATTCTTATCTGGCTCAATTCACAACCAAAAAAACAAGCACAGGTTAACTGCAGCCTTTTTCAATGGTAACTAATAAAAGAATATAAATACCATATGCAGAATTAGTTTTTAATTAGCAAAACTGCTTATCTTTTGCATGCAAGAAGAACAGTTACTGGAGAACCATTTCTGCTCAAGTTGCAAGCTCATTACTGCTGTTTTTTTAAAATTCTTTAAATACTCCTTAGTTTGAAAGATAAGCAATACCTACATCATTCATATACAACTTCCTACTCAATCTCTATAGGTGAGTTATTACTTATGACCTAGAAAAGTCTTCATTTCTTTATGATTTCAGACAAAACAAAACAAAACCAAACCTAGAATCGCTCCATGTCAACATCTTCTAATCTTTTTTTTTTCTACCCAACATGAAGCACAGAGGAAGTATCAATAGGCTGTTTTCTTGTTTTATTCCCTTATGGCTATTTTCCTAAAGAAAAACCTGCATAAATGCCTGTAAAGCAGAAGCCTCTGAAAAGAAGAGCAGAACCCCCCAGCAATCCAGGACAGGCAGCTGATCACGTAAATTACCCGGGAGCTGCCGCCGGGGTCTCCAGGGGAACACACGCCAGTTTTCTGGATCAAGCCCCAAGTTTATATTTTCACAAATCTTTTTACATGCAGTTTGATTTTTAACATTTTAATGAGCAAAAAGTGCATCTCCAGCAGCCATGCACCAGAGCTAAAGTGCAGGGCATGAACCGTGTCCCGGGGGATCCGGCACAGCCGCGGCACCGGGGGCTGCGGCACAGGCACCACCTGGCTCCCCGTCCCAAGGTTCCAGCTCTTTTCATAATCAAAACACTGCTGACATTATAAACCCCACATGGGTTTTCTAAAATCCTTCCCAATCAATAAAGCCAGTACATAACTTATCGGAGACAACACAGAGCTCATTGATTAAGTTTGGTTTCAGTAGCAAAGTTTTCAAAATAAATGAGGCAGGAACACTGCGCTCAGCCCTTTCGTGTCACGGCACCTCTGAAGGTGAGGCAGGCTCTGCAAGGCTTCCCTACACACAGGACACACTTGGAAAGGCAGCCTGGGAAATACACACAATACACACCAGGCTCGTGTCCCATCTCTCTGTTGCAACCAAACAGCAAAGAAAGCCCAACAATGCTGAAAAATGTGCACATTCACTTTTGAATTTAATATGCAAGCTGTAGCTGAAGTCTTTTTTATTTTTAAACCCTTCACCGTATGCTCCCACTTCCAAATCAGCAGAACAGCTTCAGATTCTCTTAAATACAGTGGGTTGCTTCACTTCTGCTCAAATGAACATCACTAACAAATATCCCACGTGCAGCTGCAATTAAATAAAACTGCACTGATAAATTATGTGCAAATGGCTGGGCTAGAGAAGGGACTGCTGCAAAGTACCTGCTCCTAGAAAGATGCACGAGACATCAGAGATGCAAAGGGGAACAAGAAGTGTAGGGAGAAGTTGGACAGAAAAGAAATTAAAATACCAGGAGATCTGTGAAAAATGCTGAATGATTAAGGTATGATACTCACATAGGAATGTGGGTCAGAGCAGGGAAACAACAAATCTACAAACCACACAAATCTACAGGCTGAGAACCTGTAATGGAAAACCTGAGGAAAATCTGGATGAAATTGGAAGGATCACTCAGAGTAAAGACTGGACCTTTAGCTGTGGATCCTGGAGGGGAGGGGGAAAGGAAGGAACCCCAAACCCCACAAGTGTATGATACAAGACAATGGAGCATGGCCAGTGAGAGGAGTTTTCCATGAAGAAGAGATTACTCTGATGAAAAAGGTTTCTGTTTCATTTCCCTGCCCTTACACGTCTGAGGCTGCTGCAAATGAAACTCTACACAGAGAGGGTGGGAATATAAACACTTCTCATCCTACCAGCCTGAAAGGTCATCTGAACCCAGCAAAGCAGCATGAAACACTCCCTCTGCCATGGAGGGACACCAGGAGACTGCCAAGAACATCACACACTGAGGAGGGATGGAAGAGAAACTGGAGAACAAGGAGGGCCCAGAGGAGAAATGCAGCCAGGCTGAT
The DNA here is from genome assembly GCA_013397375.1 of Toxostoma redivivum. Classification (NCBI taxonomy): domain Eukaryota; kingdom Metazoa; phylum Chordata; class Aves; order Passeriformes; family Mimidae; genus Toxostoma; species Toxostoma redivivum. The sequence continues at coordinate 430,772 of VXBI01008950.1, forward strand.
GGGCTGAGGCTATGTGAGCACAGGGAGCAGCAGCCCCACCAGCCCAGGGACAACTGCTGGGGACTTCACTGCTCCTCAGGAGCTGCAGCAAATTTAAACACTACAGAAATGCTAATAGAGCACTAAAAAGTGCTAAGAGATTAACTGAAGCAAAATATTATCCAATTAAATTTGGGTTGTCCATTAATCTCTCCTACACTCACAGAACTGTAAACTGCTCTTACATTTAATTCATCTATTTGGATAATTTTAAGCTAACGATTAATTAAATGATCTGCTGCAAGCGAACAACATGTTTAAAATTCAAAAAGGCAAACAATAACCTTAAACCCAAAATTTCTCTAAGTTCTAAAGGTTCTTCTAGTTTGGAGAAAACTGGTACAACACAGATTATTTTTAAAAACTCATTGCTTGTTTAAAATATTTATGTCAAATTCCATATTGCATTGATTTTGCAATAAAATCTTTTTACACCTTATATCAGTACGAAGCATTACTGAACTTTGTAATGTACTGAATATTTTAAGAAATTATTTTCATCAGTTCTTTAAAAGAACCTTCTACGCCCAAAAAAATCTGGACATAATTTGCTTAATATAATGAGTTTAACTTTCCTGAATTTCGTTTTATCTCTAATTTTCTAATTCCACTGGTATTCCAATACAACTTTCTAGCACTAGACTATCCATTTGTCCCATGTTCCAGAAATCCATCAGCCCTTTCTGAGCAATTCTAAAGCTTGAATTAGGGGAGGGTTTTTTCGCTCAAAGTCGCCTGTCTCTGTTTGAGGGTCAGCAAGGGAACAGGGCCATACAAAATAACATAATTTCACTGAAGGTAACTGGTTGTTCTCAGGAAAATGCTGTTTTATAAAAACAAATAAACAAACAAAAAAACCCCAACACGCATATCCACAATCCTGGAAACAGGAAGAGCAGAAGATAAATAACATTTCCTAAGCATATTGAGGCCTGCTAGCATTTAAATATTTTAAACGTACAAAACACGTGCACAGATGGGCAACTTTTCTCCTCGCATTACTAAAAACATATTTCAAGATAAAGCTCAAAATCCCTGAATTTTTTAAACCTAATTGTGACTCTGTTTCTTAGAATTCACACCCCAAGGCCAAAGCTTTCCTGCCACCAGTCCTTCAAATCTGATTTGGACATTACACGGGAGGAGGCTCCAAGCCTCCCTGAGGTCTCACTCCTTTTACAACACACGCAAAAGCAGCAGATAATGGGCCTGTGCTGAATTCTGGGCTCTGCTCAGCTCCTCCTGGGACACAGGCCTAGCAGATGTGATAAAAACTGTGTCAGAGAAGTAGCTCCAGTTTTTGCCTTAATGACAACTTCAACCTCTCAACTCATAGAACAAAAGAACAGGAACGACTATTACTTTTCTCCAATAGAAAAAAAATCTGAAAGTAAAGCTGAACTAAATATTTAAGCAGTTTTTCAAAGACATCTCCTCAACAAATGTCTTTAAAACCCCTTCAGTAAAAGCAGAGATTTAGTTTCATTCTAAGAGAAATAGATTTTAGCTAAAAAAAAAAAAATCTACAGCTACTGCTATACTTCTGAATAATTGTTCCAATCTTAAATCACAAAGAATTGAAAAATTATACTAACAGGCATAAAAAAAAAATCAGGTCCAATTATGTGCATAAACAGTGATTAATTGGTAAAGGTAAGAAGTGTCAATAGCAGAGAGCTGGAACACTGATTCAATTAAATGTATTTTAAACATTTAATGACTAAAACCGAGGATATTTTCACTTGCAGATTTAGCAGAAATGAGGTGAGAACTATTAGCTGTGAAAAGATAATCACACCCTGCTCAGCCCATAAGTCAGTTGCACAGGTACACTGCACCAAAACTAAAGTTTTAAATCTATCCTTGGGTTAGCATTTGTTAAATATTATAATTCTGGCTTAAGATGAGTGGCCCTTTCAGCCGTCGTCTCCATCGCTCTATTCAGCTCCGAGCACATACCCACTTAATCAGCAATCATTGTTCTCTGAGGCAGGACTTTGTTGTCAAGACAAGCACTGAAACCTTTAAAATATTTCAGAACTGGCATAAGAAAAAAGTGATCTTTGTCAAACAAGGACAAATTTATGCAAATCTTTTATAAACATTCACAAACATTTATTTAGCTTTTGAAATGTTGGCCTCATTTGAGAGCATGAAAATGAGGGGGAAGTAGGAAGATGCAAAGGACAGCTTAGAGGCTGGCACACTACATAAATATTCAGAAGGAAGATTATAGGATTCATGTTAGGCTGTCTTAGGTTTCTCCAAAGTCCACATAGAATACTGAAGAACAAAACTAACGAGAAGTAGAGCAGATGTTAGACAATGCACCAGCCCTCTTTTCCACACTCACTTGGCTATACTTCGATGCTTTCATTTTTTCTTTCAATATGGTCAGGTCATTCAAGGATTCTCCTATAGACTCTGTATTGTGGCTACAGCCCTATAAGCTGGACCTCTGTCAGCTTTCCAAAAGTTCCTGATGAAAAGGCATTATGCAAATTGCACCTCTCTTACTCTCTTTTCAGGAAAAAAAGCCTCCAGTATGCAGTCATTGGAGTATTGGAAGTCCCAGCCTTCATTTCTGTATGGTTGTGTTTGCCTTAGGGCCATGCTGCTTGTTTTGACAGTGGATCCCCCCAGATAGTTGGGATTAGTCGAGCTTGTTTAGATAAACTTGAAATCAAGGCCTTCTCTAGGTAGACAGCTAGATGTAGCTACTGAGTTTCCAGCTGCCTTCTGCTTTCATCCCAAAACAACTGCAGATTCACAGCAGAGATCACAGCCACAGGCTATGTCACATACATAAGTACAAAATTAAAGGCTGCTAAAAGAAGCCTTTGTAAGTCTTAGTGCTAAAATAAGGAATCTGTACTGCATAGTTTAAACAAATTATTGAAGAAGCACCAATAAAGGTCTGCAGCAGAGAGTTAACAAGACGAGCACGAAAGAAATGCTCTGTTTACATAACTGGGCAGGATCAGGCTTTGCTAATCACCACTGCCCCGCCACTGAGCAGCCTCCCCAAAACACAGACAAGGAAATACTCAGAAGCACTGCCTGCTACAGCACCCAGAAAAGAGCTCTGCTCATCAAATACAAACTTTATTATCACAGGAGGCTATTGTGACAGCACTGTTCCAATTAGATTTTCATTCACACCACAAAACCAGATTTGATCTTTGCTAGTTTGATCTTTGTAGTCAGATAATGCAAACCACAGGAATTCATTCTCACAAATACAATATGTTAAAAGACAAGGGCCAGAGCTCCAAACCAAAATTAAAACCTAAAATCAAATCCCGCCCATGTCACTACGTTACACCTTTATAAATCTGCACTGTAGTTCAGTCCCAAAAGGAGATTCATTTTTCATAAGGTAGGAAAAAAACCCACAAACAGTTTTGACTTCTTTAAAGATTGTAATCTCTTCTAGTGCAAATTTTCATATACACTACTGCCACATTCAGGCACAACAGATGGGAAACTGAATTAAAGGAAAAATTAATCCCTAGGATGTTATCAACAACCAACCAGCAAAAAAAAAAGAAAAAGAAAAAAAAAAAAGAGAGAAACAAACAACTTAGTTCAAGAAATAGTAAATATCATTAGAAATCAGCTCCCATCTCTTGCTCAAGAAAAAGGATGAGCAGAAACTTGCAATGTCCGAACACTTTAAAGCCAAGAGCAGAATTTTGTGTTTAAGGGGACGAGGTAAAGATTGGTCACCAACCTCTGCCTCTGTGCACAGGAGGTGTCTGGAATCACATTTCTGCCATTTCCATATTACAGAAAGTCGACCATCTCTCACTGTAAAACTAAGTAATTTCACTGAGAAGGTCTTTTATGGAAACTCAAAGCATTAAAACTATGAGAGACTAACATTAGACTTCAATTTCTTCCTGCACTGGTTACCAAAGAGAATCCTGAATTCCCTTTGTCATTTCATACCACAAATCCCCATCAGTGACACCCTCAGCAGAAATATGGGAATCCAAACCAACCACTGAGCAAACACAAATTCCCAACGAGGACTGAGGAAGTCAGTCCCATCAGTGCCAGTGGACTTCGAAGAAAACAGAACAACACTTGGAGAGTTGCTACCTGCAAATGAAATCTGGCTGCTAAGGACACAGCTGTCACAGTGTTATCAAGTTCCAGCAGCTGGCACAACCCCTGGGTTTGCCTTCTCGCAGGTGTCCAACTGCTGTGCCCAAGATGCTCCTCTCTGCAGAGCAACGTGTTTGAAACTGCCACTAAAAGTTATTGAACACCTCCCTCACCCAGGTAATAGCTGCCTGTTGCAGGGAGGAAGTGTCACAAAACTAAACAACCATCCCAAAGGGGGCAACAGCTGACCAACTTTGAAACTTCCCAGGGCCCCGCTTCTCAGGCTCGGATTCCCATTGCACCAGTTTGAGAATTCCCTAAAGAACAAAGATTAAAATGATGACTATGATGAGGACACTCCTGCCCACAGGGCAAGAAGAACTTTTCTAACCTATTTTGCAGAGATGAGATGGAGTCAGTGATCACCTCAGACAACTGAAGGTTATAAGAGGATAAAACTTTTCAAATTTATCAGCATTTCCAGAACATGTTAGAGAGAATTGTGAGCTATAAAAACATTCATGAGCCCTGTTTTTCACTTGAAGAAAGGAGAGCTGATATGATCAAAGATGACCAAACTCAGATTCTGAAGTTTTCCAAGTGCAAAGCAAAGCACTTTGGATTTCCCTGGTTTAACAAAGGTAATGTCCAGCTTGTCCCTGTAACATGCCACTGGTTCCATGCTGCTGTCCAGACACACATGAAGGTTTCAGTGTGTGAATACCAGTGTCACCTCATTTAAAGAAACCCAGCTTTACCTGCAGTGACTATTTTATACCTTTATCAATAAATTTAAACAAAAGTGATAATGATTACTCACTCTAGGCCTGATCCCACAACCTTTACTCACACAAGCAGTCCCACAGGATTTTAATATCACCACCTCAATGAATAAGGGTTTGCAGGACAGGTTTTAAATTATTCATATATTCACAGATTTTTAAGACCAGAAGGGACCATTATGATCATCTAGTCTGACCTCTTGTATAACAAAGGCCATACGATTCTAGCCAGTAATATTTGCACTCGCTGAATCATCGATAGTAAGATCAAATTGTGTTTAGCAAACTTCCAATATCGATTCAAATTTTGCATGATGACAGAGAACTGAAACGGTTTAGAAAGTGGTTTGGACACACTTCATCACATTTGAACCCAATTGTTCCTTTATTTGTATTCAGAATTCTTCTGACTTCTGGACACTGGCTTTTGG
>VXBI01008950.1:441133-471370 GCA_013397375.1 Toxostoma redivivum
ATCTTTCCAGCTGCAATTTGCCACATGGGCTTGTCACCAGGAAATGGTTACCCAGTGCACTTCATTTTGGTTAAAATCAGACAAACAGTTTTGCCAGCTCCAGGCACTGCGCTAATTTATCTCCATAGACAGTTTTCAGTGATACCAGTTTATGAATCCTTCAAAATTAATTTAAACTTATGTTAAGGTATGCTCCCTAAAAACCCAAAAATATTTATCCAGAATTTGAAAGAGGCAATTAACACAGCTCTGGAACCTCTCTCATCAGGAAAACAAGTGTGAAACACTTCAGAGTAGCAAGCGTTCAAGCCTGATGCAATGTCCTTACTCCTTTGGCTGTCAGAATAAATAATACGATAGTATTCCCTGAGAAGTTATCTTATATTTAATTAGAGATGTTCATAAAACAACAGAATATCATGATTGAAATTATTTATACGACAACCTATTTAAAACAGATCTCTTCAAAGCCATCCATTTTTCAAAGGAATACATTGGAGAAGGCCACATTCCATTCTACAAAGATAATTTTTTAATTACAAACACCAAACCATATAACAATCAGGCAAGAGTTCAAAACCAAGTGCAATGCATGAACAAACGAACAGGATCCTGCAGCAGTGCCCTTGGTGCCAGGCTGGGTTTGGTGCTGCAGGCACAGCTCCCTGCTCAGGAGGGAGGGAGGGGTGGCACGGCAGCTCCCCTGCTGCCCCACTGCCCCCAGAGTCACGAGCTCGGCCAGGTGACTCTGTTGCCAGCAGGTGCAAACTCCTTTTCAAGGTGTACTCTTTCCACATGAGAAATCCAACAGCCTGGGCCTTTATAAACTTCCCAGCTTTACATTTTCCAGACAATCCGATGCTCGGTTTTAACATTCACTGTGACCCATATACAATATATCAAACTGTTCATACACATGGCAGCAAACCCTTCTGCATTACCACAGCAAATCAGAAACAGAGAGCAAGGGATCTCCTGTTAAAACCCTACTTTGAAAATTCTTCTGACTCCACGCAGCTGAGTGACCAAAGTGTCCAAACGCACAAAAAGCAGGGACCAGCTGTGCTGGCACAGGCCTCTCTGCACACAGCAATTAACAGGACAGTACAGCTTCACACTTCAGCACAGCAAGTACAGCAGCAGTGGTCAAATGAAACTATGGCACACCTATTAGGATGCATACTTTTAAATAATTTTAAAATTAATTATCAGAGGATAAGATTTCAGAATTTCACAGAAAAAAAACTCCAAATCAATGAAAGAAATAAATTGGTATTGCTACAGACATCTGTAATGGTGTTTGAACATGATACCTACATCCCCCCACCTCTTCTATTGATCCATTGCTCTCAAACTTAATATAAATATATATACACATACTGCCACACACAACATTTTATCATTTACCATTTTTTAGGGAAATGAGGAACTCAATTTGACATAAATCCAAAGTGTGTTTGCTCTAAACACATTTGTCCATAGATGGCAAACCCCGCCCTTACATTCTTGAAAAATCCAACAAAACAGATTAGCCATACAAAGTAATTGTGTGTGTGTGTAAACATGTATTTTTCCTGTTTTTTTAGTATCTTGAAAGCCCTTCTGTGTTCCTGGAGCTCCCTGCCATGAAGGACAGCCCAGACAAACCTTTGGAGTGTACTTCAGCTCCTGGTCCAGAGGCAGAGGTGTGGGAGACTCCAGCACTCACAGCAGCTGAACTTACCCTGAGCAAACAGACCCCTGTTAGTGCCCCTATGGTCCCACCTGAGGGAACTGCCCTGTGTGCCACATGGCTGTGTGACACAGGACACAGCTTAGTCACACACCACGTGGGATGGCACATCTCACACAGCATCTGGATGGCTAATCCACACAAACTGCAACTCTGCAGGTACTCTCTAAGGTATGCCTGGCAGCCACACGTCCTCATGTTTTTACACGTCCTTTCTATTTAAGATTGTGTCAACTCCATCACTTCACTTTTTAAATAGTCTGGGAATATTTCAGTGACTTTATTTGGAAATCACTACACTGGTTACAGGAAAGAAGAAACTACTCCACATCTTATAGCTTTCATCACTGCATCCATTCTTCACTGTTAACCCAGTGTGCATTTTGAAAGGTGTTTTCAACTATACTTACCTACACATGTATACACAATAGAAGGATATTTAAATTGTTGTGCCATGAAGTTTCAGGAAGCCAGACCACCCTCACTGCTCCAAGAGGACTGACATAAATACATACAATAGTGGCCCCCAAGAACCTGACTTTATGAAATATAAATATCTCTAAACCAAACATTGCCATTATATTACTCAGTACAGCCAGGCTTTCCACTGAAAGGATAAGCAAAAGTCACCCAAAAATCACAACAGACATGATATCCAAATTATTCTGAACAAGAGAAAACAGTCAAACAAACAAATACAGGCCAAGCCAGCACACAGGATTCAGCTTTAATCAGCACCACGAGTATCAGTGAGAACTGTTTCAGCACTTGTGTGTGAAATACTCGGTAAACACATGAACAGAACTGACTGTCAACTCTGCCTGTAAAGCTAAAGTAACTTGGGGACTTCAAACACTTTTACTCACAGTAATTTGTTTTGCACAGCGCATGCAAACAGTTAGATGCAGCTCCATTGTAGTTATAGACAGTAAGAAAGCCCTTTGCAACTCAAAACATAGGGAACGCTGTTATTCCAGGTACTTAACAGGCTTTCGAGTGAAATGACGCAAAGTAAACACATGTAAAATACTTTTTTCAAGTTCAGGAGAGTGGAATCTATTTGCTGACATCAGAACAAGGGAAGAGCCAGGCTGAAATCCCAACCAACCTCTTGCCCAGCTGCAGCAAAGCACTGAGCTGAAGCTTTGCAGTCACCTATAACTTAACAGAGCTCTGAAAGCTCAGCTGAGAGCAGGAGGAGACCTTGCAAACCAGGAACACAGTGCAGGTTAACCCCCAAAAGGAGAAAGACACAGGAATTTTGGAGATGCTTCTCAAATGAAACTTGCCCCAAAGCCCAAAACAAGAATTCAGGTTGTGCTACAGGCTGAACTTTTCTCTTGTTGGTAACCTAGTGTATCCTGTTTATTTTTCATTACAACTGGTTTTGTAGTTTCAGCTTACAAAGATGACAAGATCCACACAGTTTATGCCTAAAGGAAGTGCTCACAAACTTCACTGGAAAACAACCACCCATGAATATAAATACATGCTGAAATACAGCAATGGTAACTGTAAGCTGCAAGTGTAAAGCAAAAAGAATACAAGCAATAACATTCCAAAAATAAAGCTACAATACACCATCCCATCTGCAATCTCCCCTTGTAGCAGCACAAGTGCAATGAAATACACATATGTCACAAACCAAAGAAAAAAGTCGATTTTATTCCTAGTGCTTACACTCAGGTTTTAAAGGCTTGTTTAGCAATGGCACGTTGTATCCATTTCCTAAGATCCATGAGTGACTTCAGTGAAGCCAGCGTGGGCTCAGTTACCAGCCTGACATGCACCACTGGAAGCTCTCCTCCCAGAGGATAAAGCTCCATACAGAGCAGCTGCTGCCACTAAATCTCAGCTGGCCAAAGGCCTGGAGCTCCAGCAGCCCTTGTGACTCACCAGGGACAGCCTGTCCCAGGGAGGAATGGGTTGGAAAACCCCATATGAAATAGGTTATGGGGCTATTTCTGCAGCAGTTTCCCTGATTTTCCCTTATTTTAAGAGGTGCCTCCAAGGGAACCGACTGAACCAATTCCCACAGGGACAACGTGGGGGTTATTTTGGAAAGGGGTGAACAAAGCCAGCACTCACTCTCAGGGACAGCAGAGCAAGGCTTTTCTGCATGTTACAGCAGCATTTACAGACTGACCAAAGGGTAACACAGAGCACTGATTCCACACTGAGTCAGTGCAGCTCCCATGGCTAACACATCCAGTTTTTCCCTCTGAAAGTGGAGATTCCACATCAAATCTGTGCACATTACATACAGCACTGCACTAATTACCCAACCATATTCCAGCTATTATTAGTATTTCATTAATTATGTGAATGTTTCCAAGTTCTAAAAGCTATCCCTGCCTCTCCGTACAGAATTTTGTTCAATAAAAAGCCAAGTACAGCAGAATATTGAAATTAGCTGTGAAGTGTATAATCCCATTGTTCAATTTCATGGCATTTAAGACAGTACCTTCCCCTCCACACAAGTCTGGATGTTAATCCATGCTGGAACCTGATTTAATTTTCCAGATGACAGGATGGGAATATGCTACAATGGCATATTAGTGTAACTATGCTGCTCTTTTACTCACAACTTTTCTTACGTCATAAAGTGAGAAGTTTTGCTTTTAAAAGACACATGCTTAATTACTTCTACAAACAGCACAGCTCAAACTAGTCTGTATTTGAATTGCATGGAAATTATAAGACCAGGGAAGTTTCAAAGAGTTATCAGAAAATGCTTCCCAGAGTAAACCATGCAAATCCAATATGAACAAACTTGCTTCTTCTGATAAAAGTCAGCCAATTTAATCCATACTGGTTACAAATAATTCATTTCAATCCCAAACTGAAAAATATAGTGAAAATTACTTCGTTTTTTTCTCCTAACTAATTATTTACCTCATTCACTTCTTTAAGGTCCTTATAGCTGCAATCCCTCTAAAATGAACTGGAATTCCATTCAGAGTAACTTTTAATTTCAACGCCCAGTACACATTCTCATTCTCATGCAGCACAACTGAAAAGCAATGCAAACTTCTTTCCAAACCTCTGCAAACTCCTGGGTGTCCTGCACTCAGCTCAGCCGAACACTCCTGCTTGCCCCTAACCTGCTGCAGCTCAGCCTGCAGATACCATCGCAGAGAGGGGGAAGCAGGGGAGGAGGGAGAAGGGCGGGGATGGGTGGAGAAAATATGGGAAAGAAAAAACCTACACCACACAAGACAGACACAAAACCTCAGAACAAGTTCTGGCATAAAATATGTATGGAATAAAAAATCCCATTTTTATTTAATATGCAGTTTTAAGCCTTCAGTCTTTTCTTTTAAAGTGCACTTTATTCTAAAAGTCAGAAAACAACCAATACGCAAAAGAAAATTGTACAAGAAAGTCTTACAGCCCATCACACAAGCCCGCTGCCAGCAGCACCGTGTGAGACTGAGGTCACCCCGAGGTGTCGCTGAGCACAGCAAGCATCGCAGCAGGTTCCACCTCAAACACACAGCTCACGAGAGAAGAGTCTGTATCAAACACAGCTCTTCACCCAGCAGATCACAGTGCACACAAACATCCCACCGGCAGGGCCAGGCTGCAGCCCTGTGCCCGGCAGTACCATCAGCTCCTGAAGGTTCTGTGCATCCCTGACACAGCCAGCCAGGACTGCTGTGCACGAGGCCAGGGACAGTAATGTCACACAAAACACACTCACTGGTTTGCCTCTCTCTCTTTAACAGAACATTTGGAAGTCTGCCCTGCAAGTGCCAAAAACCTCACTGGTAACATGAAAATGCTTTTCACAATAGTTTCATCTAGAAACATAAGGTTTGTAACTCACACATAAAATGCTGTTCAGACTTCAGTAAAGTGATGTGAAAGGAGAAAAGACTGAGAGCAAAGACAGTATAAAATATACATCATAGGAAACAGGAAGGAAGGGAAAAAAACAGAACAGATTAAGCAAATCACTATGATTTCCGTAATTGTTTTTATATTATTAACACATCAAGAGCCAGAGGGGCAGTGAGGAACAAAACTTTCCTTAGCAGTGTTCAGCAGCATCTTATATGTGTTTTTTAAAAAATCCTTCCCAAAAAAAGCAGGTTAAACTACAGATTTCCTCACAGATTTTTACTTAAGGCAGTATACAGCTCTCCAGAATGAAGAGATGGAGAGAGGTAACAGCTCTAACAACACAAGAACTGGCACAGGTTGTCAGAATTATGTTCGTACAGCGTGGGGTGCACACCAGGTTCCTGATCCCTCCATATCAGCTCTCCAGTGCAGGCACAAGACCAGCAGCAGCTTTATAAACCATTCAGAGTAAATGTTAAATATGAGACTGTCACTGTTTCTAGCAGACAAACCAACTTTCCACCTAAAGGGGTCTTGGTTGACTCAACAATCCTGTTAAATAAACAGAAACAACACTCAGTTCTTGGATAAGAAGACAGGAGAAACAGTCATTGCCTTTTACAAACAGAAGAGGCTCCATTGGTCTCCTCATCGATTATCTGGTGTCATGTGAAGTTGTTGAACTGCCCAGGGTGCCACGTGCAGAGCATTTACTCAGACCCTCTCCTCAGGCTACATGTTCCACCTCCACTGCTATTATTTACTCCCTCAGACTCTCATACGGAATGGGGCCAGGTTTAATCAAAACTTTACTAATTCTTTTAATGGAAGTTGGGAAACAGTCGTGATGCAAGCAGAGTGCTCAAAATATGAAATACAATTGGGGAAATATCTCTCTATTACATCCTTAGGTTCTTTTGTTCCATCCATACCATGATATGGGTTTTACAAAACCCAGCTGTATAATGGTGCAGATTAATGTCTATTGCTAACATTCTAAACTGCTAATAGCAGGGAGACTTTGGAAAGCACAGGATGTCTTCAGTGATCAGCAAACTCAGAATTATTTCTTCACAAAGAGCAGGAAGCTTTCAGTCCAGATTAATTTTTAAACCACTGATGCTGACAGAAGTAAAGCTAGAACTATAAGAAGGGGATGCACATGATACAGCTAAAACTAAAATAACAGAGATCAAAACCAGAAGACTAAGTACTTATTTCGAGTCCTGTTTGTTACATGTTTCTCCCATCTTCATTTGAGGTTTTCAGATCTTTTCTCTGCACTGGTTAATGACTTTGGTGATACCTCAAGCCCATATTAAAGCATGGTTGATGAATCTTTTGAGTTTGCTTTACTGTGCACTTAAGGGGATATTTCTCTTGATAACCATCTGTTCTTCAACCAGCCCAGAAATGTAGTATTCCTGCAAATCGAAGCCAAACTCCAGGAGTCCTGCAAACTGCAAATTTTGAATGGATTATATTTTTATTTCTTTTTTCCTCCATAATTTTAGTCAGCAAATTATACAGCAGCTAAAACTTGCAAAAAATGTAATTAGGTAAAATCGTACTTCAATGGTCAAGAAATCCACAAAGCCTGGCTTACAAAATGAAATATGAAGTGTTTTGAAACATTTTACAGGCTGCCTGTAATGATTATACAAAAGAGTTTAAATGCAGAAGTTGAATGGGAACACCTATTTTAAGCAGGCTTTTTGGGAGGTTAATAATTTTTTAAATTTATTTGTGTTTGATCAGAGTACTCTTTTTCTCATAACCTTTTTGACACTCTATAAATTTAATAGAGATGTGTTTCAAGTGCTCAGGTCATGAATACTGAATTTGTTTCTCTCCTGCCCCTTTGTATTTATATTCTGAGACAGTGGAGTTGCCTGGTGACAGTCTCCCCACTTCCACAGCAGCTGGCAAGCCCTCCTTGTCCTGGGAATATGAAAGAACCAGTTAACTAATATTTCAGGCTCTGATTTAAATGTGACAGTCTGAAAGTGCCAATACCATGCAGGGCAGGATTTACAAACTAAGATTTTTCTAAAAGTCTCAGAAGCAATAAAGAAAGAAAAATAAAAAGACCTTTATCACATCTAGCTAACATGCAGCAAAAATGAATCCTGATTAATTAATTAATCCAAATTAGTGCATCATCTAGAGTTTAACAATACCAGACACAAGCGGTGATTATCTAAATCTGTTAACTTAGACTTTCAGAATGCAAATTCTCAAGCTAAGACCAAAGCAACCAGAGCTTTGACAGTTTTACAAGAAACAGTCACCTCTTTAATATTTACAGGACATTTAAATCAGATGGCTTCTGAATACCAATCTGCTGGCCCAAGATTACTGCTTCTGCTGAAGGGCCAAGCACAAGCACCCAAAACAATTTCTCTAAACCCACTTTGTACAGCAGCAAAAATAGAAGTTATATTTGATAAAATCAGAGCTTATAGCCAACTGAATTAATACCCAACAGTATTAATTAGCATACTAAGCACCTTCATTTAAAAAAATCCTTATTCAATTAATTTTACGATAAATTTTTATGTAATGTTACATTTTCTACTTTCCTGTGTCGATCAAATAACTTTTAACTTGGTCGTTGCTCTGAAGAAAACCAGAATTAACACTTCAATTTCATATTGCTTTTTAGCAAAAGTGTATTAAAAAGAACTTGTGCAAAACCACAATGTGGCCATGGCAATCAATCAACTGCATTACAAAACCTAAAGGAATTGCTAATGAAAACAAACAGTATTTTCCAACACACTGCCAGGTTTTTCACTACTAGAAAATACTTTGAGTTTTATAAACATTTTCCAAGCTGCCTTACTGTCATTTTTGGGTTTAGGTTTAATGATAGTTTGGCCATTTAAATTTGGTAATAACCTATCTTTTCTATGTCTTAGGGAATATTTTACAATTGTTTAACTTTTTAAAAATTTCTTTCCAAACTTCACCAACCACAAGAACTTCAGACAGACATATTGCCAGAGAAATACATAAAGCACTGCAGAAATACATTCACTGTGATATGGACTGCCACACACCAGGTTTAATCTGAATTGACTGAAAAAGGACGTGGAACAGAAGTGCTGTAGCCAACCATAAGTTCTTGAAGTGTTGTACTAAGAAAGGAAAAACAACAACCTTTCTCTTGAGCAACTGCATAATTGCCCAAACTACAGAGAGAAACCTTCTTTGTTACACATGCAACAGTGAATACTGATTTCTAAGCCTCAAGCTATGTAACTTTCTAATGTTTCAAACTCTGACCCCACTTTCTTACTCTCAATATTGATAGTCTCCAAGTGCCCATGTGCTGCTGCAGTGGAGCAGCACTGCTCCCAGACACTGCTCTGTCACCCACTGCACAAATACCCTGTGAGGAGAACCTCCAGCACAGCAACTGCCCAGCTCAGAGCAAACAGAGCTGCACCATCAGCTGGGGCCTGATGGCTTCTGCCAGTGTACCTCTGCTTAGCTCAGGATGCTTTAGTGATCTGAAATAAAACAAACCATTCTATCCAACATGAAATGCTGAAAACCTCCTCTTGCATCCATTGGTCCCTGCAGTGGAGATGTCACCACAAATGCTTTTGGGCATGTGCAGTAAGATACAGCTTGTCTGTCACACCATAAACCTGATTCATCCATGTCCTTTATCAACAAAGGACAGCCAAACTTCACAGCATTTCTGGGGAGCTGATTTCATAGTGGTGCTCTGGTTGTAGCTTTTCCAGTGTAGCCACACTTAGAGCTTCACCCTCACTACACTGACAACCCCAGAAACCTGAGCTATGAAACAGAAATGACCAAGAGTTCCCACGGTCACCAATGCACTCCTGAGCTTTGAGGGATGAAGCTCATATATTAAAAGATCATACATAGGAGAGAGCAATAATTGTTTTATTGGAACCCTTCAGAACTTGGCCTTGTACCCTTCAGTACTCAGCCTCACCTTTTTGTTTCAGCTTGAGCCATGCAACATCTCAACTCACCACTCCTGTCAGAGCTGCCCATTCTTTCAAAATGGTAAAACAGTACAGATCTGTAAGAACAGATAAGCTGGAATTCAGTTTAAAAAAAACCCAAAAACCCAGAGATTGGTCACAGTGAGCCTCCCCAAATGCTGCAGCATCACTGAGGTCCCATGAAAGCCTTCAACTAAAGCATTAAATGAGAGGAAAGTTCGTATGAACAGGAAAAGCATCCAACATGCACCCCAGGAAAACATTTCTATGCAGTCAGAAATGCTGATCACAGAAGCTGGACTTCTTGAACACCATTCAAAACTTAGTGGGGGTGAGGGGAAGGAGGTCCTACCATGGAAAAATACATCTCATGGAGCTAATGACCGTGAGATGAAAGAAAAACACAATCACTGTGTGTTCAGCTGCTCAGAATGACTTCTCTCTTCTGGAGGAAAGTTCATTAACTGGACAGCATCAGGCAGCACAGCAGAGCCATGGATGTATCGACACGTGCAGGAGTGACCTGGTTCCTGGCTGTAATGCTTTCAGTTACCATTAGCAAAGCTCACTATGCTGTGTGCAATGCTGTAACAAAAAGAAGGTCTCTGGGAAACTAAGTTTAGCACATTTAAAGCAGTGCTGTCGACTTGAAGAAAAATTTGGTTTAGATAAAGAGGAGTTCGCTGATATTGAGTGCAGCTAGACAGGAAATCTATCATCTCACTAAAAAAATTTAAAACATTTTTGCTACTGTAGAAAAGGCAGGGGTATCAAAAGGATTTTAAACCAAAAAAATGTTTTCAGACACTTTATACTTCCAAGATGTATGAGACCATACATCCAGCTATCAAAATGCTACTGAGAGAACGGAGCAGTCCAGTTCTGAACAGGAACATTCACAATCATGTCACAGCCCTGGAAATCTGGTGTATATAAACCCAGCAATTTCACTAATTTCCTTTTTCTTTCCTTGCCCAGCTTTAAGAAACCACAAACTCCCAACTAAACTTTCAGCCCTTTTCAAAGCTCTGCAGATTCATTTCAATCTGGCCACCCTTAGCAGCAGATTTGCAGAAAACAATCTTTTTCCTTCACTACCAATTCCCAAGGTAATCTAAAACTGTAACTTGAGTCCGCTTGTACAAACTCTGTCCACAGGCTGATGATCCAGGCAGTGCTGAAGAGCAGCTGGTCATCCACTCTGGGAGTGGCACGCTGGGGGAAACAGTTCTCACAAATGTGACAGACTCAAGAGCTGGGGTGGCTCTTACCACACACCAGCACACCTTGAGCTCTACCTGCTCTGTTCTTATCATCTCATTCCATGTCTAATTGGGTTTCTAAGCTCTCTGCTCCCCAGCTGCTTTTTCCAGGACTGAATCATACTACTGTTCCACTCTCATCAGAAGAATTTTAAACATCAACAAATAATTTCTGAAACCTCCCCTTTTTGCTAAACTCTTATTTGTGCTACATCCAAACACTGTTTTTTGAGAACAGAAATTTACTCATTGAAAAATAAACTTATATCACTAACTCTAGTACCACAACACCAATGCTCCATGCCATAATTGTTCCATAGAGGCTCCACAGCCTTCTCTTCAGTGAGCAAACTAACGATGAAGTTCTCTCTCCATTTTTTTATACAAGTATATATGTTTAATTTTTAAACATGAAAGATTAAATTAGAAGTTACCCACACAAACACAACTCCTTTTTAAAAGGCTCAAAACACTGTATTTACATCTGCAAGTACTCACGTTATTACTACAACCTTTATAACAGAGCTTAGGTTTGCTTCAAACAAAACAGGGTTCTCAGCGATAGAGGCCCAAGAAAAAGCCCTGCATACAGTTAGTCTACAAAGAATTAACTGGATTAATTAGCAAGGGATTTGAGAAGCAGCTTGGAGCTAGAAAACCAAAACACTAAATTGTTTAAATACTTTGGCAATGGATCAAGGTTTCTAGGCAGCCCTATGTTCCATTCTCTCCTTTTTTTTTTTGCTCGGTGTTTTAACACATTTAACCTGACGAGGTACTTTTTCATGAGATATGAATGACACTGTCAAAATACCAAAAAAGAAGATGTGAATTAAAAAATGCCACAAGCTGTTAGCAATTCTGCCAACATGCATGAGCCCAGGCAACATTAATTAAAAATCAATAGCTTAGGACATAAATAGCTCTTATCTCTGTTATAGTATATCTCTAACATAACTCTTTAATAAAGAAAAAAAAAGGGAAAAAAAAAGCCAGTGTCTCTGCTATTATACTGACTGAATTGACCACAACAAAGCAAAAGGAATAAGGCAAAAACCCTGAGCAAAGAAGCCCTTATGAGAAAGGGAGGACAGGCATATGAATGATTGGAATGCCTCAGCCTTGCACTATCATTAACACATAACCGGCTGCAAACAGCCCCACTGCAAATACTTGGAGAACAAGTTACCAGGAAGAACATTCCATGTTTTCAGTGCTAATATGATTCTATACAAAATCCTTCTTGCCAAGGAAACAAAAATAACATGCACATCTTTCTGTCAGCTAGAAGTTGGTAATCTCTATTTTCCTGAGTTTATTAATTGGTATTTTTATTTTGCATCTCAACTAAAGATTGTAAATTCTCTGATAATTCTAAAATAAAGATGAGAAAAAGCAATAAATTGCACTCAACCTTTATTTCCTTTAGCAACACTGTCTTCAAACTAAAGTTACATTAGCAGGCATCAAAGCTAAAAGCCTTAAGATAACTAAGAACTTAAACCACAGCTTTCAACAGCTGTTTTCACACTGAAAGACCCAAACCCATTTTCTAACACAACATCACCTAAAGCCCACCAAGCTGGATGTGCAGTCTGGATCTGTCATAACTCCCAGACAATCATGGCAATTTAGATTTCTGAAGAATTTCTACAGAAAATTAACATGAAACAGAAGATATAAAATCATACTGAAATGGAAATGCTAAGCTTAGTTTTCTTTTTGTCTAACAACTGCTTCAATGATTGTTAACGACAGGCATATCAAATGCTTCCATCAAGACACAGTACTCTATAATCAATGATGAAGAATTCAAACCAATGGAAACATTTCACTGGCAGCTGGATTCTGAGTCCTACCTTTGGCACACTCCTACCCATCCCCCTGTCATAATCCCAGCTCCCAAAAATTTATTGACTGAAGTTCAGCACAAGAAAATCAAAGGTTCTATTCATAAAGCACAGACACCAAGTGTCAGGACAGCGAAACAGAAGACCCCACTTTTCACAAGATCTTTTACTCTAACTTTTCATTGAGCTAGTCAGAAATTATGTATTTCATTCTGAACTGTCCAAATTCCATTCCAGCTATTGTCCATTTCAATCAACCTTGTTTAAGGTGAACTGAATACAAGGGTTTGGTGCTGCATTTGATATAACACAATTCTTCATCTAGAAAGTTAAGTATGCAATATTAATTTTTAGTAGGAGGAGTACATTAGAACACAGAACTGCCATTATTAGAGTTCCTCTAAACAGTATAAATTGAAATTCCACCAAGATCCCCCAATAATGCTTTTTGCCATTGCAAAACTACAAACTAGCATTTTATTCCATGGAAGGTTCAAGAAAACGAAACAATCTGAGACTTCATTAAATCATCTGTCTCATTTTACTTGATCATTATAAATAAAACTGAATAGAAGATGCACAAGTAATTTGTAAACTCTTTCAAAGGATCTGATTTACATTTTTCTTCTACAAAGATGAAGATGTCCCCATAACATGCTCCATTTGTGTTAAATATTAAATTAAGACACTCATACTACATATATGGCAAAAATGGAATATATTTTTTATATGTTTTGGAATTACTTTCAGCAGTCTAACACTGTTTATAATACTGGTGCAAATACTGCCACCAACAAAGAAACAAACATTAAAAAGGTGTCCTTTAAGCTTCCCTTTAAGGCATCTACCATAATCGTATAATTTGCTCTGGACATCATTAAAATGTAAAGTTAATGAGGATTCAGCTGAAAACAGAAGAAATGTAACCTATTTTCAGGCAAAACTTCTAACACTGCAATCAGAGGGAAAACCTCTTTGATGTCTCTTTGTCTCTTCTCATTAATTTTCTTTTGGTTTAAAAAACACAAAGGCTGTTTAAACTAAAAAATGCATAGAAGTTTAAACATGGTAATTATAGTTGAGCTGCAATGAGGTCATTAGGTTTTTAAAACTTTGAGATAAACAAAATTGAGATGTATGACTATTTTAAAAACATGTCAATACTTAATTTTAATTGTCCATGTGACTGATACCCACTGTATTCTAAGGATTTAGTCTAGATACAGAATTGTTTCAAGATGATTTAGTGAAGGACAGAATCCCATGGCCAGGGTAGAGCAAAGCAATCAAGAAATACATCAGAATGAAAAGCTGTAATTACTGTATTACTGGGTGCCACATTTAGTATTTCTAAGTGCAACAAAACATATTTTTTCCATCCATGCAAGAGAGATGGCAAATTGTGAGATTTTACTACTCTTTACCTCTATGGTTCATTAAGGAATAAAATACTGAACAAGTTAAATAATTCTATTTGCTCACTACATCTATTCTTATTTATGAACATTGCCAAGGCACACACAAAGCTGCACATTTCTGTTTTAACATGCTAATTCTTTCCAGCAGAAAATATCTTAAAGTGGTATCTTTAATTACACAATACTGATGCAATCTGATATCCTGTAGTGGAAGATATTTTTAGCAAATAATTTACAAGTAAATTTCCCCAAACACAAACTAAAACCAATTTTTACCACTACTGTGTACAAAAAAAGATGATAGATCATCACAAACAGAAGGCCTTAAGCCACAAATACACAGGGCAAATATAACCTGATCTTTAGTGTAAAGGAATTTAATCACAATGAAGCAAAATAAGCATATTTATAACACTTTTCTGTGTGCAAGGATCACCTCTAGATAAAATGGAATGAGATCAATGTATTATTTTGTGGCAAATGTAAAAAAAAAAGTATGAATGTTAATGCATTTTTGGACAGAGGTTATAGCTTTAAGAGAGGGTAAATTTACCCTAATTAATCTTTTTTACGTGTTTGATAAGCTCTTTAAATTAAACTGAGCCAATGACCAACAGATAAGTACCAGATAAAACCAGAAACTACTTTAGGTGCAAGTAGTGCAACCCCAGAAGAAAATTTCATACCTATCTCAAGGAAAGTTTTGGGGGTTGTGCTTTGGTTTTGGGGTTTTTGCATTTGACCTTCCCTCTGCCATGTGTTATTAGGATTTGCTCACCTTGCCCACCAAGCAGCTCTGTCCTACAGAGGCACAGCCAGTCCCAGAGCATGAGCCAGCTTTGCTCCACCAGAGCTGCTCCTCCCCTCCTGGGACCCCTCCCTGCTTGTCTGCACTCTCTTAAAGCCAGACTCACACAAACACAAAGCACACCACCGAAACAACACCGAGTCACAGAGACACAGCTCACCCACAGGAAACACCAGCAGCCTGACTCGGCCTCTGCCACGCTGTGGTGCTCAATCAGCCATTCTGCCTTCACATTTTCACACTTGGCTTGACTCTGCATTAAGGATTTTTGATAGGTGTTTCTCCACAGAGTCATAATTTGGTTTTAGAATCTCTGGAACAGAAGATCTCAAGGATCTCCAAAGTATCTTACAGACAAGAATTAGAGTCTTACTTTAGGGGTGTAACAATGTAAGAATCAATTCATGAAGAGGTCATGTTACCACTCTTTATATTCATAACTACATAGTTTCAAAGTAAATGGTTCTTCAAAGGAACTAAATATGGGATTGAGTTAACACCTGTAGAATGCAATGGGAATTGTTAGTCTAATTCCCTTCACCACCACTTTAAATCCCAGCACAAATTCTAACAGGGGAAATTCCAGTCAGGAACGTGCTCAGAAAAAACTCTCCAGAACTGTAACTCATTCCACATAACAGATTATCAGTATCAGTTGTCTCTTCCCATCCCTCTACCCAAGGCTATCATCCTCAATATGCAAGCTCAACTTCCTTGGTTTCTATCCTATTCTTCCATTAAATAAGTAATATTAAAAAGTATGTAAAAAGTTGCTTTCTTCTTAAGAAAAGACATAAAAATCATCTTCCCAGAAGCCAAAAACCTGTTAGCATCTGGAATTTTGACAAATAGTTCTCCAAAACTTGGTAGCCCCAGAAGGACCAAAATGCAAATTGTCTCTGGTAGCACAGAAGGTGGAATTTAGGATTTGTTTAGATTTGATTTTGGGTTTTGACAACTGCTGCTGAACTAAAATAATACTCTTGCGTTAATTTTACACTTATTTGATAATAATCTTACCTCAAATCATCTCTTTTAAACTTCGTTTCAATTTATAAAAAACCTAACACCCAAACCGCAAACAAACAAAAAAATCAACATAAAACAAAACCAACAAAAAACCACAGGAAAACCTAACATCATCACTTTTTGTTCATAACAAAAAATACCACAGCAAAGGCAGGCAGCCCAGTACTGCCTTGGGCACTCTGACAGGCCTCTTTTTGAATTCCAGTTTACATTCTCTTCTTGCGAGGAACTCCCCATAACAAAAAGAACCAGCAATAAAAATAGATCTAGTTCATCTTTTACTTCCCCAAACTTACTTGTCTGAGTGCTGCACTTGAAGCAGAGCTCTGTTAAGCGTTCTAAAGCACTTTGTAGTGCTCTGCTACAACTACCAACTTACACAAGAACAGAATAGACAGACACAAATTCTAAATTCCAGTATTTCTATTGAAAACATTCACAGGAAGCATCATCCAACTGTGGACGGACCAGGCAGCCACTTATGGGACCGTCCGTGCCAACTTCAGAACCCCCCAAAGTCGCTGTTCTTAAATCTCCAGGGAGTCTCCTTTAAAGTCATTACTACTTTGTTTCTTTTTCACCTGAATGACACTCGAATTGGAAGTTCTTTACAGCAGTGTGTATCTAGGTTAACTGCTGATTGCAGATGCACTAAGCTTTGAGCAGAAGTTAACACTCATTAACAAGATTACCTGTTGTGATTGAGAAGAACCAAAAAACAAATCACCCTGGAAATGCTTATGACTGAGAACGAACTAAAGTTAAAGCTACTCCCTTAAATACAGTCACACCCACCCCCCCTTTAACAACAACGTTTGGACTCTGTTCAAAGTACAATCTCTTTGCAGCTACTCACATAGCAGCCCTACTCTTAAAGCAGAGAATTAACTGCAACAAGTGCTTCACCAAATCCTTAAATGCTTCAAATACTGAAATCTTAAATGTTTCAGTAGTATTGGGTATCTAAATCGAGTCTCTCAAGAACTCTTTAAAAGGAACAACCACACAAATTAATCTATAAATTCAAGAAAACAGGTATAGCTTGTGAATGAAAATAATTTGCTAGAATCACTAGAAAAACCCTCCCTAAGAAAGTTTCAGTTTAGCAGTTAATTCCAACCTGCAGTTAAAAAGGCACTAGCTGTCAGTCAGTTTTCTCACCCAACTCTATCATGAAAAGAAAAACTGACAGATCACAGGAGCTTGCCTTTGTAAACCAATTCGGGAACTTTCATGCTTCTTATTTGTTAGGTTAAAGGTTAAATTGCTGACCTCTGCCCTCCTGCTTAGCAGCCTTTCCCTTTTTCTGTAAAGCTTTATTTTGGGGCTGTATTTACATGGATTAGTCTCTTTTCACGCTAAGAAGGAATCTGTTCACAGCCAAAGCCTTAGTTCTGGTTGTACAAAAAGCAGTCACAATTATTCAGCAGCAGACAATGACCATATTGTGGATTTACAAAAAAACTACCTCAGCCATGGCAAGTTCTGTCCTTGCTGCACAAAACAATAGAAGAAAAATCTTATCAAGCATTCAAGAGAAAGCAAACAAAGCAGGCCCACTGTGAACTTGATGAAGATGTCAAGCTTCTTTAAAAAAATATAAATCAACAAAAGAGTTTAAAGTCTTGTGGGTGAGACTTTCTGGGCTGAATTTTTCTGTCTAGTTAAACAGTGCCAGCATAGCAATATACTGCAGATTAGTAAATACTTGTGAAATAGGAAAGACTGTAGACAGAAGTAGTTAAAGCATGAAGCAAAAAGGCCAAAGAGCTCTCTTCCCACAAAAAAGCTCACAGCAACAGAGAAACACTCAGATTCGATATTACTGGTTTGGGGGTTTATTAAATCTAGTACTATCAGATAAGAACACACCTAAAATGTGTTTTAAAAGATAAAATATATGACAACTTGCAAAATGACAGATTCTAGTATTTTTTTCATAAGGTGAATTTCTCTTCAAATTGAGTTCTGTATTTCAGTTATACTGTATAAACCAAACAGTGAACTGTTTTCTCAGAAAACAGCTCAAACAGTGCTATTGACTTACCCGGACACTGCAGTCCCCAGCAAGCTCTTTGTTAAAATCTTCCACCTTGTTTGTACTTAGAAGCAAAGCAATCAAATGGAAACAGAAAAACAAAGCAGCTGCTTAGGAGAATTAGAATTCCCAAATACCACCTACCTACTTAGGTTTGGTTACTTTTCCAATCCTGCTTTAGGAAGTTTGGTGTAGCAACAAACACTGCAAAGATGGGATGGGAAAACTCGTGATATGGGAATTCCAGCCCCTTCCATAGAAAGCCCTTATTTCATGGAAAGAGACCTGAATTCTGCACTTCCTTTGGTATCTCTAAACCTTCAACATTTTATCCATTTCTCAATACAGAATGGGCAGATTGGAACCAATAAAATGCTTCCATTTTAAAAAAATAAAGGCTGCTCTGAGAGGTGCGTGGGTAAGGATTACAAACATTTGAATGACCAACTCAATCCTAGTCCAGTAACTTTGCTTATGTTAAGAAAATCCTTCATCAGTATAGGAGGTACTGCTCTGCTATGCAATACTATAACCTATGCCAAAAGATAATGGAAAGGAGCAGCAGTGTGTCTGACAGAGACACACTAGTTCTCTCTACCTGTGAAAGTCCTACCACAGAAACCACAGTGACAAGTGTAGAATAATTTTAAGGCCCAAGTACATCGTGACTTCTCCCAGTAGAGTTAAGGACTTCGATTAGTTTAAGTTATGCATTTGTGATCTACTGGGAAGGGGGGGAGGGAGGGAAAGAGCTATTACAACCCAAGGCTAGAACATGAAAAGTAAAGAAGGAAGTACTTAAACTACTCACAAGCTTCTAGTAGGAACAAGATTAGTAGTACATGCTACTCTAGGAGCCAATTCAAATGCAAATTTCATCCTTTCACTCAAACAATGATAAACTACCTCAGAGTTAATAGTTTCCTTCTAAGATTCATCTCCCTTTTCAACCTAGCAGTATGTTTTCGAGAAAAGAAAGAAGCACATGGAGAGTCTTACAGCAAGACCTTTTAAATTCTATCATAAAAGAAGTAGCATAAACTACATTTCCTTTCCTAATCCAGTGAACATTTGTTAAACTCTAACATACTCACACTTTGTCCATGCGGTCACGTTTAGGCTTCTAACTTACCATGGTTTAAAAAAAAACCACTCAGAAAGAAATCCTTTAGCTGTACTAAACCATTTCAGCTTTTTCCTTGAACACACAGCAAGAATTTATGCTACACTCACAAAAAGATGAAAGATGAGGTCCTTGGAGAGAAAGGCCTTTTGGCACACTACATGGTAAAGCTACAGATTTGACATACTTTTATAATGTCTGCTTTGGCAAGAACACAAAAACCCCACACAAAAGCATGGTACGTCCTCCCAGACAGGGGTGTAGGGGGTGTTTTACTCTTGTGAGCATTTACTTTCAAATGCTCTTACTTCAGAGACTATTTTGATCGGTTACTTTAGACTAACAAATTCTCTTTTGCTATATGAACAGTTTGACAGTCAGACTACAATTCTCCTCACAGCCCTTTCTAACAAGAGAGACTCTTTGGCTAAGGTCCAGCAACAGCCTTAAATTTGTCACATCCTATTTTTGATGAATGATCTGCAGCAGTTTTAAGATCATAAAATGCTTTGAAAGTTAAAAGAAAATTTCACAAGTAGTAAGCTTTCACTTTCTTTATAAAGGTATTTAAACTAAATTTGCTAGGAGATTCTTTCTACTTCTGCATCTCAAAAAACCTGCACAAAACAATCTGCTGTCTGAGATTAAAAACATAGGAAACAGCTGCAGTGTACTTCTCTACAATGTGTCAATAGCATAGAACTGGATATCAAGGAGTGCTTAAGTGAACTTAAGCAGTTATCTTCTACAAAAGAAACAATACAAGTTCTTTGTAATTTACTACCTCAGCTTCTGTGAAGTTTCAGTATTATGAAATGCCATGACAAATACAGAAATCATGATCCTATAAAATGCCTTTTTCTTTCCTTTACACAAAGATTAAAGATAGGAAAAGAAATTCAGTAAAATAGCAGTATTTCATAAAAAGCTTTCAATTATCCACCTCATGTAGCAATTCCAATGCATGAGAGAAGACCATGCACCAGAGACACAAAACTTATTAGTTTTACTTTGAGCCAATATTTTCCCTAAAGTATTCCATTTTTACAATAGAACTGTGGCTATTTTCCCCTCTTTTTCTGAAAGTAATTGTGTGGGAGCTGGTGAGAAGCATTAGACTTGCAAAGTTCCTATGCTTGACATACTTATACCTGACACAACACAGATTTCTCACTAGATAAATTCCATGTACTGTCACTGTAAAGACACAGACTCTGTTCTTTCTATTCTAGTTTGCAGCTTCTCACTTTTGGTGAGAAGGCTTCAGGCTCTGGAGCAATGCATCTCTACAAAGAGGAATTCAGGGGAGAAGAGGCCTCTAAGGGTGAACAAGAAGCTCCTGGACAAACTAAACACAAACAGGCAGCTTCCAGAGGGTGGAAGCAGGGAAACATGGCCTGGAAGGAATGCAGAGGAACTGCCTGAACAGCCAGGCATCAGGTTAAGAAAGCTAAAGCCCTGCCAGAAGTAAATCTGCCCAAGGACATCAAGGACAACAAGAAAAGCTTTTATAGGTACATTGGCAATAAAAGCAAGAACAGGGGAAATATGTGTCCTCTCAGAAATTCCCAGCTTCCATTGAAGCATCAATCATTAGGCAAAAAAATAGTTTGGTGTTGTCTTCTCTTATGGAAAGATATTTTTAATAAGAAATATTCATCTTCATGTGGCCAGTCAGAGTTGCAGCTATCCTGTTCCACAGTTCTCAAAAAAAGAGACATCACATTTACTTAAGAAAAATCTGTATGTTTCCAAGTAAGACCTATGAATTCAACAAAGAAAAGCACAAAAACCACCTTTAAATACAGCTGAATGCTGGAATTGTCTTGAGGGGAAAGGACAGTGAGAGCACAGCAAGCTGATCCAGTCATCATTTCCACTCTCAGTTCACACATTTCATTGTGGTTTGGCAAAGTTCTGCCTGGACTGGACTGAAACAATGTTTGCTTTTTAACTTCTTTGGTTTCAATGAAGTTTTTCTCTTTGTACCTTATTAAGTGTACAAAATCTTCCCCAGATGATCCTGAGCAGGTATGAGGTCAGACCAGGTTCTTCATGGTTTTGAAGCAGTTCAGTCTTGAGAAGCTCCAAGGATGGAAATGCACAACATCTCTTGAGTGACCTGGTGTAATCCTTGACTCCTCATGGTGAACAGGCTCCCCATATTCCCTTAGAATGTCTCTTGCTCCAGCCTGCCACTGCACCTCATCCTCCTGCCACACAGCACTTGGGGAGCCTGGATGCCTCATCCCAATGGGCTCCTGGGGATGGAAGGCGGCTGCTCAGGATCCCTGGAGCCTCCTCCAGGCTGGACCAGCCCAGCACTCTTTTCTCCTCACAATGAAGTGCTTCAGCTCACTCAGGGCCATCTTTGTGGCCCTCCATTGGACTTGGTCTGGTTTATTGGTCTTTCATGGAATCCAGAACAGATTTTTCCCTTGTGCAGTTGACTGTGAACTTTGAAATACATTAAAGCTTAAAATTTCAGTTGATACTTCAGAGTCACATGGCAAACATCCTTTGCTACTTTCTCACTTCTCCTCTTCCAATTTGCTCCCCCATCCCACCAGGCCTGGGGGAGAGGGCGGCTGCGTGGGGCTCAGCTGCCAGCTGGGGTTAATCCATGACAGCTACACAAATTTTTGAGTAACAAAATAGAGGCAAGTTTTACCATCCCACAAGCCAGACAAACCCCCACACTAGGACAGTTACAGCTTGGGAGCAATTCTTTCTCCTCAAGACCAAGTCAGAAGACTGATATCAGAATTAAGAGCTTTTTAAGTATCAATAGCACTATTATACTAGACATAAAATTCAAAAACAGCTGCCTTAGTTAATTTTGGGATCAATTAAACAGAGAGAAATAGTTTTAAACCTGCCTGATAATTTGGTTCTTATACAATTTGCATGCATTTTACTTTTCTCAACAGTAGCTGCTCCTTGCCATGTAACATACATTCCCTGACTGCAAAAAAAGGGAAGTTAATCTATATTCTTGGGGTTTTGGCATGGAACAGACAGCCAAAAAGCGGACACAGACTACATGGAGGTTTCAATTATTAAAACTTTTTTACTCCCTAGAAAGAATTTCTGAAGATTTTGCACATACAAGTGCATACAACAAACCTAAAAACACAACTAAGTGAAACTCCCACAGAATCAGTTGGTTTATAGAACAAAATGTATACTAAATTCTCCAATTAAAAACCTGTAAAGTAGTTTCCGTGCTTTTTAACCCACCTTCCCACAGCAGGGAATTAATCCCTCCAGGGGGATGCAAACAAACTTCAAAGAGAAGATTATACCCAGACACTAGTACTGTACAATGTAATGTTTATGGTCAAATTTGTTCAGATTTTCTGGCACTAGAATCCAGGTCAGATGTGCAGAAACAAAGACCAGTTATTAAAAGGGCTCCTGCAGTTACATCAAATAGCTGTGATGGCACAGAGCAGTAGGACAAGCCAAAACTGTATTCCAGTTACAACTCCTAGGAGGCTTTGGCAGGGAAGGAAGGAGTTGCAGCTATTTGACTTTCACAGACTGTAACAAATATAGATATAAAAGGATGTAAGTGGCTTACCAGTCAGTAAAATACAAAAATCTTTTCTATTGGTTCATTACACCATATCTACACCACACACGTGATTGTTTAATAAAAGACAAAAGAAACACTACTTCAGTATATGATGACTAATCATAATTATTTAATTTTGACAAACTTGCTTTTTGTACCATTCTAGAGACTGAACTCTCATAACAGTGTCTTGAACTAAATTTTGACATTAGGAATTTCAGCCTTTGCTTTTCCTGCTTATTTGATCAAGTTCCTCAGGTGAGATAAAAGTGCAATCAAAAACTCCCAAATGTACTTACATGTTGGTTTCAGCAGTTATGGGATTTCTCTAACATAAACATAGGCATACTTACCAAAAATAATATTACAGAAAAATACTTGTGTAATTTTGACTTGATAATAATGGTAAAAAACAGTTAACCAAATCATAAACTGCATCCATGCCTAATTTCCAGATAAAGTCATTTGATCAAAGCGAGAATTCTGGGAGCAGATAAAAATACTTCTGTAGACAAGAAACAGGAAGCAAAAACAAAATCCAAACAAAAAGTTTTAAGTGTATTTTTTTGGTTTAAAACTACCCTTTTTTACATGAGCAGCAAATCTGAAAAAAGCACTTACTTTTTCAACCTAATCAAGAGAAGAGTTCTTTCTATTTTAAAAGACAAAAAGACACAAAACAGTCAAAGAAACCTGAAAACTGTCCACAATCAGGTATAGAAACATAAATTTCTCATTTTTAGTCCTAACTGTAAAAGATTTCACAGAACCATTAATTGAGATATTTTTAAAAGCTAGAACAGCATAAAGTTAAATATACTTCATTATCTCAATATATTGTTCTTAAGAATAGTTGTAGCCAAAAAATAGGTAGAACTATAGTGCAGAACAGTACCTTTCCCAATGCAACTGATTCCTGAGTGGGTCACTTCTGCATACACCTCAAAGGTAGTTTCTGGATTTTGTCTGAAACAAAAGGAAGGTATTTAGCACTCTGAGAATTTGGTTTAAGTGCACCTGCAATGAGGCAGTCAGAAAGGGTTCTCAGCATGCACACAGTACCACGACAACTAGAGAATCACCATTTCTTGGTTTACAGCCTCAGACGATTTCTCATCAGACCTTTGTCAGGTGATAAAAACAGGGATTTTTTCAGGAAAAACAAGTCTTGGAAACCTTTCACCAAATTGAGAAGTCACATTGTCCCACACTGAACAAACAGCATCCAGACTCACATTTTCATTACTGTGACCCTTGAGTTCACCTTCATGACATCTATTTGCCCAGGAAAAGAGGAAAAAAAAAAAGTAGCTGCAGTCAAGAGGAGGCAAAATCACTTTCTGCACACACTACTGAAAAACTTAAGAGGCTGTATTTAGGACGAAGACAACACCCCTTTTTAATACCTGTCAAAATATTTCTACCACTTTGTCAAAAAAAATGCCATGCTGGAGGATATTACAAATGCACAAGGCTTGGTCTCATGAGACTCTAGAGTCTTAAATCCAGAAGTTTGCCAGATGCATGGAAATAAGTGTGACAGTCAAGAACCATTCCAAATTGAGCTACAAGATGTAAATGGTGTTTGAGCAAAGAGATTTACTTTGCTCAAGAGTTATAAATATACCAGTAGTAATAGTAAAAAGTTAATGACATTACTTCAAAATAAACAAGCAAACCATTTAGTGTATATTTTCAGTTCTTACTAATTTAACTCTCTAAGTGATGCTCTGGAATTACATCTCGTAACAATCATGTAAAGGCAGCAGATGATTATATAAGAAAGAATATTTTGAGTTAATTCCTGACTAACAATTTTAGCTACTCCAGATATTTATGAGATTAAAGAGACTGTAATCCTGAAATAAGGATTTTGCAGGTCTGAACATGTGACACTTTATTCTTAGACCTTCTGGTTAAAATCAAGAATCAAAATTGCATAATTACTGTTCTAAATTTATGGCTGCTTGTATAGT
The DNA here is from genome assembly GCA_013397375.1 of Toxostoma redivivum. Taxonomy (NCBI): domain Eukaryota; kingdom Metazoa; phylum Chordata; class Aves; order Passeriformes; family Mimidae; genus Toxostoma; species Toxostoma redivivum. Next base: position 465,779 of record VXBI01008950.1, read on the forward strand.
GATAATATTGTCTCCTATGTGTTAATGCAAACTAACATTAGAAAACTGCTGTGGTATAATTTACTTGTGAATTTTGTAACTTCCTTACAGCTAAGGACAAAAATAATGACAAAACCCATAAATATATATGCTAGAATTCCTAACTGAATGATAACTTTAAAAATTAAACTCATCTTACCCAACATTTCAAACCAAACATATAAGCATATCAAGGAGTTCAGCTTAACTTTTCACAGAATTTCTATTATTTTTAATCCTACTTTAACACCAAAAGGATTAAAGAAAACATTTCTACCATTCCACAGGCCCACTTAGGCTAACTCAAGTGGCTCTAAGCCAAACCCCACACCTATTTAAACTGACAGAAAAGCTACCATTGCTTTCAGTAGCACAGGATCACACTCCTCAGTTTTACAGAGCACCTCTCAGGAGCAACAATGGTTCACAACTCAATTAATGGTAATTTAATTTGCCACCAGCTCCCAACTGATTTGTCATAAGTAGCTGTTTTTTCAGAAAACTACACTCGTAAGTTATGAGAAATCCAAAGTCAGCTATTATTGTGCAATATAAACCAAACTTGCAGAATTCTCGTGGCACTACTCAAGTTGCAGCACATACCCTGCAGACACTGGGCTTTAGCTCCATTCCGCAGTCACGGGACGGGGTGAGGATGGAACGACACCCACAGAGCCCCAGAAATGTATTTTTCCTTTCATACACATTGCTGGGCAGCCTTATCATACCCTCCTTGTTTGTGTCTTTATTTTTAGCACCCTGTTTCCTTAATTAAAAGTTTATAAACTTTATATTTTTACAACTAATGGTTAAAACAACAAACACCTTTTTAGTATTATGTTAGAACTCATGTTCGAATTCTTAAGTGAAAGCAGTGTATAACACAGCTGGCAGGAGCACAGACTATATTCCAAAACTTTCACACAAAAAGACATCACACTTTGTATTTTAATTTTCCATGACAAACGTCCACTTATTTCTATGAACAGTCTTCCCAAGTGAGAAACTCAGCATTAAAGGCTGCATTGAACAACCAACACCTCAGTACAAGAATGAAGTCCTTGTTGGATTGCAGATGTTTTATAACTTTTCAAAGGCATTAGGAAAACAAGTGACTATGAGACTTCATACAGTTTGCAAATACAGCATAAACATGAACAGAAATGTGTGTTCTGGAGCCCAGTGTCACCTGTGCATCGCACAGAAACCCCAACCCCTGCAATCCTCCACAGCACAAGAGCCTTGAACACACACACACCAAGTATTCCCTCCTCCCAAAAATCACTTACAGACCCACGGTCACTTATCAAGTGAACAATAACATGCAATTTAAAAAACATACATGGGACACAGAGGTGCAAAAATACATAGTACCTCATTTATTTGAGAACTAGGTAATTTCAGAAGGAAATCCAATACTTCTTTGTAAACACAAACTTAGGAAGGAGCAGTATGAGAAAATAATACTTCTGTGATAAATGCCAGTTGTATGAATTACTTCAAACCTCTGATGTAGAAATAACATCTATTTCAAAGCAATCAATATGAAATTCAATTTTACACTGAAATAAGATATTTCAAATAAGATATTTATGTACCTTTTATGATCAAATATTGTAGTTCACCAAACTGCAAGAGATTTATTCAGAATAAAATTAAATCAAGCCCTTCTCCAAAGCTGAATGGCTGGAAGTACATACTTTACATATCTACAGCCTATTTCAATTCTGCCAGGAGCATTTTTTGTACACATAGGAAAATGCAGTAGCACTTAGGACAGAAAGTATCATTCTACTTAAGAACTGAGGCATAAGAGAGGAGTCTGACACTGCCTGATAATTAATTGCCTTGTAACATGACTTAGTTGCTCAACTCTTGTAGAAAATAAATTGTTAGCAGAAACCTGTAATCACTAATTCAATTCAGAAACTACAACTGAAGCCTTGATTAATTTCCATATATTTAACTTTTTTGCCTGGTATTCCCTAGGTAGATAATATTTCGTCTTAGTATATAACAAACATTCTGTTAAATCTCTGAAAGTTTTCCCAGATGTACACTGGCCATCTATTGTGTCACCAGAGAAATGCAACCACCTCTGGAAAGGGACATGGCAACTGTTTTTACAGTGGAAATCCATTCTGCTGAACAGATTGATATTGACACATTATTAACAACAAATAAATAAGAAATTCTTTCTGTCTTTTAACAAGGAGTACAGAGGCTCCCAAGCAGTGACAGCAGCAGGTTAACAAGGCTCCTGTCCTACCTCACCTGGCTGGCATGGAGTGCCTGGCATATTCCAACAGAGGATTAACCCAGCACTGTAACCCAACACTCAATTTAGCTTTTTTTTTTGCCTGCAGCTATACAGAAGCCCAAAGCTTACAGGACTGCTGGCAACTCCTTGATTTCTTTCACTTCAGTCTGATGCAGCTACTGATAGTTTCCTCTAAGCAATCCTTCACTCAAATGACTCATTATTATACACCCATCAGAAATCTAACTGACAGATATGCCCAGGTTTCATGCAGAGTCTATCACAATGTGTGCAAGGGATCCTGTGCCAAGCAGTTTAATATCGCTCATAGTTATCAATCTACTGCAAGAAGCAAGAGATCTGACTGCTGGATGTTTACTGGGGCTCTGGCATATATTGGTGACACCCCAAAAGCAGATGTACCTCATCCTACCCAGTTACCAAACATTTCTCCTATTCACACTTCCAGTCTGTCCCAAAAAAGGAAGTTACTTACCAAAATTAAAGTCTTTGCTGGATTAAACATCCAGCTCAGAAAGGCAGACCAGAAAAGCCTCTTACTCAGACAGGCTCTCTCACTCTATATATTTTAAGACTGTTTTGAAATTTTGTCCTTACACCACTCAGGCACGGTGTTCTGTCCTAAGTGGAAAAAAGCACTTTATTAAGTGTTGCCCAAAGCAAAGTTGCTTAATCACGCAGTGGACAAAATGCTTTCTCACAAAGTCCAAGAAGAATGAAAAGCAATGTTTACCTGGGTTTATTACCTCTGTTACTCTGGTGATTGAGAAAGATGTGGGTTTTATCTGCAGTCTTGAAAGACAAGTTCACACTGAAAGACTTTGCACATAAAAAGTCCTTAACTCCACTGGCTGCACAAAGAATTTCTAGCAGCTACGTCTCCCTGACATCAGTTTCTAGTTGGAACATCTCACCTGCCTGATGACATTCTCATTTAGCAAAGTCTACTCAAAGCCACTGAAATCCAATCAGCAATCACAAACCCAAAGATGGTAAACACAGCTTGTGGACTCAGTGTGCACACAAAAGAAACTGCATTTAAAGGAAGCATCAACCTTTTAATAGATTTAAGATGAGGTCATCATAAGAAGTCATTTTGGATCATAATCTTGAAGTCATCCAAGCAAGGGTGACTGCTGCAGGGTCTGAAGGTGCAGGTTAGAGATACAGCCTGCTCTGCTGCCAAAATACCTGCAGTTTTCAATTCTGAATTTGACTGTAAGAGTTTAATCAGTTTCTCAGGCTTTCACTTCTCTGCAGCAACAGTTGAGAACACATACTCCAAAAAGGTGCAAAACTCATGCCCACAGTATGCCTAGGAAGGAAGGAAGGCTCATTCTTTTCTGGAACCAACCAATCGCCACAGTGCTATCACTACAAACACTCATTATCTGCTTACATTTTCCTGAAACACCTGGCTGAAAAGACACATTTTCATCCATCCAGCCTACGGGCTTGGGAACACAAAGATGTGTCATCACACAAACTATGTCCCCTCCAGTCTTGTATTCAAGTTAAACAGAAGAAGTGAAAAGCTAAAGCCCAATGTAATGTTGAAGAACACTGTGTTCAAGATGGAAAAACAAGTGCTCGACAGCACCTGCTGAATATGCTGGATATTACAGGATCTACCGGGGTCTCTCCTCTCTATAACCCTTTCACACACAGAGATGTCAGCACTCCTGCTTGGCAATAGCTTTATTACACCTCTACCAGTGTCTGAGGAACTGAATTTTCCTGGAATGGCATATGAACAAACTGAGATTTTAATGTGACTATAGCAAACATACCAACAAGCCTTACCAATAAATCAACCACAAGTTTTATGAAAATTAAAAAAACCCCAAACACTGAGGGCATGGATCTGCAGGCCCAGTACATCACTTGCATCACTCTACTCCTTCCCCCAAACCCCTCTGCTAATGCACTTTGACTATCTCCTAGCCAGACGGTAGTCCTTCAGTCAGCACACCCTAAGCAGGGCAAAGAAATTTGCACTCCTTCGACCCCTCCACACCCCGAACAGGCGCCGGCTGTGCTGGCAACGAAGATGTTCCCAACACAGCACCCCCGCCCTCCTCAGGCCTGCACCGATAACATTGCACTGCCGTCCCCGCTTGGCCCTGAGAGCGGGAGGGGCAGCGGGCTGGCTGTGAAGCAGGGTCGGCTCTCGCCCCTCTCCTGGGGCAGGGCTGGAGGGTCCCGCCAGGGTCCTGCCCGGAGTTAGAGTCAGACGGCCCGTCCCCCCGGCCCGCGGGGCAGGGAGCGCTCTATCCCCTTCCTTCTCCCTCTCCTTCTTGCCCAACCCGAGGCCCACGGGCTCGGCTGGGGTCCCGCCCGCGCGGCCTCACACGGAGCGGAGAGAGGGCGGGGAAGTCAGTCCCCTTCTCGCTCTCCTGAGGGCCTGAAGCGGGGCTGGAGAGCTACGGAGGACACTCACTTGATCCTGGATCCCATGGTCTCCGGGGGGCCGCATAGACCCGGGGCGGAGCGAGACACGGGCGGGGGCCGCAGGGCCGCGCTCTGTCCGCCGCTCGCCCCTCACTCCATCCCGGCCCGCGCCGCGGCGCCCCGGCCGAGTCACGGCGCGGGGGCTGCCGGGAGCTGTAGTGCGGCGGGGCCCGGGGCGGGCGGTGCGTCCCTGGCTGGGGGAGCCACCAGGGGAAGGACCGGGCTCTGCTCGTGGTGCCGAGCCACAGGAAAGCAGGCAACGGGCAGAACGTGATGCACAGCAAGTTCCACCCGAACACAAGGAGAATTGCTCCACTGTGCGCGTGACCGAGCACTGCAAAAGACTGTCCCGAGAGGGTGTGGAGTTTCCCTCACGGGGAATATTCCAGAACCGTCGGGACACAATCCTGTACTGTGTGCTCTCATGACTGGACAGGGAGGTTGCACCAGATGCCCCAAAAGGTCCCTTCCTACCCGACTTACCCTGTGTCTCTGTGACTGCAGCCGGGAGTCGGCAATGGCAACGCGGAGTGGCCCCGTTCTCCTCATGGACATTCAGGCGGGAACCCCGCGGCGGGACGGGCCCTGCTTCCCTCAGGGAGATTTGAGCGGGAACCCTGAGGCGGGACAGGCCCCACTCCCCTCAGGGAGATTTGAGCGGGAACCCCGCGGCGGTTCGGGCCTGCTCCCCTCAGGCAGATTCAGGCGGGAACCCCGAGGCGGTTCGGGCCCTGCTGCCCTCAAGGAGATTCAGATGAGAACCCCGCGGCGGTTCGTGCCTTGCTGCCCTCAGGGAGATTCAGGCGGGAACCCCGCGGCGGTTCGTGCCCCGCTCCCCTCAC
>VXBI01008950.1:471864-500429 GCA_013397375.1 Toxostoma redivivum
GAGATTCGGGCGGGCGCCCTGCGTCGGTGCGGCCCCGCTCCCCTCACGGAGATTCAGGCGGGAACCCCGCGGCTGTTCGGGCCCTACTGCCCTCAGGGAGATTCAGACGAGAACCGCGCGGCAGTTCGGGCCCCGGTCCCCTCACGGAGATTTAGGCGGGACGGGCCCTGCTCCCCTCAGGCCTCCTCAGCAACCCTGCCGCTGTCAGCAGCTGAAGAACAGCCTGGAGTGACACCGAACAGCGGGGCCTGGTCAGCACTTATGGGGCCAAACCGCATCATCAGTTTGATCCAGAGCCTGGGATATCCACTGATATCCAGGCCAGATGAGGAGCAGGACTGCTCATCTTGGAAAATCCATGGGCACATGGACATTCATCGCCATTCGATGTCCAGGGCCCACAGAAGTCAAAGGAAAGAGGCAGAGGGAGAGGTGCCCTAGCACATCTGGGACAGGACATGGTGCACTGTGGGACCAGTGGCTGAAAAGACAGTAAAACATGACTAGAGAGAATCTCAAGGCCAAGCAAGATCATAAAGAGGACTGGAGATTTCTCAGAAATGGAATGCAGTCTGCTGAAAACGTCTTACATTGACTCAAAAATTGCAGATAGACAGCGTTTGAAACGTGCTGTGCTGGAGTTGGCAAGCAGGAACAAACAGGTACCCAACTATTTCTTTAAACGTGATTTACGGGGAGTTTTCAGGAAGATTTGGAGCATTTCTAGTGTAATGTAGCAATTTTTAACTTTATTTAGAGTTGAGGATGATCTACAGTGAAGATTGAAAGAATTTTTCAATTGGTCTTTAAAAGGCCTCCAGAGTGCAAATCACTGTGGACACCCAGTGCTTGGCTGAAGAACCTAGTCAGCTAGAAAGATGGAAAGAGTATTTCTCATCTGAGATCCTTTAATACCATGTTTGCTCCCCAGAGAGCCCGGGTAGGAAAAATCATGCCACCCTCATTCAAGTAATAAATTTAAAATGTGTTAAACACTATGCAAAAAGTCCCGGAAGATTTATTCACAGTTACAGTAAGTCAAAGACATGTTCGGGGAGATGAGGAGGAGTGTTTCTAGTACTAATTTGAGTACTTGAGGTGCTTCCAGCACAGGTTCCACCCACAGCCTCTGCCACAGGAGCCATGTGTAAGTTCAAAGCTCAACATTCAGCCCTGGCTTGTTCTGTGCTGTGGATACACCTGTCCCCAGCCCTGAGTCACTGTTTGATCTATGGTGCTGTTCTTTGTCTCATTGAGTCACTCCTGTATCCATGTAAAGTAGCTTTGTAACCAAAATTACTGGGTTCAGACACGGATATTCTAACCCTTTAAACATATCAGTCCACTAAGGTTTGCACATCTAAGCATCGAATGGTGGTGAGTTTATAGAAATATTGTTAAAATCGGTTGCAAAAGCAAAAAAACCCTATGGTCAGTAATGAGTTAAAAAATAAGGAAGCTGGTAAATGCAATGCTGGGAAAACTCAGCATTTTAGGAGTGGCTTACAGAATTTCTTACGTTTCATCACTGTTACATTTCATCACATGTTCCTTTTTTGGAACATGGATTGACATTAAATTTAAGAGGTAGAGCTACAGACTCACAATTTTAGTTTTGGTCTGTTTTGTGTCCTGAGCTTTTTAAAGATTTAAACGTAAACTTATTAATATGAACAGATGTAGTGAATATTTAATGGGGACATGTATGCAAGAGCAGTAGACTGGTTTATATTTCATAGTTTTTAGACATACTAAGGAATAAAAGGCTGGGTAATTCAAATGAGCAGTTTAAACCCTCTCCCAGAGAAAGTGAGTGGTTAGGAAGTATGCATTCAGCCGAGTTTGGGGAAACATGATATAAAAGGTGAATTCTGTGAGCTGGGCTGGATAACTGAGGTGGTGGATGAACTGATAGTGAACTATCAAATGTCAGGAAAAATAGTGTTTGGCAACTTCATTTAAATATATCTTGGTGAAATACCTATTTTGTAGGTGACTGATTTGTAATGAGCATGTTTTCCTTCCCTGGGGAAGAATTACAAGGGCAACTTCATGTTGGTATCTGTTCATCAACAGTTTCTCAACCAGAATCTTGTGCAGGTGTGTGCCTGAGCCTTTGAGCAGGAGATATTACACTCACGTGGGTCATGTGATAAGCATGAGATAATACATTTGAAAAATAATGTCATAGTGTATTTCAAGAAGAGGATTACCTGCCTCAAATTCACAGTTAATAAAGATGAGTTTAATTAATAAAAATAAATGGGCATGTGTGTAGAAAATTGTGAGGTTCTGTCCTTGCTAAAGAAGACGCACTAAATGGGTCTGGCAACATGCAAATTCAGACTATGGAAGCTCTGGTTTAAAAGACTGCTTAATAAAACAGGTGTGAGCTTGTAAATCTGGTAGTGCTAAGTCAAAAGAAACCAGAAAGGTGAGGACAGGATGAATTTCTTCTACTCCGAGGATAAAGCAGGTGCTAATATGGAATTTGTAATGTGCTTTCTAACTGTATTTTGTATATATGAAGCAAGTTAAGTCAAGTATATTCCAGAATTCAGGATACAGAACATGTTTGTACTCCCCAAATGTTGATAATAAAATAGGAGAATTCATTCAAAATCTCCACTGAATAGACACCGAATATTTAAATATTTGTTCAAGTTGTGAAAACTGTATTTTTGTGGAGAAGAAAGTGGGGGGAAAATGTTAAATATTATGCCATAATGCCTGTTCAAGTGCAAGAAGTTTTTCTCTCTATTTGCCTAATAATAATTTATGTTCCAAGCTGTAGAACGTTTTTTCCCCTGCTTTACCTGGTGTATTTATGTAAATAAGCTTCTCATTAGATACCCCAAATCCCATTTTCTGCAATTGTCGATGGCCCCCACGTCTGCAGCTGGCCCAATGGTTGATGTAATTGTGTCCCAGTGACAGGGCAGCAGGGACAGCAAAGCCCCCGAGGAGAGCCAGGGGTTCCAGCAATGCCTGCTGGCCTGGCCACGGAGCCCTGGGTGTGAGTGGCTCAGAATAGATGAGCTGATTAACTGTGAATCACCCTCCCAGAAGAGATGAAGCATTACTAGCAAACAAAAGGGAAGCAGAAGGGAAACTTCAGGCAGAAGAAAATAATCCAGGAATTAAAAGCTTGGTGAAAGCCTTAGGATGCTTCCAGATTGACCTGAGAGTCTAAGTTCAATACTATAGAAATAGAGGCCTGATAGTCCAGGATGGATTCGGTGAATGTGGCTGAGCCTGTGTTTTAATATGTAACACACACCCACGGCAACAAATGTACATGAGAACACAGTTACTGTTTCTGCTCCCCCAGTGACAATCCTGCTGAGGCACAATGTAACCTGAATATACTGGGGAGATTCTCCCTGCCACATTTCAGCCAATGAGAATGGCAAGGGAAAAAATGCTGACTTTAGAGATCAATAGTAAAGCTTCATCCAAAAGGTTATGCCTTGGAAGAGAATATTCTGCTATCTCACTAATATTGATTATAAAGTTCATGTATGTTTTTCCTAATTTCTCAGTGTATGAATATTAGGAAAATCTCTACCTGTGTTTAGAAACCAATGAAAAGCTTTTAAAATTACTTTTTAAATGTGAAGCAGAAGTTATTTCATCAACCTTAGTTTTGTAATTCTTGTTGTTATCTAATAATGAGCCTCATGAGTTATGGATCAGGTCATTGCCAGCAGCCTCCAGAAGTGTTCACATATGTTACTTGAGAAAAAAAGCCTGTTCTTCATGCTCCCAGACTGCGATTCATCAGGCATTGTTGGGATAGCTGTTTACCCTCAGAGACATTCACTTATGCCCTGAAACAAGAGAGGTGTTTAAATCAGCCTACGTACATATTTGTATGGATGGAAATAGGTCACATTGACTAGTTTTCCATTAGAAGTTAAGAAACAATAATCTGTAATTGCACAGAGTAAAACAGATCATTAGAAAATACAGAAGAAAATATAAAAACTGAGAAAAGGGGGAAAATCCCCACCAAAATTCAGTTATATGAGCATAACCAAAGAGTTAAATCAAAAGCATTCTGCTCCAAAACTGGACACTAGGAGATGTTTAAAGGAAAGTGTAAGAATGTGAAAATATGTAGAATTCTCTCACAGCCTCCAATAAATTAGTGTGTTTTCTCAGCCACAGATGCTGCTTCAAAACAATAGCTTGTGTGGGATCAGGCACTGGGCTCTGCTTGGATATCGAGCTGAGCCATTGGCCACAACTCCGTGCTGACTGTCACCAATCATCGCCTTATATTCCATGTCCCTCTGCACAGTTTCCATGCTGCTGCCCAGCACAGAGGTGACACTGATCATCCTGCCTTCCCATCAGTGGAAATATCACTGGATTGCCCTAACTCCTGAAATACGATGGGCAGTAGCTCAGCAACATCATCCACCAGTTCTCTCAGGATCTGTGGATGTTCCTATGAGCTTGTGCACCTTCAGGTTCTTTAGGTGGTCTCAGACCTCATCTCCTGCCATAGCTGGTGGCTCTTCATTCTCCCAGTCCCTGTCTTTGCAGTGGGGGCAGTGTGGCTGGAACCTGTGCCAGTGGTAAAACCATCATGGAGTATCTCAGCCTTCTCCATGTCCTGGGTAACCAGGTCCCCCATCCCCTTCCGAAAGGACCCACTATTTCCCTGTTCTTCCTGTTATCTACAGATGCTTTTCTCGATGATCCTGACATCCCTGGCCAGAACTAATTCTATCAGAGTTTAGCTTTCTTAACTTGATAGTTGGCTGTTAAGACAATTTCTCAATATCCCTCTCAGTCTACCTGTCTTTGCTTCTATCCTCTGTAGGCTTCCTCTTAAAAGCTAAGCAGGCAATAAAATATTTTTCCTTTCAAGTGTTTGAAGTACCATACACTGAATGACCTTTTCATTTTCCATTCACAAAGAAATAAGAAATAACTATTCTTATTTCTGATACCTGTGATTATACCAATAGCTATAACTCAGGCCCATGAAATCCTTTAATGTAATAAACCATGCTGGAGAGTCATTCCTCTAAAGAAAAGAGCTCAAGATGATTGACCTGAAATGGCCTCTTCATTTTTTTAATGAAAGGAGATCTAAATATGACAAACATTTCCCTGTCCTACTGTCTCTCAACAGATATCTTCCTCATCAGAATTTCTTATGATTGACAGAATTGGTTGTTTAATTTTAGGGGGAAACTAGAAAAATGTCTGTGAGAACTATCTGGGTTTTGTCTAACTGTGCAGTGATTTTTCTGTCAGAAACATGGGGTTTTCTCTTTACTGATTCCATTGTTTGCATAAGAGAGAAGTAGCCAATTTGGCATTAGGAAGTCAGTGCTTAGAAAAGTTTTATGGTGAAAGAGTGGGTACTTTTTGTTGGTTGTTGCACATTAGGTGTGCGCAGAGACCAATTTTACAATGTCTCTTGCTGCAGCTCTTCCCAATAATCACTTCTGTTCTCACCTGCTGGATCTGTTTGCCTGTATCATCTAACATAGCCCTTCTCTAATTTCAGAAATTCTTCCTGTTATGTGTTAGGTTTTTACCTTTGCCTTCATTTCGGGGCATTCTCCAGCCAAGAGCAGCAGTTTTGCACCCAAAATATATCCAGCTCACCATGAACATACCTGTGTGTGCTACTAAAGATGCCAGGGGGTGAGCTAAAGAAAAAATATAGGAAAGGTGAAGGAAACTATGGTGAAAACACTCCAATTTTTTGAAAAGCAGCAAATGCCCATCTTTCCAAGAGACAGACAAAGTTCTGCAGCGTTGGTCCCAAATTTTCTTTTAATGCAGTTCTAACTAGACAGAATAGGCTTTGCAGTGTTTATCTTTCTCTTCCTGCAGTCCACTAGATTTAGCAGAACTCCTGTTTTTGCTACCTGATTCTGTCTCACATGTATTTCATTCTCCAAATTTTCATGCAAGCAGCTTCAAACACTAGGTAGGTAATTATTACCTACCTACCTAGGTAGGTAGGTAACATTAGGTTGCCTACTCAGTTGTTTGCTTTACGCTAGGGCTTATAGATCCCTCCTTGCATGTCGCAAAAATCCTCTGGCTCTGGCTTCTTGGAGCGGCTCTGCCTCCCCAGCACAAACACTGCCTGCCTGGCTCTTGCTCTGAAGCTGTTGAAGACACTATTTCATCTGCCAATAATAAAGAAGCAACTGACCTAAGTTACTCTTCTCTGTTCACCTTGCTGTGATGGCAGAGTGCTGACTGTACTGTTATTGCTCTATAAAGTGAAGTCAGATTTATGAGGCAAAATCTATGATGGTGTGATTCCAGCTAGACGAAAAAAAGCCCAGTATGAAAATAGTTATTCATATCTGTGATAGCCTTTGTCACAGAAAAGATAACCCTCCTGAGCTGAAAGGAATAAGATCACTGATGTAAATCAGACTGCTACATTCAAGTCCCTCTAAGTTACTAATGAGCCTGGAAGAACAAGGATTCTTAGGAGAAATCCAGAACAGCAAGACGTAAGTTGTTGGAGCAGAGGGAAGTACTTACTTCAGATGATACTAAACTCTTGTACAGTAGTGCCTGGCTTAAGCTGGTAGGAGCATGAAAGGGAGGGAAGGATAAAGAAAGAGATAAAAGAAGTAAGAAAGGAAGGTGTGAACAAATGAATGAATGAACAAGGAATTTATAAAATGCAATGTTTCGAACTTGGTGATGTTCCTTACTTGAAGGATGATATATTTTGTTGCACTCGTTCTAGAAATAAGAATAACAAAATCTTGGTATGAAGTATTGGTGTAGGCGGTGTTATTTTCTTTGTGTTTCCCCCATCTCACAGAGCTGATGGGATTCTAATTTCAAAGTTCCTAGTAACAATTAAAAGAACTTTTTAAGATAAAATTAAAGCATATTTTGAGCCAGACTTCAAATGTAATCACTACAATCACCATAAATCAAAAGACCACTAGCAGTGTCAGCTTCACTGCCCTTCTAAGGAAGAATCACTTATCCTTTCTGCCACAGGACGGGGGCAACATGATAACTATTGATGGCTCACTACTTATTAAGTTGTCATCAGACAACATGTTGTCATAAGCTATTATTTTTAAATTGTTATTAAGAAAACATCAAATGGCACTTCTGTAATGTAAGTTGGTTGTTTGAACAATGGGAAGGTATGTGTTGATATCAAAATTGTACTATATAATGTTAAAATCGAGATTTAGTTCATGTTGCTATGTAGAAAATCGATCAAATATTCAAATTTCTACGATGTTCAAAAGCATAACAGTGATTGAATAGTAGGGATCTGAGTCTTATGTAATTTATACTCATTTTATACAAGTGTAATTCCATATGATTGCTGAAGCATGACATTCCAACTTACCTTTCTGGCAACAGCTAGTGCTAGGCAGGCAGTAGCTGTTCTGAACTTAAATATATAAAATGGATTTGATGGCCTACAAATTTCTTTTACTGATTTTCCTGCTTTGATGTTCAGAAGACATCAGTAATATTACCCCTGATTGATACTAGGGTAAGTTCCAGATCTGTCCATTCTTGTTTGTTCTCTCCTTTTGTTCAAGAAGTTCAAATTAAATGTCTGATGTCCTGTACCTGGTAGGAGAGGAAGCCTGGTCATATTAAGAGTTCAGGGATTCTTGACTGACCTGGGGATTGTCTTTATATTGTCATTGTTGGTGTCTGTAGTTTACTTAATTTTTTAAAACATTCTTCAGTGTCACAGTACAGGAGAGCTTTCTTCTGAACCTGTAGGCAATGTTTAAGAAAAAAAGAGTGGTGCTTTATTTCTAGATGTTACTTTAATTAGTTCTTTGATGCTAATGATCCCATTACATTTTGGGGGGGGGGGGGTAAAAACCAAACACAACCCAAAGTGCACTTACCTAAACACTGGGACTTACTTTATACTTCACAAAAAGTCAATTTTATTTGTGTAATTACTGCAACTATACATGATCAAGATATAACGAGGTGATACCATGAGCTAGCAAATACCAGCCTCCTCTGAATTCAGTAGAGAAACTTTAAATAGGCAGTGCTGCAAGCCAGCAAATATGCTCCCTTTCTCTAAAATGGGGATAACATCCTGCTGGAAATGCTCTTTTGAGTCTAGTTCTGACACTTTTGTGGTATAATTTAAAATTATAAGGTGGGGATACTGGTATGCTCCTGTACTGCTGCCTCTAAATGGAGCCGTCATTAAATGTGGTTTGATTTGTCCTGCTCTTACAGTTAATGAAGACTGGGTGGTATTTCACTAGGGTTAATGCTCTTGGTCCTTGTTATTAATTCCCCTGTAAGTACTCGCCTTTTTCTAGACTTTCCAGTTAGTCCTGTAGGATGTTAAAAAATGTTTTGATACGTATGTTAGTTGTTTTAATCATAGACCTATAAAGAACTAAGTCAAGAAAAGCCTCTCAAGTAATACACAGGAGTTAGTTTATAAAGTAAGTAAAGCTGAACCACTAAGTAATAGTGACCACAATATAATTAACTTCAACATCCTCAGGGGAGAGATTGTACAAAAAATGAGGAAGCTAGTTAAAAAGACCCTAAAGTCAGAAGTGAGGAAATTAAAATCCTTCGACTCAGCATGGAGGCTACTTGAGCAACCATAACAGGGCAGCAGAAGGCACGCATAATCCCAAACAAACACGGACACTGACAAGCAAAAACAAGCCATAGGGCTGCAGGAAGGTTCACTGAGATTGTACAGTCAAACATGTATTTTTCTGAAGGTGGAATTATAACTTGTGAAGTCAATAGGGATAAAACACAGTGGCTAAGATACCCAGTGGAGATTAGAAGGATGACAGAGGATTTGAGGAGCAGATAGCCTGACATGAAAATAAGATTTTTTCAAGTATTAAGAAGCAGCAAGCCTGCAAGACATTTTATAAGTCCGGTGGGCTATTTGGTAGGAAAGTAAGAAAACTAATGAGAATACAGTGACACTGAAATGGAGGTAAATGACTTGTGTGCATTAGCATTTCCACACAGAATTTAGGATAAAATAGACATACCAAATTTTCTCCTCTTATGTAATATAGAAGAGGTTTTGCCAAACACAGGAATTAAAAGATGTGCTGGAACAAATTCATAAATTAAATAAAAACAGGCTCCTAAGACTGGGAGTTAGATAAATAAATTCTAAGGGGATTTCAAAGAAGTTTCTGAACTACCAACAAGAACAGACAATCTGATTAAAATCAGTACACATAGTAAAGTAGAAAGCATTTATCCCCTAAAAGTTATGAAGGGTAGTTCTGAAAATGTCAACACAGAGATCCATGTACATAAGAAATATAAACTTGTTCAAACAAAATTCCCCATCTCTTAAGTTAGAATGATGTGATCAGAATTCAGAGGCCTGTTCTGAAAGCCCTCCAGTATAGCGACCTACAACAAATCTACAGAAAGAAGAAACAGAAAATGGAAAAAAACCCAGTAGCAAGTCTGATAGCTTATTGAAATAAAGCATATCAAATTCTGAAAAACATTTGGGGAAAGGGAACCTGCAATGTTTTTTGGGAGAGTACTTGTTGCTCCACTTTGAAGAATTAATTTTCCATAACAGAGGTCCTGGCATTCAAATTAATTATATTTCTTTGTCAAGGTTATAATGTTACATTGTTATGCCCAAAATTGCATTCTGATACAGTTGAATATGCTTCTATTTCCAGAGAATCTCTTCTCTTTCCCATGCTTTGCTCCTTTGTGTCAGAGTTGATGTAGCAGTTGTGCTGCTCTCTGGAGTCACTTGCTGCCCATCAAATGGGGGTGCTGCACACAGGCACAAACACAAGGCAGTGAGTCCGGCTGTGGCAGGGGGGTCAGACATCTAGAATGAGAATTGTGTTACAGGCACACAAACCTTCTCTCTGGGAGTGAATACCTAAGATAGGCTGATCTCTGTACAGCACAGGCTTCTCTGTTAAAGCTGAGAAATACTATTCCAAATTTGTCCGCCTTTGCATTCCATCAGTCAGAATTTTTGACTGAATTCTAGATTTTGACATCTTGTCTTTCTCAATTTCTCTGACCTTGTCTTTTCATGGTTCTTCAGTTGCCTCTGTAATAATTTCTACACTTATCCTTCATCCTGACATCATATCTCAAACTCTCTGAAGATATTTAGAGGAATTATATTTTTTGCTGTCTTCCCCCTTCCAATCCAGTCATGTTTTAGTGTAATCTCACAGTCAAACAGATTCAGCTATCATCCCTATCTTCCCAATTGTCAGATCCACTTATTTATTCTGAACTTGTCTTCTCTTGTTTGAAGTGAAATCCCACTTTGTCTTCTTGAAATGTCTTCGTAGATACCTCACCATCCTCTGCTGTTCAGAACGGGACTAAACAGAGTTCCTTCTCTCTTTCCTGCTTTGCAATCGTCCCCCACTCATTCCTTAATCACTATGTACACACTGCATGTCATTCAGCTTCTCACCATGTATGGTCAATGCTTCTGGTTTGAAAATGTATTTAACTTGAAGAATGTCCAAAACACTTTACAGTAAACAAAGCCAACAAACAACAAGAAAAAAACAAACAACAAAAACCCAAAAAATAAACCCACAAAGGGTGTTTGAAGTATGGAGCAAGCAGAAGGCAGTACAGTGAGAAGCCTGGACATGGCAGTATTCTCACTGCAGCGAAGGCAGAGCACCAGCAAGGAAAAGCGAGCTTGTGCATTGCCCGCGGGGCTGTGCTGTGACCTGGCGGAGCCGCATCCACACAGGAGAGGAGTTCCCTTGCCAGGGCCCATTCAGTCGTGAGCTGCTCTGCGGAGCCTCCCGACATGGGCTCCAATTAGTGCCACTTGTATTGGGGAATATTTTTTAGAGACCTGCTGAAAGCAACTGGAATAAGATTCTCAGATTAACTTTGCACAGGCCACAGCTCCAGAGCCCTTGATCATTTTCATTCAAGGCAAATTTTGACTGCAGTCTATAGGAGTTTTTGGCTAATGAAGGATCAGGTCCATCCTTTTGGTAATTCTTTATCATTACCTGGTTCCTATCCTGCTAGCCACTTTTCAGTCTATATTTTTATTACCTTTCCTGGAAATTAGGAATAGTAATGTTTACTACTTCTGTTAAGTGCTTATAGTTATATCAATAAAAACCAGGTAATATTTAATTTCTAGAATTACCCACCTGCCACTGAACTAACAAAGCCCATATAAATCATTCCAAATGAGCACCTTGAGAGATGTCAAGTCCCAAGTTAAACATTATAAATGCTGGAAAAATGCAGAACAGAAACTAAAAGGTCCATCAGCTAGACTTTTTATTAAAAAAAGAAAGGGTAATTTTTCACAGATATCAAGTCACACTAATATGAGAAAAACAGGGAAAACATTACTTAGTAGTCATCCAACCCTGAGTTGGGGGTATTGTTGTCCCATGATTACTGTCTTTTGCTATGACTCAAATATGAACTAGAGAGACAGAGAGAAAGAAAAAAGAAAAGAAAAGAAAAGAAAAGAAAAGAAAAGAAAAGAAAAGAAAAGAAAAGAAAAGAAAAGAAAAGAAAAGAAAAGAAAAGAAAAGAAAAGAAAAGAAAAGAAAAGAAAAATTAGCCTCCTGCTCCAAGGGCTCTGGGTTATCTTGTCCATTTCTTATCCAGAGATAGTAAAAAATAAGCTTAAAAATGTGTGTAATTCTCAAATATACTTGAGCTAGAGCATATTAACTGTTGAACTATCACTTATTTGTACCTACCACTGTTTAAAATACAGGAGAAAGCATTAGCATTGTAAAATGTTAATTGGTTATGTTGATCCCAGGAGCCAGGCAGACATCCTTTGTGCTGATCAACACTTAAAGCTGAATTATATTGCTTAAGTAAATTATTAGGGCAAAGCACAGTAAGATTTGGAAGTAAGTGAAATGATTGATAAAATACAAGGAGAGGAAACATAAAAATACAAAACAGTATCTTCTGTTTAGGAAGTGATAACTGTTCAAGCAAATAATGACTTTGTTCAGTGTGACTGAACACAAGGACCACTGCCTGTATTTTATATCTGCACTGAGTTGCTGGCTCACATCAGACAGAGGTGTATCACGCAAAACTGTTTTAAGAGAAATTTCTCCTTGCCATGTAAATTCCTGTTAGCCAGTGATTACTCACAAATACCCCATTGGGGAAACTGAAATCATTAAGTAAACAATTTAAAAGCTGAAGTAGAAAGTGCTGACTGCTCTAGCTCAGCTCACCAGGCTGCTCAGATACAGGACTCCTTGCCAGTGTAACAACATATTTGGAAATAACTGGAGTGCCCATTTTGTCCCTTGTAATGAGGTAGTGAGGCCAGAAGTGGTAACTGGTGGAAGGACAATGAGGACATGAACAGCTTCTGTTGCTAATCCAGGCATTGTCCCCACTCCGTGGGGATAGCAGAGGGCTATAATCAGTATCTCTACTACTGCAAAATGTATTATTTAACAAATATTATTTAACACGATGCCAACTATATTGATCTGCTATGACACTGATACTTCTAGTAAGTTTTAGAACCAAGTGCTTCCTACCTCTGAGTTTCTGGGTTTCATTTCCCTTTCCCCCCCTTTTCTAATCTCTGCCCTGCTGGTGGCTGCATAAAACAAAGAATGTTTCCGTGCTGCTGGCGCGGTGCTTGCAGGAGTTGCTGCGTACCTGTGGCATTTGCGTCCTCGCCTGGTGCCGGGGCAGGCTGTGGCACCCTGGCCCTGGCGGGCCCGGTGTCCCCGTGGCCGGCGCTGCCCTCGGAGCGGCGCGGAGCTGCGGGGCCGGGGGTGCGGCTGCCTGCAGGACCCGGGCGGACCAGGCTGGCTTTAATGAGCGCGTCTTCACTGACAGATTCATTATTTGTGTTCGGTCGCTTCAAGTCAAAACTGATTAGTTACACTTACTGCAGCAAAGATTTAATGATTTTATTGTTTATCTTCAATTTATTTTGATTAACATCTCCGTTCTTTTCATTGCAAGTGCAATTAGGTGTAATATAACAGCGACTACTTTAATTTTGCTGAAATTAAGATGAATAAGTGACGGATTATGGCACTTTGTTTAACAAATAAATCATAGTTAAGAGGACTGTATTAGTAATAAATGAAAAAACAGGCAATCTAATTAAAATGCATGCAGCTGATTGTTCAAGTTTCCAGAAATGTAATGAATTTTCATTTTAGAAATCAACTAGATTTCAGTGTAGTACTTATGTATTGACAGTAAGATGACAGAAAGGCACATTATTTTG
Source organism: Toxostoma redivivum (assembly GCA_013397375.1). Classification (NCBI taxonomy): domain Eukaryota; kingdom Metazoa; phylum Chordata; class Aves; order Passeriformes; family Mimidae; genus Toxostoma; species Toxostoma redivivum. The sequence continues at coordinate 485,114 of VXBI01008950.1, forward strand.
TAAATCATCTTAATTTCTTTTATTATATTGGTAGAAGGAAGTACAAGCAATGAAATGAAGATGCACATTTACATTTTTTTAAGAGCTAGGATTATTTTGTCAGGAAACACTGCAATTAAGGTATGGTAAAAAAAGAGACTGAGGGACTGAAATGAGGGGAGAAATCATTAGTTCAATTCTCACATGTTCAGACTTCACCATTTTCTGCAACAGATTAATATTCTCCAGGTCCCAGCCACAATTTTCTTTTAAGTTCATAAGATTCAATTCACTGCCACACAGCAACAGCCTCAAGACACGTAAGATGGAAGAAAGAACTAACATGAAGAAATCTGAACTCAACAAACAGTGAGCGAATCAAGATTGCTCTATCCAAGCATCCCCAAATCATGGGGCAAGTAGCAGGGCAGCAATCCTGGAGCCAGCTTACTGTGGGGGTCGTATGGGCTTAACTTCTGATTGAGGAAAACCAAGAGGAAAACGAACCCTTCAGAATCAGAAACTTTATCCCTCTGATGTTTAAAAGACCTTGTATTTGACAGGACAGCTTTGAAGATAAAGACCGAAGCACTCTCCAGCTACAGGCTGTTCAGCACCCCACACTGCTGTCTGCAATGCACTTCACTTTAGTTTCTCACAGTTCACTCATGCTAGAAAGGAGACAGTGGAGATGTTTTTGAGTAGATTGTGCTATGTTTTTGATGCCACTATGTCTGGCCCAGGCTCTCTTTACAGAGCCTGGAAGAGCTGGGCTCTGTTCTGCATATTTCCATCATCCCTCTTTCCCAGCCCACCCCACACTGGCCAGTTGCTCTTGGATGGCCAACATGTAAATTTGTGAGTTAAAACATGCGCTGCCATCCCTCGCTGCAGGGACAGGGTAGCTCTGAGCCAAGAGCTTGGCACTGGGGATGAGTGAGGGTGAGAAGGGACTGCTCCCTTTTCCTTAACGTGCAATATTCTTTTTTTGGGGGGGTGTAGGAGGATTTGGTTCCAGGGATTAAGGTTAAAGAAGACTTAGACAGAGCAAGATACACTCTATTAAGACCTTGTTTTGATTTTTTTCTGCCTATCTATTAGGAATTGGGGGAGGGGGCGTGGCAAGGAGAAAAGAGAGGAAGAAACAGAGAATGCAGTTCCTACAATCACAAAATCTGCAAAAGAATACTTTGTTCTTCCTAAACTTTTAAGCCCTCTTCTTCTAATAGTGTTTCTTTCATAACTGCTTTAAAACACTTTTTCAGCTATTCAGAAGAAAGTCAGCATTGAAAGAAGTACTTATTAGGATTTAGTAGCAATTTTGGGGTTTTTTTTCCTACTTCATTTAGGGCTTTATTAGTGTACACTCCTTGAAATACAAGAATTTCAGTGGCAATGCAAATTTGTTCCCGATAAGGAACTTCTTCATAGCTTTAAAAGAGACCTAGTACTGTATTTTAACAAATGTCTGCAAAAAAAGAAAATTGAAAAATAATTCCCTGTCCTATGGGTGTAGCAGGAAAAATCACTGAAGCCAGTTTTCTATTAGTGTAAAATAAAGGCAAGGAGGAGGTGAAGTGAGCATCTTGTAAGGCCTCCTTTCTTTGTCCCTGATTATACTGATCAGATCAACTCATTACTATAAAATACTCTTCCTAAGAGTACAAAATCAGATAAATAGATAAATCTGGGTTCCTTTAGCAGGACAGTATACCAACTTATTTGCAAATGTTTCTGGTTATCTCAATCTTTCTTCTAATATTAGTTTTCAATATTTAATAAATAAATAGATGATAGGTAAAGAGATAGCAAGAGGGGGAGATAGAGAAGAAATGATGCTAATGACCAAATCAACCTGTAAAAAGCAGCCCTGCTCTGACTGGAGCCCCCGTCATCAGCTGAGTGTCATGTAGGAGAGCCCGAGGAGCTGGGGGAGGCTGAGAGGGCTTGGTGAGCTGGAGACTGGCAGCACCATTGGTTTGAAAGGGCCGTGATTGATTTGTCACCAGAGGCCCATTTGACTGGGCGAAAAGCCCTTCTGATCTCAATCTCTCTCTGCCTCCTTAGCTCTGCTGTCCCCTCTCCCTCCTCCGCACTGGGAGGCTGGCACAGCAGCTGGGCAAGGGGGCTGCACTTGGGGCTGACACACAGAAAAAGGGTTGAAGGTCACGGCTGCTGGAACTCTGTAAGGACTGACAGGGGACATCCAGCTCTTCCTACTCCTCACTTTCTGTCTTGCCTTTAGAACTCCAGAGGTTTGCAAAGCCCCCAGTACACATCCACACGAATACACCAGCACTCCATTCCCCAAGCAGAGACACAACCAAAGCCTCTCTCTGCCTCTCTCCTTCCCTCTGCCTCTGTCTCTCTCGCACACACTCACACACACACACTCACGCACACACACGCTCTGTCTCCCCACCCCTTCCACCTTCCTGTTATCTGTGGCTGGCAGAAACCTCTAGATCTACAAATATTAATTACAAAGGACAACGAAAGGTAAGAAGGCGTCAATTATCCAAAGGTGTCGTGATGTTATTTCAAGTCAATTGCAAATGTGTGAGGGGGAAGATTTCGCCCCAGTGATTCCTGTCTGCTTGGCTGATGGGGACCGGAGCTGACTCCCTCCCAGAACTGCTGCAGCTATGCCTTAAACCACACACTTTCCAGCAGGAGCCATCAGCATGGGCCTTTCTGAATTCTCTTTTTATTTCATTCATTAAGGGCATTAGACAAGTTGGAATTTGTATGAAAAGGATCCTATGGGAATACTGTCTCCAGGGTAGGTATTTTCATGACTTTCCACATCCTGGGGCTCTCTGTATCTCTTCTCTTTCTCTTCTGTTAGATGGAGCTTTAAAGGAGGCTGCCCTCATCTTCCACTTAATCTGGGGAAAGGAAATATTTTGAGCTGCATATATTGAGTGACAAAATATTTTATTTATTTTATGAAGTGGAAACTACTAAGAAATTGTGGGACCTTTCCTGTTTAATTTTGTTAATGGGCTTTGTTATTATTATTCCTATTCCTGTTTTCAGGTTTTTCTCACACAGGAGTTTCTAATGACAATTGCCTTCATTATCCAAAAAGAAAGAGATAGCAGACTGGACAACAGCAAAAAAAATATTAATCAAACAAAGGCAGAGTTTAAATTAAAAGGTCTGTTGTGTTCTCATAAAAGCAGGACAATCTCAATGCTCTAGCTCATTTCACTTGGCAAAAGAACGTGGCATCAGTTTTTTAACTTTAAAATAGTTTAATGAACACGAATGGAGAAATAATTTTTCTGTGTATTTAGCAGTCTATAAAGAAGAGAGAATGCTTTAACTTTGATCGCCACAATTAGTTCCCTGGGTATCTAGAGGGGAACAGGGCAGCCCTGGGAGCCTCAGTTCTTTAGATACAAAAGCATTTAGATCGCTTTAGAGCAGTTAATCCTGAGACTGGCTAGGGTCCCTTTTGTTTTCTAACTCCATTGTGGGTTTTGTTCAGTTTTTTCTATTCGCATGATTGACTGCCCAATGGATGCTAATTATCCAAATGTCGCTTCTGTCCTTTGAGTGACTTTCTATGTATTATGGGCAACTGTCATGCATTCTGTCATTCTATATCATATTACATGTATTATCATATGAAAATGGTACTCTGCATAAAGGAAGGTGTCTGAACCAGCAGATGCTGCAGATATTTAGAAGACTTGCCTAATTTGAATGGATTTTCTATAGAAAAATTGGTCAGAAAGCATATAGGGGAGAGTCAGAAATTGAAAGTTTATCAGGTAATTATTTTTGTCCTTTTGCTGTTTACATGATAATGTACAAGGCATTAACTGTCTCTGCATCTGAAATCTGCAGCCACCTTCCTCCTCCCGAACCAGGCAACCCGTCTGTATTTATTAGAGTATGACAGCTTAAGCTAATTAAACTGATATCTGTCTAAAATAATAAGCCCAGAAAGTTAGAATAAACATTATGATTATAAGCAGAAAAGGCAGCTATACAAATGTAGCATCAGTGTTATATTTTAATGATAAACTAAAATTCCTGTATGAAAAACATTGGATGTGGAATTATGAATAATAATAAAGTTCTGCAAAGAAATTTTTCACTGTAAATATTTTCTGCTTAGATCTTTATCTCTTTCCATGATAGTAATAAGGCTGAGGGCTAACACAGCTGCAAATGTGAATATTTTTTATTTTATACATATGTGAACATATATTTAAAAGGATATCAAGGGAAAGATTTTTACTGCAATTTTTCCGCTAAAATAAACTTAACACACCTCAGTGTAATGTGCATGCCAACACTTAACAGGAATGCAAGATTTATAACGATAGGGCTTTTTAGATTTGCACTCTGGGGTCCATTGAATCCATAGGCACATCCAGAGCTCCCTATCCTAAAATGTTAGGATAGTGTTTTATATTTGCCATTCATATGAAATACTGTGGATATATAACACTGAAATTCACGATCTTGAGCTTCATCAAATATATGTGCAATAAGTTTCCATTAATGGTGAAGCTAAATCATGGGAAATATGTGCTTTAGGAAATAACACAAAGATGCCATAGAAAGCCTTGCTCTGCTGTATCAAGGTGCTTTGAAATTTTACATGATCAAATATACATGATCAAGCTGTGCTTGTTAGGGTACGAGGGGCTCCAAATGGTCAATGGCTATTGATCAGGCTGTTAAGTATTTGTTCACGATTCTTTATATCCCAAAAGGTTCAGGGAAATGAACAGTGAAAAATTGCATCAGAGTCCACCTTTGTTTGAGATTGATGTATCAAAACAGAGTATTCATTTGCCAAATCTATTGGAAAAAATGTGTAGTAAATTGTGACATAAAGACTCCAAGCACAGAGTATTTCCCTTTTTTTAATTATCTTTGTAAAATTCTATGTGCTAATTAAAAATGTAAAGACAGAGTCTTTGTAGAACGTGAATAGTGAATTATTGATAAGAGCAGATTTACACAGCAAAAACAGGGATACAATCATAGCTTATCAGTTGACCTTTACATTTTACTTTACATTTTGCTCATGCCAAAATTTTTTTAACTGGAGTTGCAATAACAGTGATGCAAGAGAATCCATAAGGTGAAAATGGAAATTTCTGTTACTCTCAGAAAATAATAAATCTTACTGGGACCAGTAAGTTACTATCTTTTACTATTTTTTTGTAATTGAATGCATATTACTCCTCATTAAGAGTTCAAATTAAACGTGGTGGGTTTTTTAAATGATAATGTCATTTGGCAAACATCTCAAAATATTTGAAGAATAATTCTCTCTTCTTTTTTGAGATTTCTACAGTATGTATTTCTACAAGTTCATTATACATACTGGTTTTTTTTAAATCATCTATAAAGTTGGTTCCATAATTGAAAATATTACACATGTTAATATATAATTCTTGCAAAATCATACAAGGCATACTTTATTTGCTTTCATAATAGTATACATTACATATATTCATAATGTCTTTCCTGAACACAGAAATCTCTGATGAGAAACTTACTGCACACTAAAGAAAACTACTGAACACAAAGAATTATTTCTGCAGATATTTGCCTCTTTGAATTTATAACATATGTCTGTGTCTGAATCTGCAAATAGATAGATGGTTACACACACATATGTTCATACACACACACACAGCCTCATACTGTGATATATCTTATACATATTTATATAAACAAATTTACATGCTGCATCTTTGGAAATCTTAAAACCAGCAATACATATTTTGTGCCTCATCTTCAGGTGGTAATTCCCTTAAAATTACTTAATATTTTCCAAGTGAGAATTAAGTTGAAAAGAATCAGCCACGCTTATATAAAAAAGTTTGCAAAGTATAAAATGGGCAAAATGTCCTGGATTGGTGGGAAATGCCCTCTCACCTTCTCGTGTCTGACCTGCCACTTAATTAATCTGCTCTTGTCTGGGAGCGGGCAGTGTGAGGAGGCAGCACAGCAGCACAGCCTGCAGCACTTGCAAAGTTCACAGTACACTCAGCTTCCAAAGAAATTAATCTTACTCAAGTACATTTATCAGATTTCATTGCCACTCTTTCAATTTGCATCTTATCTGACTTCTTGCTGCCAGTGTTGCACACTCGTGCCCGTGTGTCCCTGTCCGTGTCAGTCTGTCTGTCCCCGCTCCCGGCTGCACCCCAGCTTTGGCTCTGTCCATACCTGCTCCTGGGCTGGGAGGTGCTGCTGCACAGCCAGGCACTGCCATTCAGGTAGTCCAGAGAAGGGCTTGGAGTGACAAAATATTGACTGGATTTGGTATTCACTTATGAAGGATGACGTTAGTGCCACAAAAATCCCTGTGATGTACAGGGAATAGTTAATTAATTAAAGGACCTGCTAATTGCTACTTGAGGTACTATGCAGAGCTGATGAAGAGTGCTTGGTGCAAGGTTAGGTTCTCAGTTTTGAGTGAACATTTTCATTTAAAAGATTTCTTTAAAGTACATCCTAATTTTTTAATGTTTTTTCAGGTTACTGTATCTAGTTCAGACTCAAGTGTTCAATTGAGCTTCAATTAATTATAATATATAGTCAGGGTTCTTTAGCTGGGATAGATTGATGGAGAAGCTTTGTTTCATTTGGTGCAGGTGGCACTGTTTAATAAGCACAGGAGAGAGTGAATAATGTAGTGTTTGCAAAGAGAAATAAATGCAAAATAGAGAGGTGCAATTAGATCAGCTCAGAGAAGTAAAGGATAAATATTAAATGGTCAGGTATCTTGCAAATATCAAATAAAATAGTAATAAGTATCCAGTTGAAAAGTGCCATTTTAATTTATGACTATCTAAAAGCACTGCTTTAAAATAAATCTAGTGAGCAAGTCTTCTGCCTTCATTAGGGAGGCACATTTCAATATCTGGAAAATACCAGGCTGCTAATTTCTACACTCTACACATTGTTTTTCTGATACTGAAGTATAAATAGATTCAAAATTTAAAATACAGACACAACTACTTCAAAAATTAATCTTTAAATTGTGTTATAAAATGCCTTATCCTTTGGCATTCTTTTTTTTTTTAATTGGAACTATGTTATATTGGTGAAAAAATTACCCCATGGAAAATTACTCTGGGAAAACTTGTAAAGCATTATCAGTAATGTACTAGCCAATGAGGGGCTTCTTTACATGCACTAAAGATTAAACAAAGTTGCAAAAGATTATTGAAAAGAACAACAAAATTGTAGATTAAAAAAGTAAAAAAGCCCATGAAAATCTTCTAATGGCACACAAAACCCCAAACCAAGTATATACTCCTGAAAATAACAAGTAAGAAGAAATGTTTTTTGACTTTAAAAAAAAAGAGAAAAAGGATTTGGGTATCTGGTAGCTAAGAGGATAGTCCTGTAAGCTACTTAACAAAAGAATGTAAATGTATTGGGCATTTCAGCAACACTTCTGCATCTGAGAATTTCAGCTGTAGACAGATTTTCCACAGACGATTCCCCCCTACTGCTAGCCTCTTAAATATACCTATAAAATACAAAATGTTCCCAATCACCTCCAATAAAGGAAGCTTCCTTACATTAAATGCATCGAATATTTGTGTTAGAAATCTGAAGTGCTTTCTGATGTGGTTAAATTCACAAAGAAATGTGGTTGTAGAACAGAAAGGAATGTATTGAGCACATCACTCTGAATATTTGCAGATGGATACAGAACCGGGGAAGTTTACTTATAAAGTACGGAATTAATCGTATTCTCAGGCTCTGAATATTCAAAGGAGGCAATACTATTGGAGTCTTTTCTCTACAAACCTTGTTTTTGTTATGCAGCCGTGTTTACCAAATCCCTGATACGCCCAGTCGGGGCAGGCTCGCAGACCCCGCGGATTGGTGGATGGCGAACTTGTAAAATGTTTATGAGGGAGTGTTTGCCTGGTGCTGCAGCCCGGGGTGCCCTGCTGCCAGCACGGAGCCGTGGGGCTGCTGCACACACGGGCTGCAGGCACGGCACGGGGGAGCCGCCAGCCACAGCCAGCTCAGCTCTGCTCTCACGTGTGTTAGGGCAAAGCAGTCCTCACCCAAAAAATAACCTTCCCCAGTCTGTTAAAAAAAAATTAAAATCTGCCCCTTTACATTAAAAACATCTTCCCACAAAGGATCTTGTTACAATTATTTTAAGCTCTAACTGTGGAGCAATAAGATTAGTTTGCAGTAAACATTAAAAAAATTAACAAGCAGCTACACTACTAGATGCAAAAAAGAGACATTTTTGCAATCTTTGCCATGTTCTGTACATGGATTTACTGAATTTCTAGTAATTACCACTTCATATTTTGTAAAAGTTATTTTTTTACATTATTTATTATAGTAGATGCTTGTCAGGCAATCAGATCTAAGCACATCACCAAAAATGTATATTCCCCAAAATAAAACTCCAAAGCTATCTAAAATATACAGCTACTGACCTTCAGAATCATGTTTTCTTTACCAATTCACTGTAATAAAAATGAACATTTTGTCATCACTTTGGGAAACTGTGCCAAACACCTTAAAACACATGTCACATGCCAACTTTACTTCATTTTTCTCCTCAGGGAATAGATACATCTGGAATCATAATCACAGATAAAAACCTTGACAAAATTGCACATGAGCCCAGCCCTTCTCCCCAACACCTACCTTTTCATAACATTTAATACAATATTAATATCGGTTACTAAAAAGGCTTCCAACCTTTACATTTCTGACATAACATGTTCAAACCCATATTTCACACTTCTTGTTCTGTTTTAAGTTCAGTGGATTTAACAGGACTCTGGAGAGAAGATCATGTGGTTGAAGATTTCCCTCCCTCTTTGACACCCGTAGAGGCAGTTTTGGAATTGTTTAAATAGCTGTGGCTATATAAACTGAAATATGTGAGACATTGGACATCTTATTTCTCTCTCACATCTATAGATACATGCTTGCATTTTCCTCTGAAATCAATTGCTTGTACCAGGGAACAACAATTTCAGCACAACATCTGGCCAAAACCTTCAGAATATTTTCCTTTTAAACTGTATTATTTCTCTTTCCTGCATATGCCTGATTTACCAGACAAATAGAGTTAGCTAGTATATATAATAATAGTATTTGGTCTTTTTTATCTGTGATTGACGGTTTTTCAAATCAAAATAAAACACATTCTTAGTCGATCATCTTCTTGAGAGTGCGCTCCTGTTTTAAGCTCGGTTTGCTTCTGAAGACAGCCAGAGATCTCACTCCATCAGGGGTAAATGGTGGAATTATAGATCCAACTGATCCCACACTCCCTGAAAAATGCTTGGCTTAATATTTAATAGCTAATTCCTGGACTGATATTTTTACTGCATGCTTTTATCAAACACTCATCAGCTGGTATTGTAAAGAAAAAGAATCGGAAAACTTTGAAAATTTCCATTTATGATTGTGTTTGTAATTAATCCCATGCTGGAAGTACCTCAGGCAGCTCACTGTATGGCTTTGTTCGTGTCAGAATGGGGAGAGCAACCTCTTTTTGTTACATATTTAACAGCTTTGAAAGACATTTTTTTAAATAGCAAATGTACTAGACAGCTTTAAAGCAGAGGACATTAAATAGGGGCCAATTATTCATTCACAGCTCTACGTGCATCCAAAATATGCATACCACCAAATTTTCCTGAGACAAACCACTTAAATTTCCCATGACTCAGACACCATTTCTGTACTAACTAGATAAAGATAGAAATAATTTACAAAAAGAAACAGATATAACATGTTTCCTACCCTGGAACACTGAAAAAAATCTTTTAAAATACGTTAATTTACAATTTGGGGACAGCATTGGTGGCAAGGAATGTCCTATTTTTAAATGGAACAGTGTTCCTTGTTAAGATAATTTCATTATTCTCCTTCACTTTAAAATGGCCCAAAGTGTTTAACTCAGTATATAAGAAGTGCAGAAGGTGATCCATGATGGAGTAATAATTTCCCGAACCATTTCAAGTCAGTCCACGGAGCTGCTGGTCTATGTGCAGCAACTCAGGAGAGGAAGAGCTGAGCTGAGCTCCACTTGCTGACAGGAAGCAAACTGGCTCACATTTTAGGAGAACAACATCATTGCCTATAAAAATGAAGAAGAGACAAAATATATAAAACCGGTTAATGTTGTAGTTAACTTGCAAATCAAGTAAATCTGTTGGTACAGTATTTTAGAAATAAATGATAACAGCATCACACCAAACACACGTTTCTGAACATATACGCATTCGGATTTTGATTTAATGGTATCTCAGCGTCAACTATTGCTTCCTTTGCTGGTACACACTTCCTGATGCCTACTGTGAAGGGTGCCCATATTTACAACTGAGTAAGATGATTAATTACACCTTGTCAATCACGGTGCATGAAGACATAACACCACAGCAGACAATGAAGAAGATGCCTGAAGCTACAATTACATTTTAATTCATAGTTTATTGTATGTTCCCATATATTGCAGTCTAATAACCGTAGGGGCATCGAAAACATATGAGATATCAATCACTCTGCCCCCTGGTCTTTCATGTTTATATTATTCCACAGTCTTTAAATTACCATAAGTAGTTACTTATTTTCTAAGCTTTCTTCTCTTCTCTCTTACCTTTTGCTTCCATTTATCTTTTATTCTTAGTATCTTTATCCAACAGTTATAAGTATTTGATGGAAGTTTGTAGCTCACTTAAAATCTGTAACAGACAACCTGAAACCCAGCAATTAGCAAGGACAGCTTAGACTTGTGTTCCTTTGTTGAAGGAGGCGTTGAATCTTTTGTTCTGATTTAGTCACGGTAGCTGGGTGGAAGCTGGTACCTCATTATGTGGTTGGTCTGTTTGTCTGGTAGGTAGCAGATGGTACTGGAGATGACGTTACCAAGAGAGGCAGGGTAGAGAAACTCAAGACCTGTGATTTGTTCACCTGTCACCTATAACAAAATACAGGTTAAAAGACTTTATTATTAGGTGCACCATTTTTTTAATGAAAAAACTCTCATTTCAAATGAGCCTGCGTTTCATTCTGAAGACAATTTTGCTCCAGCAATTTTTCTGTGGCTCATTATTTGAAAGTATCCTTGATTTTATTCTGAACAATGTAAATGTCATTCATGTGTCAGTGTGTACATTAGCAGCTTTATGTTTACATTCTGTTACTCTCCTTGTGTTTTGGTAGCAAGGGTTGGATGTCTTCTTGTGTTTGTATATCCATTAGAAGATAATCAGAGATACCCTGTGAACTGGAGGCCATGCCATACTTTTTCAACATGCTCTTGGTATTATTGGTTCCATCCACTGAGGCAGTTCTGTAACATAAAATACTGTATTTTAATTCTGTTAAATACCTAAAATCTTTTTGATAATTAGCAATACCAGATAGAATGTACAAATCCATGACCTTTCTTGACTGCGAAAAGTGCATGATCAATCTAATGACAGGGAATTAATGTGGTCTTAAAACTTCTTAGGGTAGTAGGGTACACAGCTGTGAGTAAGGATATCTGCAGCATTGCTTGAGCAAAGGTGAGCCAGGGCTGTCCCACCACGGGTCCGTGCTGTCCGGTGAGCAGTGATCCACAGCTGCTCCTGGAGGCAAAGCTCCCAGCACTGACGGGGCTTGAAAGCCTCTCGCAACTGTACGGAGGAAGGGAAAGATGATTTTACCAACATAAATACTATACAGAGCCACTAATGGTGCTGCAGGATTCTAATCTGAATTCGAACATGAACTTCCATTGTTCCCAAGGTCTGATTTTAGGACAGACTTTGGGTAGTTCCCACAGATGCCAAATTAGCTTGCATTCTGTATGGTTTCTTGAGGGGTCTTGTGGCTATTTCATATGCATTTCTACAAGAGACACTTTGTTCTCCTCTGTGACATGCAAATGTCTTTAACTACTCAGAGCAATCCAAAGTTCTGGTTCATATCAAGCCTCAATTATTGTAAGAATGGAATGCATAAACCCAGCGAAGTTTGGCTATAAACAGAAGAATTCCGATTTTAGCAAGGATAATCTTAACTGCACTACACCTGTAAGAGGCAAATCACTCTGTCAGAAAACAACACCTGATGGGAATGAGCAGAGTGATGTAATAATTTATAGTCGTGGATGAGGCAGCGAGTCTCATGATCTCAGATGTGCATTCAGATTTACCTTCCGTTGTGCTACCTTTGCTAACATAATTAGAAGTGCGATATTTGACATCTTTAATACTAATTAGTTCTTCCTCACTACCCACCTCCTGGATAAATATTTAGACATCACGTACAGTCTCCCTCTGCAGTCTTTGTCTTTCCTGGAGACTTTCTGAAGCTTTTCCTCAAGTTCAGAGACCTTCTGGCCTGCTTTCCTTACAGCCTACTGGGAAACAAGGGATGCGAGAGGCCTTGGTTTGCGGAAGGCTCCACAAACTGGAGTGACTCAAGTTATTATATTCTAACAGTGAATATTTTTCATGACGAGGGTTATTGGGTGCATTCAACTAGTCCTAATTGTTCGGGGTTTCTGTGATCTCGGAGTGGAAACGAACTCTTGAATGCCTCCTTCTCGAGCGCTGGAGGAGTTGTGCCCCACATGCGCCATGTCTCGACACGTCGCCGACGGTCACCGGGCGACAAACGCCAAGCTCCGCTCGGGGCCGGGCCGCTGCCGAGGCCGCGGAGCGAGCGGGACGGGGCAGCGCTGGCGGTGCCGGGCGGCGGGGACAGCGCGGGGACAGCGCGGGGACACCGCCCGGCCCCGAGCACATGCCGGCGGCCCGGGCGCGGCGCAGCCAATGGCGGCGGGGCAGGACATGATGTCAGAGGGGCTGTAGAAAAGGCGCGGAGCCCCGCGCGGTCCCCGCGCTGCAGACGCGCCGCTCGCAGCTCCGCCGCGGCTCCGGCTCCGGCTGCGCTCCCGCCCCGGGCCCCGCGGGCCGCGCCGCTTTAAGGACAGAGGGGGGCCGCCAGTGCCCGTCCCATCTGGTGCCCGTCCAACTCTTCCTCCTTCCCCTTGGCTTTTTCTTTTCCCAATGAGCTCCAGCGGGCTGGGGGAGGAGCGGGGGAAGGAGCAAACTTTGCCCCTGAGCTGCTGCCGCTGCCAGCCCTCTGGACTGTGAGTGCGTACGGTGGGCATCCGCCCCAGCCTCCCTGCAGCACCAGCCTGCTCTCCGCCTGCTGCAGCCTCCCTCTCCCTTGCTTTCCTCCTCTAAATTTCGCACAGTACGATGTAAGGGGCTTGTCGTAATTTTTTTTTTCTAATTCTTATTTATTTCTCACCGAAGATGGTTTAATTTTTTTTATTTTTATATTTCTACTATTTATTAATTCCTCCCAACCATAAGCGTGCCCAGCCTTCTGCCAGCTGGGCCAGAGCATAAAGCCTGGGACTGCACCTGGGGCAATGAGCCCTGCACTGAAGAAGCCTCCTAGAGAGATGTGCCGGGGCCGCGCAACAGACTAGATCCAAGCCCCGAAGCTTACACCACCAGTTATCCCCTCTCCCCCAACCCCTTCGCCCGCCTTTTCTGCACCCCATCCCTTGAAACCTCGGATCAGTGCCTGCGCCGCGCTCCGGAGAGCTCTGCCGGGGATAAAACCCGGTGCCCAAGGAGAGACGGGGCGGCCGTGCTAGATGCATGGGGGAGGGCTCCGGTTAATGCAAGTTCTGGGCTCCTGCAGGGACCCCGACAACTGTCAGCAGCAACAGCAACTCGGGCCCTCCTCCTCTGCTTCCTCAGCGATGCTTTTCCACAGTCTTTCCGGCTCGGAGATGCACGGGGTCATCGACGAGATGGATCGGAGAACCAAAAGCGAAGCACCGGCCATCAGCTCGGCTATAGACAGGGGAGAGACGGAAACGGTAGGAGCCGAAGGAATGGGAGAGTCATGCACCCCTCCTAAACATACCAAACCCCTCACAGATACAGCTTTTCCCCTAAAATAACAGATCGGGGGAAACGTAAACTAAATCAGAAGAAAATTAAGCATAAAGGCACCCCAAAAGATTAAATGAAACCGTGGGGAAAGGCATGAAACTGTTAATAATTAATAATATGCATAGTAATAGTAACGCTTGGGTGAAATGAACGGTGCTGCTCTTGTGAGAAAACAGATAGACCAGCCTTTTGGTAGCGTCCAAGAACTCCTTCCCTTCCCCCAGCCTGTCCGGCCTTCCAAAGTTTTTAGGAAGAGGCAAAGTGTGGTTTTATACCGATAACATTTTGGCACAGTGATTTTTTTTGTCTGCAGAATGGAAACAAATACACCAAAGAATCCAATTCTGTGTTATTTTTCAGGTATGATGCCTTCGTGGAGATAGTCTTTATTGCATTTATTTAAGAAGGAAAGAAACCAAACACGATTGTCTTTAAGTTATGGGGTTTTAAAAATAATTTTAATATGTGGGTTTGTAAACATGGCAAACAGAACTAGAAGATATGTCTCAGGTAGACGGATGGATGCGAATTTTTATAACTTTACCACATTTTATCTTGTCTGCTGATGCGTAGTCCTTGTATATTAATGCATTTAGATAATAAAAAGATGCATCCATCTGACTAGTGTCAAGCTGACAAAGTGGAAGAAATATCTGAAGTGTCTTAAGTGATTGAACAATTTATGCATACTATTTTTTTGTTAAGAAATTACAATTCTGAAGTGAAATTATCTCGTACTTTGGTTAAATGCTGTCTTGTAAACTGATACAGGCATATGCGAGGAAGATCCGTTCTCAGGTTTTCAAACTTCATCAGTATGTGTTCTTTCTTGTAATGTTATGTGAAATTTGCTCAAAGGTGACAGTGAGACTATTTCATCTTGAAACACCAGCTGGAAAACGGCCTTTGTGCTATAAGGGTGGGATGCAATTTCTAATCCAAACGGTTTTGGTTTTCTTTTAGAAAGTTAATATTTCTCCGTTCAGTTAAACAACATCCAATGATCTTTGCTGGAAAAAATATTGTGGTGTGATAGTTTTATATAACTATATGTAATCTATATGCATACACGTGTGTACATAACAAATAGTACGTTGGAATACTGGATCCTTGAATGCCATTTCTAGATCTCAGAATATTTTTGTTACTGGAAAAACAAAGTAGGAGAAAAAAATCGTTATTTCATTTAAAGTGGATTTACAAGAAACTACTTTGGTTATAAAACGATCCCTACTCGGAGTTCAGTTAATGCCTTAAAGAAACAAGCTACCGGTGGGTTCCTGTGACTAACACCAGTGGAGTGCCAGGGTTTTATTTGTGTGGAGTTCTTGTGGGAATGATGCGGGGCAAACGGGAGTGCTCACAGAGATGGGATTTTGTGATCCCCGCAAGCA
>VXBI01008950.1:505272-539017 GCA_013397375.1 Toxostoma redivivum
CCCACCCCCCATCCCCGCTCGCCTCTTCCCTTCGCTCCACTTCTCCGTGTGGCTGTCCCAGAACCGCTGCCATCGCAGGGGCTTCCTGCGCTGCTGCTTGTATGCAGCGGGAAAAAGAAAAAAATGCTTGGACAAAACAAAATTCTTAGATGTTGGTTTTATTGGAAGACTTGGAGGCAGGCGTGGGCTTACCCCCAGTGGCGGGGTTTCCCGAGCAGGGCGCTCGGGNGTGGGCTTACCCCCAGTGGCGGCGTTTCCCGAGCAGGGCGCTCGGGCCGTCCCGCCAGCCCCTGGCACTGAACTCGTTTCCTTGCGTCGTTCTGTGCCTCGGTGCCCTCTGTGCTTGTCCGCTAGTTCCAGCCTGTTTTCTCTTTTAACCTACCTGGTTCGGACGCGTCCCGTAGGGCGCAGATTTGCCTTTAACATGTTCTTCTTTCCCGGAGAGGGCGTTCGGTAAAGGCCAATTTCGCTGCGGTTTGTTCCGAGCCGCATCTCT
Source organism: Toxostoma redivivum (assembly GCA_013397375.1). Taxonomy (NCBI): domain Eukaryota; kingdom Metazoa; phylum Chordata; class Aves; order Passeriformes; family Mimidae; genus Toxostoma; species Toxostoma redivivum. Next base: position 505,769 of record VXBI01008950.1, read on the forward strand.
CTGCGTGTCCCGACAGCTGCGGGCTGCGCCGGGCGGCTGCCGCTCCGCCTGCGCGGCGAGGAGGAGGAGGAATGGGGGGAGGAAGGCGCGGGGGGGACACCGAGAAGTGCAGGGGTGGCGAGGGGCTCGGGCTTCGGGCCGGGGGAGGCAGCCCGGGAACGGGAGGCTAAGGGTCTTTTGCGCCTAAAGGGAGTAACAATAGCGACGAAATGGGGTGGTTTGCACTGAAAATGGCAGGGAGAAGAGGCGCATCTCTCACCGGCAAACGCACCTCGGGAACAAAAATGCCAGCTATTATTGGTTGAACTAATCGCTGAATAATGTGGAAGTAGTGCAAAAAGCAGTAGTAGTCCCAGTGGTGAAGGCTGATGAAAGGTGGATGTAGAGTTCTCGCGAGTAACAGTTCAGCTTTAAAACATGCATCAAATATGCATCTTTCTCGTTAAAAAACGTCTCCTTTTCGGAGGGATTAGCTTTTAATTGTCCTTCCGCTGTCTCTCTGTGCAGGGCAGATGTTCAGATTCAAAGGACCTGTAAACCGAATCAGCGGCATCTGTCCTGGATGGGAGCACAGCCTGAGAAAGTCTCACTGCTCCCTGACTTCCTAAATAAACCGCCTTTAACTGCGTTTTGAAAAATTCGTTTACAAAATCATTGCCGTCGGATTTTTTGTCTTTTAATCGTTGTTTAGAGCATGCAACTGAAACTTTAGAGATCTTCTTTGAGTAACCTTTGGCTTCTTTGCTTAAGCTATTTATCTACTTAACTATTTACTAGACCTATAATCGACTAATTTATGCGGTAATAAGTGCCATTGATCTTGGAAATCAGACTGGGTTGCTCGTTAATGTGAAATTCCACAAACGAGTAAATTATCGCAAAGCCTTCGATTTTGTGTCTTTAAAAGAGAAACGATTTAAAAATGAGATCGTTTCTCTTTTTATTTTTAGTGGAACTTGTCATTTCCTTCTCAGAAATGCACAATGTTGTTCTCTGAGGGGATCTGTTCCTGGTGATTTGTGTAGAATACTTTGTGTAAATAAATCTACATCCAGAGGTGGTGAGAAAAGGGGAACCCATAAACTTGGCAGAGTTGAGACTGAAATAATTTTGTAAATTGCAGCAAATATTCATCTGCAACACGAATTAGACTTTTTTTTTTTCTTACTTAAACGAGACTCCGTTTGCAGGGGATGATGGGTTTAGATGTGGATAGAGCCTGACAAGTGGAAAATAGCTTAGAAGGATGCTGAAACTTCAAAAAGATTTCTTTTTCTTTCTTTTCTCTTTCTTTTCTTTTCTTTTTTCTTTTTTAAAGTGTGTTCCTGTGATCATAATTTCCTCCTTCACTTGTTGGAATGGAGTTTGATGGGTTTTTTAGGTCAGTAAATCAATGGCTGAAAGCTTGCTGAACACAGAAGCACCTGTAAAGAATTCTGAATACTCCCTTTGTGAATTAGACCCCAAACCTCCCACAGTCTGCTATGTTTTATTCATTTGTATCTAGTCTGGCTTTAAGAAACTAAAATATCCTGGAAAATGACAGATGTATTGCGCAAACTTGCGGCATGCCGAGCTGATAAAATACCCATAATCTGTGCGAAGAGCCAAGATATTAAGAAACACTTCCTTCCTTTGCTAGCAGGAAGGTGCCTCGTGCTTCGCTGAGAGGGTGACGGAATATCCAGGCTGGATAGACGGACTCGGCGGATGGGCACTGGGGCTGGGGGCGGCTTTTTGCCGGGGGAGGGGAGGCTGCGGAGGCGCCGACCCAGCTCCCGGCAGGGCTCGGGGCAGCGCCGGGGACGCCTGGAGCTGACCCTCTCAAGTGGCTGTGTCAAAAGTGGTTTGGTTTTTTTCCCCGACAAAAATGCGAAAAGCCTGGAAAGTTTTGAAGAGCGAATCTCTCTTTCCTCCTCGTTTCCCTTGGGACTAAAAGCTCACAAGAAGCTTCCCCGAGACTACTGTGACAGAGCGAGCAGACGGGAATCGCAGCTTAAAATCGGATGTCTTGCAGAGATTTCCTAGGAAAAATTAGGGTTTACCCCTCTTCTCCCTTTCTCTTGCTTCTCCCCCTTCTCTCCCTCCTCCGGTGCCGTGGTCACCTTTAGAGTCCCCGGGCGCGTCTGGCCCCTCCCCAGGGGGNCTGCCCGGGTTAATCGCGGCGCTCAGGGACTGACCGCGCACTCGCACCGGCCATTCAGCGCCATTCAATTGGCTTAATTGAGGGGAAAAACCCTGGCGGCGGTTCCTCCCGCGGGGCCCGGGCCCGGCCGCCCCTCGCCGGCCCCTTTGTTCTCCCGGCCCGCAGCCCCGGCCCGGCCGCGGGGGCCCGGTCCTTAGGCAGCCCCGGGGGGCACCGGGACGCGCAGCCTCTTTGTCCGAGGCGGCCGGGGAAGGCCGGGGGAAGAGAGAGGACTTCTAATCCTGCTCCCCTCCATCCTGGCCTTGTGATGCTCGGCCTGGGCTCCTTAAAACTGACTGGCTTTATCTCCTCAGAAACACTTCTTGAAATGTCAAGGTTGAGGCAGCGCTGTCGTGTCTGTTGCTCCATGGCTTGGCAGACACTCACTCCTTTTAGAGCAGCCAGGCACCTCAGAAGCAGCCAGGGGTACCTTGCTGGCTCCCGGTGCCACAGTTTCAATCCTTTTAATTCCTGTGGTGAGAATTTCAGGGATCTGCCTTCTCTAAGTGTCTTCTCCTTCCTCCAAAGAGAAATACTATGTCTGTTCCTCTCCCAAGTACCACTCAGAGGGCTCTGTCTCACTTCCGTCCCCTTTGAGGATATGGGTACCACGAAGTCTTCCACATGCTCTGACCAAACAAATGCGGCTGCACCCCTGCCTGGTCTGGTTAATCACAAGTTCCCTCTCCAGGCAGCAGGAGGTTAAAACACCCCCTTGACTCTGATTACAGCAGGAAAGGGGTGTATGTTCCTGAGCCACTATTGAGAGATAATGCACACACAACATGTCTCTTGTTTCATCACTCTTTCAGAATCAGGATTAGTTTTCTTTCTTTTGGCATAATCTAACATGTCAAGCACAAGCTACTAAGAACAAAATTTCCCCCAAAGGAAATTTCTCTTTCTCATCTTCATGTGCCATATCCTTAGCAATCCACTTACTTCTAAGCACACACTTTGCCCCGAATCCCAAGCCATGGGGGGCTCTGGTGATCTGAGGGTGAAGCAATGTTCCCAAGTTCTCCTCTCCTCTGACAGACTTTGTTACAAAAGCACCAGCACAGCTTGCTTTACTCTCCTGTTGTTGGGTTTAGGGAGGTGTTATGCATTCATCTGCAAAGGATATTTTGGCTACCAATATCAAAACAAAATGTTTTCCTCTTAATCTGTAGGGATGTAGTGATGCTGGCCATGGACACCACCATCCTGTGACCAGGTGGCCCATATGGGGCTGAGGGTTATGTGCTGCCACTGCTACACCAGCGGAGGGTGGGAGGGCAATGGCTTGGCTGCGGGGTCTGGGGAAAGGCACAGGGCCTTAGAAATGTTCTAGGGTCAGAAAAGAGACTTGGGACTGCTTCAGAATTTGTTTTATCAAAAAATAGAAGTGAAACACTCATTAATTTAAGGCTCCTCTATTCGACTGGAATTCTACCAATTGTATTTCTGAAATCCCAGCAGGAGCCTGAGATGCTGCAATGGAATGGAAATGTTACATATGGATAGTTCAGTGATTCCTTTGGGAGATACACAGGACACCACAAAAGAACAGAGAAGACAGTGCCTGAAAAACAGAGGGTTGCGTGAGGAGCATGTACAGTGTTAGTTTTACACCCTGATGCCTTTTGCAGAAACTCCTCAGCTCTTAGAATCTCCACTTACACCCTTGGCCTGTTCTGTGAATCTGTGCCTGCAACACCCATGGACATTGCAGATTCTGAGAGAGATGCAGATAATATCAGACTGAATAAAATAGCCTGTTGAGGATGGTGCCAGGCACCACAACCAAATACAAGAGGGGAATTGGCATCAGCTAGGACTATTTATGTCATATTGGGTGATGCCTGGGAGTAGCCAAACCACTTGCACAAGACAACCAGCAGCACACACCCTCGTGCACTTCCAAAATCTGTTCTGCAACTTTCATCGAGGCAAGGACATTTTGCCACTCTCAAATGGTACATGTTTACTGTCATTTTAATATTATTTTTACTAAGTAGATAATGAGGTAAAATGATAAGAAATCCCAAGAGTAAGTTGTTCCCTTTCCTATCAGGGCTTGATAAAAAGCTGACACCCTCATTCCATTCTGGGAGGGTTTAGAGTCAGTTTTATATCCTTGGATTCTGAATGTATCTCATTCTCTATGGGACACATTAAAATCCAGCTCCTTGCAGCCCTAGGCTTTGTTTTGTTGCATATTAACAGGAACCAGACCTCAGTCCTGCAGACAGATATTTTGATGCATTTCCTCTTATGTCTGTCTTGTTTCTTGGAGGATTCAAAAGCCTCTAAGATGACACACAAAGGTCTTTTCCATTACTAATATCTAAAATTCTTTGGGTACTTTTTAAAACCAAGCATGATTTGGTTTTACCTTTGCATAACAGAATTTTCTATGAGCATTATTATGTTATTTATCCCAGTGCTCTTTATATCAGGAATTGTGGCTATGAAGGAGACTGGAGCACATGCGATGACTCCAGATGGGCAACTGGGTCTCAGATCTTAAACCCAAAAAGATCTGGCTACATCCCAAACAGCTCCATTACTGCTCCATTGTTACTCTCTCCCTTTAAGTATCTTACACCTTTTAAATTCAGGTGCTTGCAGTTTTCCATGCTGCAGGAAAACAAGTAGAAATGCTTCGTATGGCCAAAATTTGGCACAAGACCTGGAGGTCTGGAAAGGATTTATACAAATGTATGCACATGCACGCACACAGACACTCACATTTCTGTGTACAGTACCATTTCTTTAGCTGCTTTTTAAATTATAGGAGCCCAAAAACACACAGAAAAGTTTGAAGCTTTGGACACTTTGGGTGTGTCTGTTAAACAAACGTGCTTTTGGGCTTAGAGCTGAACTTTTGCAGGCCTTGCTCTGTATTGTGCCACAGCTTTTTAGCAGGTTTGGAAAGGCTGAGGTTTGTAAAGCAGCTACTGTAGCTGCTGCAAACCTGCTTAGGGAGCCTGTATGCATCTTTGCCTAGGAATCTGTGCATTTCATGTGTTTTTTTTAAAATCTGTTTTTAATACATGCCTGTCAGAATGTGTGTGTTTTCACAAGGGCTGAAACCCACTGATGAACAGCAAGAATTCAAGTAACACTATAAACATAGGTGCATGAGATGTACTCGACTGTAATTGAACAGCAACAGTGGACAATTGAAAACAATTCCTGTTCATGTGTTTAAGAAACCTACCAACAATTCACATTTTAAAAGAATTTTTTGGTCATTTTTTGCATGCTATGTAGAACAGAGATAGCAATTTTTCATTCCTTTTAGCATAAAACTTGAGGGAAATTAAGAGGGATTTGTAGATATTTGGACAGGAAAAGCTAATTAACAGCAGTTTGTCAAAGCTAATTTTTAGCTATATTCCCAATTTTTTGTTGGATTTAAGCTCAGTCCCTAATGTCATTTTAAGAAGGTTTCTATGGTTTACTGTATGCGCAAATAAATGAAAAACTACTTTTGGTCTACAAGATTATTTTGCGTAGCATTCAACATTTAATACTACTTGGTAATTTTTACAGTGTTTGTTTCTCACAAACCTTCTTCTTGTGTACACTTGATTTCTGCAAGTGTATCAACCAGTGTCATTCCTTGATTTCAAAAGGATATGGCAGAAGTGATCATTCAAACTAGTATTTGCAAACACTTTTTTTTTTAAATGGAAATACAAACGTATAAATAATTGAAAAGATTTTTCATTTGGCATGCCAGTGAATATGTTGTATTAACAGCTTTATTTCTTTAGCTAGTCAGATTATAGTCATAATTTGCTGTCTGGTAGCCACAAACTTTATTTCTTTTATAGTGTTTCATTTAATGGTCTCCCTTGTACTCTACAGGGTTTGGTTTGATGGAGGAAATAATTATGATTTTAACTAGTCTGTTCCATTGAGATTTAAGTGGAGCATATTGTGCAGCTCTCTTTGTGTGTTACAGTGCAATTTATGGCGATACCAAGTACAGTAAAACCCTTTACAGAGCTGAGGACAGCTACTGTCCTCCCACAGAAAGTGGAGCAAAAGTTCTGTGGAGGTGGAGTGGGGGGAAAAGGAAACAGAACTGACATTTTAAAAGCCACAGAGGGGGAAGCCAGGGTCCTTGCAGGCTGGTTATTGTAAGGGAATGGCTGGAAGGTGCAGAAATATGATCCAGCCGTGCCCAGGTGGGCAAGAGGCCAACAGCCCATGGGCTGTGCTCACCCCAGTGCTGGCACTGCTGGGGCACCTCCAGTGCTGGGGACAGCTCTGGGACACTCAGGACAGGAGAGACGCTGAGGGGCTGGAGCGTGTCCAGGGAAAGGAACAGAGCTGGGGAAGGGGCTCAGCCTGGAGAAAAGGAGGCTCAGTGGGGACCGTGTGGCTCTGCACAACTCCCTGACAGAAGGGCTCAGCCAGGGATCACTGGGCTCTGCTCCCAGGGAACAGGGGCAGGACAGGGGGAAATGGCCTCAGGCTGGGCCAGAGAAGGGTCAGCTTGGATATTAGGAAACTTCCCAAAAGCAGAAGTGAAGCCCCTATCCCTGGAGGGGTTTCAAAGCCATGTAGATGTGGCACTTGGGGACATGGGTTAGTGGAGGCCTTGGCAGCACTGTGTTAATGGTAGGACACAATGGCCTTAGAGGGCTTTTCCAAACTCAACTGCTCTGCTAACCCATGGAACGGAGCAAAGGCAGGTAGGGCTGTGCCAGTACATTTTTGGTGTGCTATTTTAATTGCTGCACTCAGGGAAATTGAGAACGATATTGGTTGTGGAGCAAGAGATTGACAGGCATTTTCCTCTGTTGCCTTAAGCTTTAAGTTGCAATGAAAACGATGGTGACCACCTGGACAGAGACCAGCAATACCCCAGCAATCAGAAAACCAAGCGCATGAGGACGTCCTTCAAACACCACCAGCTGCGGACAATGAAGTCATACTTTGCTATTAACCACAATCCTGATGCCAAGGACTTGAAACAGCTAGCTCAGAAAACCGGCCTCACCAAAAGAGTTCTTCAGGTAAGAGCCATCTTGTGCCTTGAAAAGTAACCAAAGCATCAATTTTGTATTTAAAAAGCCATGGATTTTGCTGATTTTCAAGATATTCCTAATAATTTGTACCTTCTCTGAGACTAAGTTAACTCCCAGAAAGTACGAGAAGAGCTATTTCTCTTCAGTTTCTCTAAAGCAGATCACTTGGGTTCTAAATTTTATGAGAGTTTTGACAGTTTAGGGCCCTGCTTGTTTTCCTGAAGTTCTTTAATTCTGGTGTATGTTTTAGCTTCCAGGCTGCTGTAAAAAAAAAAAAAAGTGACTTATTTTAGTGTGCTCACTGTAAATAGAGAGCTTTTAGTTTAGAAATTCAGAAAACATATCAGTGATTACCTTTATAAGAGATTAATCAACAGTTTGAATTCATTTTATCAGGACAAGGAGGAGGGCTTTTCATTCATAACTGAAGTGGACATAAATGAAATTTTTCAAAAACTTTTACTCATAGTTTAGTAACTTAGAATGAAACAAAACCGCATTTTAAAAGTACTTTTTCTTGCTCATGGGAACACACTCCATTTGAGGTATTGTGGGAAGGAAAGGGAACAGTATTAGTTAATTCAGCTGCATTTTAATTTATAGTTCTGACTCAAGAAGTCAATTTTAATGAGCACTTACCCAAATGCCTATATCTAGAGATAAACTTGGACAAATAGGAGCCATGCCATTCTAGGATTTATTGCTGAAAGTTTTAAATGGGTCTTAATTGTAGAAAAAGGATTTGTGACCTTCCTAGAGACAGGTAGGGCTGCAAGCCCCATCTGGGAAGCATCGTGGACAGCTCACAAGTCACAGGCAAGTGGAGGGCAGGAGACAACTACTGAGGAAAACTGAATTCACTGCAGGGATCCTGGAGCTTACAGAGCTAACACCTACCAGAAGAAGGAGCAAAGGTTTTTTAGGGTTCCCAATAAAATGACAAACTACGTAATGATTCTCATGGCTGCATTGGGTTTGTTTTTCTGAGGCTGTGGAGGAGCAGATTCCTCTGACAGTGAATATCCTCTGTGGTGTCTCCCAGCAGCTATCCTTAAACCACACACACGGCTGAAATAATTTACTGCATTGGTCTACCCTTAGATTGACCCTTCTTCTCTGTTTTACCCTCAAAATTTAGACACGTTGGTAGTACCAGGTCTGCCCATTCACACCTGAATTACCTGAGAAACTGCACATCAAGGTCTAGGAGTGTCTTTCTCTTGATCATGTTTCTGTTCTCTCTTGTCACTCCACACCAACTTTGATTTCCATCTCTCTCTTCTCACTGAATGGGTCTTTCTAAGTTACTGTCTCTGTTTCTTCCTATTCAGAACGTATTTCCTTGTCCCCAAAATTGGACTCTACCCCATTACTCTTCTGTTCCTCTTTCGATTTCCTCATTGCTTCTTTACTCCTTCTTAAACATATCACAATTTGCAGTTTTAAGGTGCTTTGCGGTTCTTCTTTTGTTTGTTGCAGAACTTTACAATTCCACCAAAGTTTTGTTATCATTTTGGTGTTTGGTGTTCCACTTCTTTTACTTTCAGATTTAAATACTCCTTTATGTCCAGGCTCCTTTAGCTGCAGTGGTGGAAGACAATAGATGGTGGTGAGGTTTTTTTCCCTGAGGATGATGCTGTTGGAGGCAATGCCAGAAAATGGAGTGATACTTTGTCTGCTATCACTTGAGTTTTCCTGCCTCTTACGAGCACTCTCTAGTCATGGATGTTTTGTTTGAAAATTCATTTGGGCCAGAAACTTGTATTTTGTATGTTTTAGAACTTTTCTGCCCATTTGGTTTATCTCTACCTGTGAGTGGCAATTAAGTTCACATATATGAGTTTTAGGGCTGCTCTTTGCTGGGAAAACTTGTCGTGATGTTGGTTACTGAGCCAGTGTCACTTGTTAATTCTTTGGAGCCAGAAAGGCTGGCATTCCATCTGTGTGACTTAACTGAACACAAAGTGATTCACTGCCACCACTGATGGAAACAAGCATCATTAGCACCAGCCTGTCCCACACCCCAGAGGTGTACAGGCACACTTGCCAGGAGCCAGAGCTCTGCACGCTCCCTAATAGGTATTGGTGAGCTGTGGGGTTTTCTGGGTGTTCACGTCTCCATTCAGCTGGTGAAGGATCCTGGCCCTGTGGACACATTTCATAGAATTTATTTTAAGGGGAAATGCAGGGCAGCAGATGAGGAGAAAGGTGCACTTCCTAAACACACAGAGCAGAGCTCCTGGTGATTTAGGGAACAGCTGTGGTGCCCTTGCTGTAGAGACAGCCCCACATGACACATAATGAGGGGACTTGGTAGATGAGCAGAGAATTTGGGGATTTTCTAAATACTCCAGTTGGAAGCCCTGACTGATGTCTTTGCTTTATACACAATTTGTCACCGGCTGCACATGTCCAGTGGTGGGATGGCCTGGAAATGTACCACTCTGCTTCTCAGAATGCATTTCCTCCAACACCTTTGTAATGCACACTGTTCCCCCAAAGCAGCCACATTAGAACCATAATAAACTTATTTATATTTTTAACACCTATTTTTATTTTGTTTCCTTCCAATTTAAGTTTACATTTGCGATTTAATTCACATATCTCTTGTGTTACAGCTGGGGAACACAAGCCCTTTATTGTAAGCTATCATTCGTAATGAACAGCCCCAGCTAATTGTGAGCTAACTAACCTAAATGGCATAAATGCTGCTCTCTGGGGAGCTGATCTTTCTTTCTGTGAGTTCTTTTCTGTGACAAAAGGAAGGTGCAAGTAGATAGCCCTGAGGAGGTGTGGTGTGTTAGCTATAGGTATGTACCTCTTCTCTCCCAGGGGTCTGGAATAAGATCATCCACAGCCTAAGCACTTTAGGAACATAAAGCATCATTTTTCAGTGTGTGTCTTGTACACCAGTTATTTTTTCTTGAATCAGTCCCCAGTAAAGTCACTACTAGAACCCTACAGAGATCATTGCATGCATTTGGACTTTCTGGGTCCAGTTTTCAGTAGTCAACAAGCCTAACATATTTCCATCCCACATGGAGGCCTGTGCTGCCCTTTGGTGAAGGTTTGCTTTAGGCTGCAGGCTCTTCCTGAGCCCCCATTCATTTTACATCTCTTTGACTGTACAGTTACTAATTACAGCAGAGTCATCACAATGTGTGTGCAATGAGTGAGTGGAGTCTGCTTTGTGCTGTTACATCCTCTCTATTTTGTTCTCCACTTACTAGTTAGTGAAATTCAGGAAACCTAAATGTCTCCAGGTAGCTGTGCGAATGAGCAAAATGTGGTTTAAAACTTTGTTTTTAGCAGATGCTGTTCAGACAGCTGATGTGTAACAGATGCAGCAATGGAGGTGTTACAAACCAGAAAATAAAGTTATCTAAGGTGATGATCCCATTAACTTCAGTATCCAAGTCCCTCACAACACTTAGTGTGTTTATTTTCAATACTCCCCTATCATATGGAGATGTTATTTTATTCCTATTTGACTTGGTGGAGACAAAGAATTTGCTCCACAGGTCACTGAAGAGGGAGTGCAATATTTTCACCTCAGTAAATATTATTCTGCCTAACTGCTGAGTGCCCAGCTCCACGCATCCAGCCCCGCTCACTGGAGTGTGGGAGCAGCAGTGCTGGGTCTTGCAGCTGCTTTTAATTTTTCGCTGGGAGTTTTGGTCTGTATCTTCCCCTTTGATTTGAAATAGCTCAGCCTTGTACTGATACAGTTGGACAGAAACCCACTAAATACTTCCCAATGATTTTGTTTATTCCTCAGTCCTGAAGGAATTGTGTAATTGATGTGAGATAAGTCCTTCTGGAAGGATTCTTTCAGTTCTGTGTGTCTGGGTGGTTATTTCTGCCATGCCCTTCCAGGTGCACGCTCTGAGCTGCCCATGGGAGCAGCAGGGCAACCTCGGCTCCAGCCCTGCATGCTGCTGTCCCTGCTGGGATAATGGCCAGGGCCACTGGCAGAGTCCCACGGTTCAGGGAACAGCCCCAGGGAACAGCCCCACAGCCCAGGGAACAGCAGCCAGCTCCAAACTCCATTTCACGGCTTTTATCCTTTATACAGTTGCCAGAAGGTACTTTAAAGAAACCAGCCACTAAATTATTTTGTGGAGCAAATAGAAATGATCTCTACCTGAAAGGTAACAAATCCTATGAAAGTTCCAATTGCTGTTTTTGCCGTTGCTGAGCAGTTGGTGCTTGAGCCTTTGCTGATTAAATGACCAGAGCAAAGTGCTTGGCTTCACTCACAGCCCCTGCAGACAAGGAGAGGACACTGCTTGGGAGCGTGTCAGGCAAAAACATCACTTTGGGGTTTGCCCCTTTTTGACCACATTGCTGGTCTGTAGCAGGGTCACTGCTATACTGGACTCTTATAAAATCATGCGAATATTTTTACCTGTGTTGGTTTAAGAGAACTTTTGTATGTGAAACTGATAAATAGCCTTTAAACAAAGTGTTTTAACAAAGCAAATGCCAACATAAACTGGTTTAAAATACTGAGCTTTCTGAAAGAAGGACTATGAGGATGTGATTTATGCATGGCCCTTGAATTTGTGCCTGAGGATTATTTCCTTGTAGCATTCCCTGGAGAGAGTGTGAGAGACAGGGTGTGCACATTAAAGACCTTTGGCTGGAGGAGAAAGCTTTCCAGGGAAGGAAGAGTGCTCGGTAGGGAGAGTTTGCAGCTGGAGCACGCCTAGATGTGCAGAAGGATGAGAGAGGTGACGCGGCCGAGGCAGGTCCGTCAGCTGGGACTGCCGTGGGAGCACCCCCAGCTCCGGCCGCTCTCCTGCAGCGCTCCCTGCCTCCCTCCCGGCTCCCAGCCCGTCCCGCGGCACGGCCGGCAGCTCCAGGGCCAGAGCAGAGCCCCTGCACGGGCTGCTGCGTCCTCAGCAGCCCCACACACTCACTTTCCCTGTCCTTCCCTCAGATAAGCAAAGAATGCAAGAAGTAGAAACCTTGGAAAAAAAATTCTGTGTGGTTGCTATTCCTACCGAAATCACAGTTTTTGATGTAATGTAGGTCTTTAATACCTTTCCAGCCCCTTTTCCCAACGTTATTCCAGTACTGAAAACACTTGATAAAGGAAACAGGCGTAGCAAAGGAAGCTGAAGCATTTAAGAAAAAATAAGAGAAGAGCAAGAAAGAGAGACAGTCCTTTCCACAGAGGGGAGCACTGCAGGCACTGGCGTGTGAGGGAGCTCCGGGGGGAGCAGGAGCCCGTGGGAAGGCAGGATGCCCTGGGCTGTGCCAACAGCACTTTGGTGGGAGATGGACAGGAGCTGCAGCGGGAGAAACTCCTGATTTTGTGCTCATCAGGTGCGTGGTGTCTGCCTCACCCAGACCAGTGCTGCTGGGACCGAGGGCTGTTGAGCATTCTGCATGCTGCCAAATGTCTAAACATTGTTTCACACAGCCTGTGCAGACAGACTGCCAGCCTCTGTCCTGTGCCCAGCCCTGGCCAGGCAGGCTGTGTGCAGGGATCGAAGGAGAGGGAAGAAGGAATCATTTGCAGGCAGAGGCCACTTCTTGTGGCTAGGACTACTTTTCTAAAATGTTACCAGTAAAAACACCTTTCCCAATTCCAGCACTGATGAATTTGTGAATGTGCTTTTGCGTTTTTAAACCCTGCAGGTCTTTAAATGCTACCCTGTTATATTAAACTATTTCAGGTTTGGTTTCAAAATGCTCGAGCCAAATTCAGACGGAACCTCTTACGTCAAGAAAACACAGGGGTGGATAAGACTTCAGACTCAACACTCCAAGCAGGGACCCCATCAGGTCCTGCCTCAGAAATATCCAATGCCTCCATGAGTCCGTCCAGCACTCCCACTACTTTAACAGACTTGACTAATCCCACTATGCCAACTGTGACATCGGTCTTGACATCAGTGCCCGGAAGTCTTGAGGTTCATGAATCTCGAAGTCCTTCACAGACAACTCTTACAAACCTTTTCTGATGACTCTTTCTTAATAATTTCTTTAAAAAAGAAATTATTCTTAGCTGAAATTCCAAGTGTATTTTAATAGAGGCTTTGAGCAACTGACTAACCACAATTAGGATCTCTCCTAAAAAACAGAAGGAAATGTAGTGTTCTGGTATTATGGAGTATGGACTTGAAGAATAACTTGGAAGATCTATTGCAACACAACATTTGTGTAACTGTACAGTTTTGTGGACTGAGCAAGGGAAACAGCAATTAATTTAAGTTGGCTAAAGCTTCTGTATTTTCAAAGACTGCCATGTGCCTTATATACTGTTTTATCTACATTCTTTGGATTCCATGTCCACTTCTCTCTTTTTCTCTCTGTATATTTATGACCAGGGCAAAAATGTTAAAGAGTTTGTTACTTTGAATAGTCCTAAACCTTTCATTGGTTGCTTTGTTGTTTTAGAATTTTAAGGTCGAAGTCTGTTCGAATACCAGAATTTGTAAAATCTAACCAGTAATAAAACCACTTATGGAAACTACTTGGTAATGGCTGCAGTTACATTTAACATTAGTGTCACGTTTGAGGTAGGCTGACTGGATCTAAAAGGGTTAGAAAAATGCACTTCAAACACAGTGTCTGCCTAGGAAAACCCCTGAATATGATGTACACATTCCTTTGGTTCCCAAAATATATATGGGTGAGAAATCCAGCTTGTACAACAGTCTAGGTATCTTCATTGTAGAGAAATAATGTTAGTTGCAGGTAGAAGTTATCAGATTATGTTAAAACTCAAACAGAAGAACTATGTTTCATTTTGCCACGTGAAGGAAACCTGACTTTGGCCAGCATGTATGAACCTTGCTTTTGTGCAAAGTGTGGCTTGTCCCTTGTCCTGGAGGAGGCCTGGGGGTCCCTCAGCTGTGTGGCCACAGCTGGGCCATCACGGAGGTGGACACGGAGAAGAGTTTGCCCTAGGGAAAAGACAGAAGTATTGCAGGTTATTTTACAGCACTGGTGGGCAAATTTGAGGCAAAATTATGTTTTATAAAGTCACAGCCTTACATTTTTTGTAATGCTTTGAAGGAATAAAAAGCCAAGGAAGAATATATTATTGACACTAAAAGTGGTTGTTCCTTTAATGATTATGGACCTTTCAATACAATTGAATTCCTTCTCCCCAAAAATCTCTGCAGAATATCTCATGTTTTAAGGTTTTTGCCTATTGTTTTTAAAGTTGCTTTTCTGTAATAAAAGAAATACCTCAGCAAAGTTTAAATATGTATAAGAACGAGTCTACACTATGCTGTTTGCCCAGTAGGTTTAGAGGTTTGGAGTGGTACATAAGATGCAGATGGTTGTTCCTTTTCAAACATGCTCCCATCAGTTCTTTCAGTCAGATGTTGGGTTGTACTGGCCAGCTCTCTGAAACTAATCCCTCCTTCCCACTGGATCAGAATTACTAAAAGATTTTTCCAAATAAACAGCAAGATAGGTGCCAAGATTTGTGTTCTTTGCCCTTCTCAGGGCATTGAAGATGATTTTGTAGGCTGGACTTTTTCCTAACAGTGTTTTGGTTTTAAAAGTGCTACATTTATTCAGCTTTCTGAACTGCAAATTTGCTATTCTTGTGCAAGCCAAATTCCTATCGAGGTCAGGGAGAGATTTCAGAGCATGAGGACTATGGGATAGAAAAGCTGGCATAATTAGGTCATTTATTAACCTTTTTTAAACTTCAGCTTAAAACACCCCACAGGTGAGCTATGGATAAAACAAGGCAGTCCTCTAAGATGGGAACTGGCTGAGATCTGGGAGAGGGATTGGGGTCTGGTCACCACACCCAGGGGTGGCAGGGTCCCTTGAGTTTATGCACAGTGATGAGACATTAGAAAAGATCATTTGTGTTGGATTTATAAATGTTACAGGTTTATCCAGGACATTTTTCTTCATAATCCAGATGTCTGATAAGGTTGTTGTGCTGGTTGGTGGACTGTAACAGATACATATCTGCCTTTCAAAGCTTTCTGACACCGAGGTTCTGCTGTTTGTAACGTTTTGTTCATTGTCAATCACCTTGGAATTTTATTTTTTTTTGTACATGCTAAGCTGGATCTTTTCTTGATTTAAAAGGCAATTTTGGTCCACTGTTAAATGGTTACAGCCCATGATTAAAACCCTGTGTATTAACCTGTGAACAGTTTAAAAATTCTGAATCCTGAATCCGAAGTGTTACGGCAGATGTAGCAGAGAACAATTCCAATGGTTCTTTAAAATTGTACTGCTATTATTTGTGATCTTGTATCTTAACTACCTGAATCCATGTGGATGGAAATACCTTTCAAATCAATTCTCAATATTGCCTTTTCAAACACCTGACCTTCATGAAGGGGAATACTCTCATGTTAATCTTATCTGAAACCTATACGAGACAATTAGAGAAATTGTCTGGTTTAATCAAATCAGGGATTTTGCATATAAATAAGAGACAATATTCTATGTAGGGTCTTTATGTAGGTGCATTAGGATTCACTCTGGCTCCAATGACCTATGTTGTCCCCATGACTGTTTCAATCCTGTGGTATTGTTTGGTTGTTTAGAGCTTGTTGGTTTTGAATGCTGTACATTTTTTTACTACTGCAATCCTAATGTTTCTTCACATTCTTGTACAGTTCCACATTTGATGTATTAGTCTGAAATTCTGTTAAAAACATGAACAAAAATGGAAATGATATTTCTTTGGAAGTGTATTTTTACTGTATATCTAATTTGAACTAGTTGAACATACTTCTTTACATTTTGCATGATAGGTGTGTAGTTAATTTTTTAAATATGAAAGAGACTTAATAGTAAGTTAGAACAAGAATATAATGAAACTATACAAATATGGAAATACATACAATGATTTGCTACTTTTTGACTCAAGAAGCTTTTTGAAATACATTTTACCTAATTTATTTAAGATAATGCAGATGCTCTGTCTCTGAGTTCATAGATAACACAGAATATAAGAGGGGATTATGTACTAGAAAAACTTTCAGGTCACTTAGGTACTCACCAGCACGCTGGATTATTCTTGGCAAACAGAGAATGGACAATGTATTTTAACTGAATATATTTTGATCCCCAGCAGAGAGGGATGAGATTGCTGCAAGTGATATGTAAACACAGTTTAAAATTTATTGACTCTGTTAATTGCTACATTTCATAAAACTTATTTTTAATTCAAATTATCTAAGTTTGGGAAGAGAAGACCAAGGATCATTATACTAATGAAGAAGTTGAATGTGTGCCCTGGAAGCAAAAGTCAATTTATCAAATATACTATGGATGCAGAAGGGGCCTCCAAGATATTTTGGTTTTCAAACTATCTTTTCCTCCTGGCTGTTTAAAAACCCCACATAATTAGGCTGCTTTCCTATAAATGTTTGCTATTTTTTGTCTGTTGGAAGGAAGCTTAGGCACCTGTAAGAACCATCTTCATCTAAAGGAAAAGGAGAAAAGGACACAAATCTAAACAAGAATCAGGCTTCGTACTTAGGTGTGATGACTGAAGAAGTTGTGTGTGTTCATGCTGATGTCTTCAGGGACTTAATAATGCTCAGAAGGAGGATTTGAATTGAAAGTAGGTGATTTATGATTTTTTTGTTTCTAACCTCAGTAAGTCAGAGCTAATTACATCACTCTGTCGCTGTTCTTAAAATGCAATTTGACATAAATTACCATTAGGAAGGGTCATAACATCAGTGTGAAGAGGTAAGCCCAGAGTTTGGAAGGAGGATTTTTTTCTGCTTTTCTCCACTTCCCATGTCTTTAACCCTGGTTCTTCTCCAAGCTGCACCAGGAGCTGCTGGCAGTGGCTGAGCTGATGTCACTCATGGCTCTGTCCCTGCTGCCCCCACCCCGTGCTGACACCTCTGTGCCTCCCACGGTGGCACTGCCCAAGCTCCAGCCCTGCCGCCCCTCACTCACCTCAACCCTCAGTCCCACAGGGATTCACCCCTTCGGAGTGAGGAGGATTCATGCCATCCCTGGCTGCAGCTAATTTGTGCAGAGCTGAAATCAGTCTGTAAATGAGTGGCCTGTGCCTTTCTGGGGTCCCTCTCAGCTGCCTTTGCACAGGCTGCAGGTGAAGGACTGCTGCACCCAGAGGGCAGCAGGCACCAAACAAATTCCTGCCAGCATCAGACCTGTCCGTGTCCAGGAGACAGAGCCCAGCCCAAAAATTATTTCCACTGAAGCTGCAAATACTGACTAATAGATAGAAATTTATATTACTGCCATTTCTGCTGCAATTGTACTGTCCTCCCAACCTTCCAGACTCATTAAACAAGTGCTCCACACCGGCATTCCACCTGGGAAAGCCAGAGCTGAGCTGGACCAGGGTGAGTGGCATTTATCAATTCAACAGTTCCTTTTCTCAAGGACTGAGTAAAAAGATACACTGGGCATTTAATGGATTTCTGCTCTGATTAGTATGATGTTAGCAGCTCTTTCTGGCCTAATAACTAGATTTTTGTAGCAACTAAAGCCAGTAAATATTTTTTGGATTTTAATTTGCGAAAAACATAGTACTTAAAATACACAGCCTGCTGTCAGTAAATTCAGACCTTGCAAAATCATTTATTATACTAATGCATAACACTGTGCAAATTATTATTTCTGGAGAAAACCACTTCTGTGCAAGTTCTTCTTTGCCCTGTAAAAGGCATGGCTCTGCACATATATTTACACAGCTTGTTTACATGCCACTATATCAATTTCTTGCATTGTAAGATTCAGCACTTAACAGGAAGTTGCACTTTTGCAACAACATCTAGAAAATAGGAAATAATTAAGCTTTTTTGTTAAAGAAAGAAATCTGTTCTTTTCCCGGCATAGTTTAGCCCAGTAGCTATGGGCAGGGGGGGAGGAAAGCAACCAAAACAAGAGGGACACAAATATTTGGAAAGCAAGACTTCCCTCTGTGGGGACCTGTTTTAACTGATAAATCTCAGGGATGCCTCTCTCCAGTGCACCCACATCCGGGGTGGTTGGTGCTGGAAAGCCACAGTGGACCTGCAGCACTGAAACTACCACGTGTTTTTGTTCAGTGACACAAAACTACCGAGGCTGTTATCTGCCCATGGCACAGTAATTACTGTGAATGTAATGTCCCTTGGTTACTGCTCAAAAGCAGTGAGAAGATGCTCAGGCTTTGGTAATTTAGCGTTCCAAAAAAGGGTATTTTCCATGGGCATACTGGTCTGACACAGAGTATCAGTGGTAGGAGCTCTAGTCCATGGACTGATGGTGTGGCTGAGGCATGCAGCAGACAGCCAGAGATGAGCCCTTCCCTACACAGAGCTGAGCCCCAAATTCTCCCAGTGGCTCTCCAGACACGGATCTTACAGCTCTCCTTGATGGCTGAAGGAAGGAACGAGTCCAAGGGACATATTCATGTTCTTATCAGGGTGCACAGGTTCCAAGTATTCTTTTCTGATTTCAATCTCCAGCCTACACAAACTGCATTTTCACCAACTAGTTCTTTTGCCTTCCCACATAATTTCCTTGTGTTTCATCAGTCATTTTTGCTGTCCTTCCTCTGGAAATGAAGACTAACAAAAGAGATACTCTGTAATGTGTCTTTGCAGGCTGTGTTTGAGCAAGAAGCTGATGCCAAGTCTCGCCTAAGTCTGGGCAGAGATTCTGGGAATGTGGGAAGAGCAATTTCTGAGAGGCTGGTCTATCACCCACAGACAGATAGGAGGGTAAAGACACATCATTCCTTGGACCAAGTCTCCTAAGATAACTCACCTCTAGAACCCAGACCTTCTGAGAATCTGTTAATGGTCCCATGAAACATTTTGAGGCAGAAGAACACTTTATTTACCATTGCTTTTATGATTATCCCAGACAGGCAGTTTCAGGTCTTTCCCATTTCCTGCTGGAGCACAGGCTGTGTCTGGTGGATTTAACCCTGCTGACCACAGACTCACCTTTGTTAGTTCACATGCACAGATCCCTTAGAAGCAGCTCAAAAGCTTTTGTATCCACTTTTGTTCCTGTATGATCTGACTGTTTCTGAGAAGCTGGCAGACAAGTGTGAGCTGCCCATGGACTGGGGAGAGGTGAGGTTCCATAGCCAGGAGCTTGTGCTTCTCTTTGAGAGGGGGCTCTTCTCCTAGTGCTGGCTGCTGTGCTCACCTTCACCTGGCCAGGGCTTGTAAGAGTCCTTGGCATGGGCCCTGCCAGCTGCTGATGCATTTTGGAGCTGATGTTACGCTTAAAAAAATCAGTTATGGGTGTTCCTACCACCTCGTTCAGTCACCTCTGGTTAATGCAGAGCCAGAGTTTCTCCATTTCATCCCCTTGGCGCTGACTCCTCACCCAGCGTGCTGAATGACAGCACAGCCAGTGTCACTCATGCACAGAAATAAACCAACCACCCACACTCTGAGAGGCTTTTTAACGTAACGAGGGCCATTTGTGCCCTTCATTTCTCTGAATGTCTTTTCCAGTTCTGCCCCTATTGTGCGTATGGAATTCAAGAGTCCATGTTAGATTAATCTAAAAGCTGTACAATGCTATTTTCTGTTATTCTTTACCCTTCAGTTCCCTGAGTGCAGACAGTTCCTACCCATGTTTTGTGTCCATACTCTCTTTTTCTATCACTCTGGTTTTTTTTCCCAGAGATTATAGATTGTGCACACCAACACTCACTGGCACTGACAGGATTCTCCAGTGTCCCTTCTGGCTATTCCAGCACAAAAGAGGAGTCTCAGAAAAGACATTGGCAGCTATTTGTAGAACTGCTTTCTCCTCACAAAACAGCTCCAGCTCCTGGGGATCCGTGTTGGGAGCACAAGGTGTGTTGCAGCCTTACACGCAGGTACCATCATTATCAGCTGCTTTGGAACAAAAGCTGGGCTGCTTTTACAAGATCTGCATAAAAATATAATCCATTTTTAATTCTAGAATTATACTGGAGCTGATGCCAGGCATTAGAGGGAAGAATGTGTTTCTGGCAGGACTCCAGGTATTTCTGTTCTTTCTTTTTCTGCCTGTTGGCTGGAGCAGAGGCCAGGGCAGCACTCCTGCCTCCTGCTTCCACCACAGACGCTCTGTGGCCAGCACAGGGAGGCTGGCCAGAGGTTACTTACTGTTATTTTGAGAAAGTGCTTTGAAGTCCTTGAGTGAACAGTGCCAAACTGGAGCAAAAGGCAAAGTGGAAGTCATTACACTTCCCATGGGAGGCCATGAGAAAATGGCACTGCAGCAGATGAGTGTGACCATACGTGTGCAGCTCCAGTCTCACCTCGAGTCCTGACTGCTGCTGACCCGGCCCTGCTGACGACAGGAGGGCCTGGCTTAGGTTACTTTGGAGAACAGAAACCAGAAACTGTTGTACCTCCCTTTAGGGATTTGCAAGATGTGTGAGAAGGCACAAATCAATCCCACACAACAGACTCAGAGGAATTCAGATTGGAAGGTACTGAAGGGGATCTCTGTTTTCCAGGAAGGAGGCACTAGATCATAACTATGGTACCTAGAGATAAGAAAGCAGGGACCTGTGATGCAGGGCTGTGGGAAACTGCACACAGCCAGCACAGGTATGCCTGAGAGCATGAGCAGTCTGTCCTCTCTCTTCTCTGAGAGGTAAATCCAAGCAGCTTTACAACTGAAAGAAGGCAAAGACCCATTTCTGTGCAAAACCCACGGGGCAGTGTTTGGGAAGAGCAGTGAGTCAGGAGTGCAGCATTCCCAGAATAAGGAGAAGTCACTGTGTTAGAGGTGATGCCACCTCTGGCCTCCAGGAAGGTTTTTGGTTTGAGGAACAATTTCAGACTCCTTCTGCACAGGTCAGGGAGAAAACTGTCTCTGGTGTGTGTAACAATACCTGACTGTCCCACCCTCCCCAGGCAGCTGTGGAAGGGAAGAGGTGCAGGAGTGTCAGAGGCTGGGAGCTCTCTCTCCCACTGCCAAGTGCTCTGTCAGGAATGTGAAGGAGACAAACCCAGCTATTGCACATGCTGCCTTTGTACCCCAAACTGCTCTTTGCTGCTGTAAGCTGGCTCTCTTCATTAAATGAATTTACTTAGCAGCAGATCTGTTGTTACATATGAATAATTGACAAGGAAAATGTCACTTACTGCACGGGTGCCGCACGATTCTGGCTGCTGAGTTTCCAACACTACAAAGCCTGGAACAGGAAGCTCTAAACCCAATTTCTCCTTTTACAGAGTTGAATTTTGGGTATGTTTCTTATCTTGGTGCATTACCAAACTGTTGAAAGTGACAAAACCAGATGTCATAAAATGCAGGGAAAATGCAGCTGGACTGAACCTCGAGTATTAACAAAGCCAATTCCCTTGACAGACACTAATCTTATACCTTCAAACCCAGGAAAGATTCAGTTAAACTCACAATTGTTTTATAGTCTCGGTAGAACCATAGCAGCTTAGGGATCCTTTGTTATTCCTCCATAAAGAAGAAAGTTATAGTGAAAGTGCCCTTCTTAAGTTGGGTGTTTTTAAATACTAACGTTTATTGCTCTGCAGTTTCTCTTTATGTGTGCACAGAGAACAAGAACACACCTCACTGCACAGGCCTATTTTTAGAAACAATAAAGAGCCCTTTGCTAATAACTGGTTACTCTTTTGCCATTTGCATGGCTGATCACTGTTAATGATCCAGCTAAGGATTCATCAGGGAGGCTGCAAGGCTGAGGTTCTGCAGGGTGAGATCGGCAGTGCTCAGGAGCACAGAGTGTGTGCAGAGCTGGCACCTCTCTGGGAAAGCTCCTGTGGTGGGACACACACAGCCCCTGTCTGGGTCCTGCGTGCCAAACCTGTCTGTCCCCATCCTTCGGTTAATTTCCAAAAGAGGCCTGATGGGGCCCCGCTGCAGCAATGTCTTTGGATTAACGCTAAATCTCCAGATTCTCCTGATACTGAACATAAGTCTTTCCCAGAGCTCGTGCTTTGGGATTACAGTCCTCTACACAGAGGTGCAGCACCAGGGAGCAAGCTGCTTTCAGACTTCCTCAAAGTTTCTAGGAATGTTTAGAACATAGGAAGAACAAGAAGTAAATACCTAAACAACATCTGCTTTATTCTCCTTACTGCTTTTGGACACAGACCAAGACTAAAAGCAGTAGTCTGCATCACACAGTTGTGGGGGTTTATCAGGTGAGCACCTGATCAGCTCAGCAGAGTAGCCAGGCCACGCTTCCAGGCTGCCCCAGCAGCCCCTGGCTCACAGCCCCCAGCCCCAGGCATGGTGGGACCCCCAGCCAGGCAGGTGGAGCTTGGGGTCCCACCCCATGTCATCTCACAACTGCTCTGTTGTACAAAATATCTCTTTAAAAAATGCAGCTTTGCCTGTGCTTTCCACAAGATCATCTCTGCTGTTATAAGGGGGCTTGAATGAAAAATGAGTTTATGTGCTCTTGGCATGGCATCTGGATTGTCAAAGCATTGCATTGCCGACCCCGAGCAAAGGTCTGAATTATTACATAAAAGGATTACCAGTAGATCAGTTGTGTTGGTGCAGAGCTCAGCCATACATCTGTGTGTAGGGAACACAACACTTTCCTTTCAAGCTGAGCCCTGTGCATCTCACAGGACATTAATGCAAAAGTGGGAAAAATCCAATCCTAATCTTCTAGAGAGTGAAACACTGATACAACATGCCTTGCCCTGTCATCACCTGTTGCTAAGGGTTGAGATATTCCCAGTGTCAGAAGGAGACTGTGAATGAGGAGTGCATTTTGATGAGTGCCGAGGAGGAGAGATTCTCAGGAACTGTTGGAAATTCTGCTGTTTTATAGTGTATAAAATATACCTGACCTGAGGCGGTGGATCAGCAGGGGCAGCCTGAGGTGCACGCACTGAAAACATCTCCTTTTGAGCCACTGACACATTTAGCAGCTGCCAGTCAAGGAGGCGAGCTGATCCTCTCTTAAGCAGACCTCCTCACAACCTATTGTTGCAAAGGCCTAAAACGTGGCTCCTTCTCCAGCGTTCCCTTGGCCCAGATCGAGCATCTCTTCGAGCTTCATATTCTCCTTACATTCCTCTTTTCATCTTTTGTGTGCCGCTGTCTCGCTTCCACCTGCCGCCTCCCCAGTGCCACCTGCTTGCCTCTGTGCCTTGGGCTCCTTTGTTCGTGTGTCCCTTGTCCCTGCTCCCTGGGGAAGGCAGCACCGGGGGTGCATTGTCCCAGCTTGCTCCCCCAGGGCTTCTCTTGCAAACTCGTTATTGCAACCGCAGCCTCGCCTTGCGTCACCAGGGCACCGGCACCGCTCCACCGGCACAGACAAAGCCGGGGAAGGAAGGAGCCCCAGCAGGCAGGGAGCCAGCACAGCAGTGACACAAACACACACACACAGAGCCCTGCAGGGCTCACTGGGATCCAGCACAGCAGTGACACAAACACACACACACACACACAGCCCTGCAGGGCTCACTGGGATCCAGCACAGCAGTGACACAAACACACACACACAGAGCCCTGCAGGGCTCACTGGGATCCAGCACAGCAGTGACACAAACACACACACACACAGCCCTGCAGGGCTCACTGGGATCCAGCACAGCAGTGACACAAACACACACACACACACACACACACACACACACAGAGCCCTGCAGGGCTCACTGGGCTCAGCAGGGCCAGAGATACAGAGCAGTGCAGGCCCACACAGGGAAACATACGGCAAAGCCAAAGAGTCACAACATCTTATTTTGTAACCGAATATCCATCTTGCCATTAAATTCTACTGGCAGCTCCACTGTCAGCTGTAAGAGTGGGGCTGAAGTGCTCCTTCTACTGCATTTGGTTGTGTCCTTGGATTGTGAAGGTGTCTGTGCTGTGTGTACTCAGGCCCAGGTGGCCCCAGCCCTGCTGGCACCACCGCCATGCACATCAGTAATGTTTACATTAGAGGGGTTCCATTACTGTTGTTAGTAAGAGTAGCAACCTAACAACACTGTTTTCTGTGCTGTCTGGGAATTTATACCAGGGATTGGGAACTGCAGTTCCCAAGTGCATCTGGTTGTGGTTCAGACTATAATCACAGAATCCCAGAATGGTTTAGATGGGAAGGGACCTCCAAGTCCATAGCTGTAATCCCCTGCCAGAGGCAGGGACACCTCAGCAGCGAACTGCAGCAGCCGAGGCAGGGTATGCTGGGTCAGCATGGGGCCTCTTCAGCTAAAACCACACCTGACACCAAGCCCACATGAGTGCCCAGTGCACAACCTCCAGGGAGCTGTGGGGTACAGGAATAGCACAGCCTCACTGCTGTGGCTCCTCATCACCATTCCTTGTACCCCAGGGAGTTTTGAGCATGGGGTGCAATGCCTCTCTGCTCTGCAAGAACCTCCTGGAGGTGAAAATGCCTCCATTTCTCTGGAAAGTCAGGCTGGGATTGCCTCCTTCCAAACCCCAGCGGCTTTTGCAGCCTCATTGCACAAGGAAAAACACGAAGGGAAGTTCTGAATGTGCCACTGCAATAGGGAGGCTCTGCCCGTTTTCGTGTCACACCCACACGGGGTGACAGCTCTGTGTGCTCGGCCAGGGCTGGCCAGGGCTCTGCAAAACTCCTGCAGACTTTAACCCCGTGCAGCATGAAGTGTGTGTGGGTCTGAGGGTTCCCTGACCTGGAGAAAGGCCAGAGGCTCCCCCTTTCCCACAGCCTGCCAGCACAGTGTGTAAAACTTGAACACAAATAGTACAGCCGCGTGTTTGTGGGCACCGAGCAGAGCCCAGCAGAAGAACTGAAAGGCTCTGAGAAGTGGGGGCTCAGCGAGTCTCGTTTAATTATGAGAGTGGTGCTGGCTCGGCTCAGCCCCACCCACATGCCATTTCACGCCTGATTTCTTCTCTGATTTCTTTGGGGAAAGAGAGGGAATTCGAGTGCATGTAATTTGGGTTAACAAGACGCATTATATGCAGCCTCATTCTTGTAAAAACTTTCACAGGGAAATCACCCAACCCATGGAGAGAAAAAATTCTCTCCTTATTGTAATTTTTCCAAGGCTAATCAAACTCTCACCATTATCCTATTGATCACAGGGAAGGTTTGATTTTCTACCGGTTGCCTAGTTAAGGTACAGTAGCTGTTGCTTGGCTTACTCCATGCTGTGAGTACAACAGAGATCAACCCTCCATTTCTATGCTGCTTTTTGTCCCTTTCCTAGATCCCTTTTCCTTCAAAGCTCACCTGCCTTTTGCTTTTGTGGTGCTCTACCTGCATTTCGCCTTCTCCTATATCTGTGGAGCAACAAAAGGTGAAAAGCTAGGTTTGTACAATTAAAATTGTCAGAGTAAGAATGGGGAAAAGCAAAGATCCTGAACAGGTTTGAAAACAGGAGGCAAAGAAAAAGTTAGAGATGAATGCGGCATCCCCCAACAATATGGACAAAAAGATTCCATGTCCAGTCCCTGTGGGTGTGAGGAGCAAAAACTCCCTCCAGCTTGGAGCAGTAATGATAAGTGTGAGCCCTCGGAGGCGGTGAGTGGCCAGAACGGGCTCTGAATGCACAAGGTGCGGTGCTGCCATTCCTGCCCCGGGCTTTGTAGCTGCCGGAGCCGCTGTGCTGCGGGAGGAAACGCGGCCGGCTCCGTTTCAAGGTGCAGCCCCGGCCCTGTGGGAGCAGCTGCTGTGTGTCAGCGCAGCACGGAGCCCGGGCACAGCTACACAAGAGCGGCACGCTGGGGAAAGGTGCGGGCTTTGCTTTGCCTTCCCGTCTGAGGGTTTCTTTGGATGTGTTTTGTGTCCCTTCAAGTCACTTGGGAGTTTAGGAGAGCCAGAGAGAATAGCTTTTTCTGTCATTATTTGATAACCAATACAGTTCCCTTTGACCCTCTCCCCTCTTCCCAAAAAAGAAAGACCAGCTCAGCATTGTGTTATTTTTCAAAGCCTTTACAAATTAAGACAGTAACATGGAAATCCTCGTTGGGTTTCAGTTCATACTTCCTCCCATGCTGGGCTGAAATGGGGATTCTTTTGTGATGGCTGTGCTGCTTATTTTTTTAAAACCTCCTGAATTTGGCACACTGCCCTACTTTATTTTCTTTC
Organism: Toxostoma redivivum; assembly: GCA_013397375.1. Lineage (NCBI taxonomy): Eukaryota > Metazoa > Chordata > Aves > Passeriformes > Mimidae > Toxostoma > Toxostoma redivivum. Next base: position 531,987 of record VXBI01008950.1, read on the forward strand.
CATTCTCTAGTGCTGCTCCCATTGGGAGGCTCATTCGCTTCTAATGCATGGTGTTATCTTTTGCAAGTTGAACTCTAAATCCCCGTGTTGTTTTTCCTTGCTTGTTATTCAGGTGCGGGGAATCTTAATGATGTCTCTTTGGCTGGTGGATGCTCTGGCTATGTGGCTTTAATTACTTTTATTAATGTGTTTTATAAAGTAAATTACAGATAAATGTAGGTTTTAACTGCAGCTTAGAGGTGGCACATCTGTGAGGCTGTACAGGCTTTCATTTGTGGGTGAAAGGCACAGTAACACCTTCCATAGCAAGAAGATGTTCCCAGATGTGACTGGGAGAAGCTTTCCTGAAGCAAAAGCTCCAAAACTACAAACTGGCACCTGCTGTGCAGAGGGACAGAAAAGGGAGAGGGAAGGAGCAGGACAACCTGTGAGTAAGGGCTGGAAAAGGGGAGCTGCCTGTGGCTCCATGGCCCCAGGGTGGATCCCTGCCCGTGGGATGAGCTCAGGGACAGCTGGGCTGGCAGAGAGCACGGGGAGAAGGAGAAACGTGTATTGGCATGGAGAGAGGCTGAATCTCTCCGAATGCTCTGGACTGAACCAGGATTAGAGGATTTTGTGGAGGAAAATATGTCCTGGTGTCTGTAGTTTGTCTGGTGTTTTATTGAACCAAGGGTCCCATGTGAGCCATGCAGTGAGCAAGCAGTAAAATCATCCAACAATACCTTGAAAACTGTTCTGTCTCTGAACACTGCACCTCTTGGGCACTGGTTGTCCTCTCCATCCCAGGAGTTCCTGTTACCTTGGACAACACACAGCCATTGCCAAAAATAAAAAATTAAAGCTGGGTAGCGTCTGAGTCATCGAGGTATTGAGAGGATGCAGGCTGGAAAACAAGCCGGTGGGTTTTACAAAGTGGCAAATCTCCAGGCTGTTCTCGCCTTCCTGAGCTCTTGCCCTTCATTTCTATGCAAGAGACATTCTCGGTTTGGGGGATTCTTACCAGGAGCTTGTGAGAGAAATGTTGAAAAGGGATTTTTCCAGGTTGCCTTTTCCATCTTCCTGCTGCATTAGCTGCAGGTGGTGAAGCTGCTGTTTCGGCATTTCTTCTTCAAAAGCTACATCACGTAATATCGCTGAGATCACAAGGAGATGAGGAGAAAAATGGCCCTATAGGATTTTTGTTAAAAAAAGGATCCATCCATAAAAGATGAAAGGTTAAATTGCTTTTAGAAATACAGCAGCGTTTAAACAGGTGAGGATCCTCGGAAATGGAGTTTGGATTCAATAAAGTAGCCATGCAGAAGGGCAGAGAAGGCCTTTCTTTGGAGGGAAATGTCACACTTTAGTGTTAATAAAATGTCTAGTGGTATAATAATAATGATAGCAATCAGGAGCCTTTATTTTTCACCTGGCAGGGCTGGTTCATGCGTGTTTTTTCAAAGCTACCTGCAATTCAGGAAAGAACAAAAAAAGAATCAGGCATGCATTGACTGAAAAATATCAGAGTGGAAGAGAAGAGAGCCAGAGCGGCCCAAGACTCCTGAATGTTACTGGGGAGATGAAGAGTGCTGCTCCCAGGTGGCAGGACATTTTCTTCCTCAGCTTTTTAGATGTTGCCTCCTCGCAGCTGTGTTGTAAAGACATCGCAGGAGATTTACAATCCTAAAAGAACATACAATGAAAATGTCAAAAGGAAAAGGCAATTGCAAACAATAGTTTTGCTCTGGACTGGCCCCCTCTATACGCTCCTTAGTGGTGATGTAGCACAAAGGCAATGAGCACACAGCATTAGCCACTCTTGCATCTCTTGTATATTTGTCAGGTTTGATGTGTCAGAAGTTGGTGGAACAAAATTTGTCCCCCACCTGCACAGATGTCACTTACAGCTTTCTGTGGAAAGAGAGGAAGAGCGGGAAACATTGGTCTTTTAGGGGAAGACAGTGACATCAGAGAGGATAATTTATAACACACCAAGAGGTCTAATTATTGATTATCAGTACACACTAAAATGTAGAAATATCACTTTTCCTGCTTGACCTCTTTTCCCCACGAGCCGTTCCAGGGCATTGCTGGCTGTGTCCCTGTGGCACCTGGCTGATGTCACCCCAGCACGGGGCAGGGCAGGGTGGGCAGTGCAGATGCTCCCAGCAGTGTGTGACACATCTGGTGTGTGAGGAGCTGCCAGCCTGCAGTGCTCACATGTGTGGAGCTGAGCCAGGGCACACATCTGGAAGGCCCAGGCTGCCGCCTCCCAGAGAACTAATAGGCTGCAGGGACTTCTCTGCTCTAAACTCTCCTCTTGGCCTCGTGCAGCAGCTGGCTGTGTTAGCTGGAGCATTAATATTTGTACTTTAATATTAATGTCAGATCACACACTCCAACCCCAAGAGCCAAGGCTCTTGAACAGTGCTTGCACGATGCAGCCACAAGCACTCACTCCAGCATTTTCTCTAAGAGACTCCTCGACCATGGATTTGCTGCTCATGCTGGCCCAGAGTGTGTGTTGATGGGGAAGGTGCCAGCTCTTGTCAGTCACTAGTGTTGTCATGAATTAGCAGGGGCCACACAGGGTACAGCCATACGTGTCAGCCTTGTGAATGAGCGCTGGAGCAAGATGTGAGAATGTGAGCTCCTGCTCAGACAAAGTAGCAGGGAGGAAAGGAGCTCCCCTGGCCCAGGAGCTGCTCATCCTGCATGTCCAAAGCAGGAGCAGCCTTGCCCCACTCCCCCGTTCAGTTACTGCACTGAGACCTGATGACAGCACTGCTCCTGCAGCAGCTGGAACATGGGGAGTGTTTTTGGTGTCAGCAAGCTTTGTCCTTGGGTTTTGTGAAAAACAGTGGGTTTGTGTATATTAGGACAAATAAAATCAAATAACTCAGGTCAAAGAGTGTACCAGGTGCTAGTAGGGAAACTTCCCTGGTTTGTTTGTAACTAGTTTGTTTGTGTGATGGAGCTCCTGTCATCCAGAGCTGGAGGCTCTTGGGCATGTTTTGGCCTGGTGCCCCAGAACACATAGCCCTTGTTGGATTTTACAGCCAGTTAAACTCTAGACATGTTTCTGTGACAAGCTGACTCACCAGTCTCTTCCATCCCTCTGGCTCTGCTTCTGACAACTCGCATGATTTTGTCATGTGCCATTGGGCAATTTCTGGTTTTTCTTAAAGCCCAACTGCTGGACTCAAGACACTGTGTGAGGAATTGTAGTTGAGACAGCAGCGGGAAAAAAACCCCAGCACTTAGTTTTAAGCTGTTTATATTTAGTGCTTTGAGTTACACTTTTGTGGTCTCATGAATGCAAATGCATCAGTTTTAAAAGTGCTCATTTCTAACAGTAAAAGAAATCTCACACAGTGGTGTAAGTTAAAAACATTAGGGAAAGTCTAATGAGACTAGAAACTCTCTGCAGTATGTGCTGCTCATCTTTCTGCAGTTACACCTTGCACAGCACATGGTGGCTGCTGTGGGGTGTGGAGCAGACACCCAGAGTTCATTGCTGCGTGTCCAGCACAGCCCGGAGCTGCCTGAGTGCTCTTGCTGTTGATTCAGCAGCGGCACACTTGGGAGAGCTCTGGACTTATCTTCTGCCAGGGTAGCGTGTCTTTGTGACTAATTCTGATCCAGGAGTTTCCTGGAAAAGAAAAATAACTCTGTGTCTGTCCAGATCTGTGTTGTGCTGCACATGTAGTTATTTGTGTATGTGGGTCAAATTCCTTTGCTTCCCAATGTCCTCTGGTAGACAACAGTGAAGTATATAGAATAAATTTACACCCCAAAATCAGAAGCCAGATTACTTTTTAGAAGAACATCAGACAATTTTCATTCTGAAACTTACATGGTGTGGAAATAAGAAGAAGCGAGTAAAAAGAGTTTATGGGTTTTGAGCACATGATGAGTGTTGGCTAGGAGATTTCACTGATGAGGTATTTGCTACTGAACATCACGACTTTGTTCCACCAGAGCTCAGGACAGCAGAGTTCAGCTTGTGCTGCAAGGCTCCTGGAGGCTTTTCCCTTCATCCTCCTTGGGGTGATGCTGTACTGTGCACAGGTGGGCTCTGAGACAGGCTGCTCCGAGATTTCTCGGTGCTCCATTCCAGCAGTGTTTAGGTTTGGCTGTAAAAATGTAGGTGCACTGTCACATCATGAAAAAACACATGGGAAGGGACAGTGCCACTCATGGGTACAGCACTGGCAGAACAGTGAAACTGCCACCTGTCACCCCCGACTGACAGGGCAGAAGGAACCAGCAGAAGTTCTGGACCTTCAGAGGTGTCTCCAGACAGAAGAATGTCTCAAGGATAGAAGGAGGCATTTATTGTACCCAGATGTACTTATTAAACAGTGTCCTTTTGTGGATGGTGTGTTTGAAAACGAAGGATGTGCCAGAAGGACTGTTGTGACTCTCTTGGCCAGCTGTCCGTGCCCCCCGGCCCGAGGCTGTGAGCGCTGGCAGGGGAGGTGACCTCGGGTGCGGCGCCGTGAGCTGCGGTCCCTCGGGCAGAGGCGCCTCCCGGCACAGCCGAACTCCTCCTGCCGAGCCCAGCCAGCCCCGCGGGGCTCTCCGGACCCGGGGACACCCGGCCCTTTACTGACCCAACATCTCCTTGCCTTTATAGCCACTGCAGAACCGCCCTGCTGGTTTATCCGGACCTCTGCTGCCTCTGCTCCTCCTCACTCCCACCAGCACTCTCTCTGGGAACTGGAGAGGCTGAAGCGAATAATAGATACAAATCATGACCAAAGAAGAAATGATTGTCATTGCAAAAACGTATTTATTAATGATCTTCACATAATTCTCTGGGAGTGATATTCTGCAAGACAGAATTGTGATAGATTTCCACCAAATGGGAATATTTCCCTCCAGAAATGTGTAGCATTAAAGGGAGTGAAGGAGCTGAATGTGTTTCCTCCAGTCAGGAAAATGACGGATCAGGGATAAGAGACAATACATTAGTAAACAATATAAAAAATGTACATTTTGTCATTTTGTATTCCTGAGTTATTCTAAATCTGTGAATAAATCGAGAGCTTAAAGTCTCTGGAGCTGTTTTGAAGTCTCTTGCTTTCTATAAATATTGCATTTGCCTCAAGTAAGAATTTCTGACATGTATTAAAAAAATATACATTAGTAAAGCTTATAAAATAGATATTTGGAATGCTGTTATTGTTATTTTTTATTAAAAATACAGTTTAATGGAACAATTGAGTTCTACTTCAAAGTGTCAAAATTATTTTTCATGCTTTTTTCCACGTGTTCTTTGAACTTTGTGGTTGCAGCTCTTATTTTCTGCTTCCTGACTTTGTCCCTGTTTGAAGCAGTCATTCCCTGCACAGATATCGCTCTGCTTCCCTTACTGCTCCAGTGGGATCCTCATGCTGGGGGCTGGTGGCAGCTGGCCCTGATTAGCTGAGCTGGGAAGGTCAGGCCCAGTGTGGCCTGTGGACAGCTGGACAGTGTCACCTCTCTGGAGCAGACCTGAGGAACATCTTACAGCTGCTCCCGGGGTTCTCACGGGGAATTTCAGGGCAAATCAATGCCCAGCAAGAGCCATGCCCTTGCTCAGCCTCACCAGAGGGGGTGAGGGCAGCTCTGTAACAAACTGACAAGTCTGGCGGCAAGGGGCGAGTCCTGAGTGTGATGGCACTGAGGAAAGAGCTCGGGATTCTCCCCTTTGTGACACGCTTTTGTCACCTGCTGTTCCCCACAGCCTGCAGAGGAGCTGACAGTTATCATGTGTTTGCAATATTTTGTCCAACTAAGTCCAGAATGCTGTTTTTTTTGTGACACTGACCATGTACTGAGCTGACTTCCAGTTCAGGCCACTGGCACCGTGTCTAATTGCACATGGCACACGGACCTGGCATTAGCCAGCAATGCTGGATGCCCTGGCACAGAGTAGCCAGGGGCAGCGTTAGTGTGACCTGTGTCACCTGGCCATCCTTTCTGGCAGGTGGCCGCATATTTCAGCACTCAGGGCATGAATCAGTAAGCCCTGGAGAGAGGCAGCTCTGGAAGAACAGTCTGTGTTTCTGAGCTCTGCAGCAGTTTCCTCATGGTCACACATTCCCAAACAGCTGCTCAAAGCACTTGACTCCATGCTGGAACAGCCAGGAGCTGGAAGAGCCTCTGGAAAACCTTGGCCAAAGATGGAACACGTGCTGCAGCCACAGCCTTACATGGATTTACACACTCTGTATTCCACCTGTAATCACTTGGTTAAGGGAAAAATACAGGAACCTTTTACAGGAAAAAGAAATTGTAATTTGCCAGTACAGGGTTAACTTCACCTGGAGCAATTTGAAGAATTTTCTGGAGAGAACAGTTATAGCTTTAGTTCCAGAAATACACAGACTGATGCTGAAACTTGCAAGCAACTGACACGAACAGAACACATGAAACTGAACAGAAAACAAAGTCCATGAACAAAACACTACATAGATAAACAAAACACAATGTAAATGACCAGAAGAGGGGAGGGGAGAGGCTGCAGCCAGCACACCGGAGGTTTTCTGTAGGTGTTATCTGCACTATACGGCACCAGCCTGAACCATAGCAGTAATATCAAAGAGCTCTTCGACTTATTCATAATTAGCAGTGGGAATGCCCAGGCTTCGTTTTGTGCTCACAAAGGACCAGGGGCTGCGTCGAAGGGAACTGGAACTCTTTAATTAACTCCTTTCTAGAGCTTTCCTTTGTTGAGGTTTGCAGGCCCAGTGTTGCTGATGGAGGAGCCCCGTCCCCCCCTGGGTCTCAGAGCTGGGGCCGCTCTGATCCGGGCGCCCCCGGGGCAGAGCGCGGTGCGGGGCCGGGGGCAGCGGGGCCTGCTCTGCTCCCACAGCGCCGCGGTGACCCGGGCCGGCCCTGCCCGTGAGGGTTCAGCCGTGCCCTGAGGGTTCCAGCTCCGCCCGTGAGGGTTCAGCCGTGCCCTGAGGGTTCCAGCCGTGTCCGTGAGGGCTCCAGCCCTGCCCTGAGGGTTCCAGCCCTGCCCTGAGGGCTCCAGCCGTGTCCGTGAGGGCTCCAGCCCTGCC
>VXBI01008950.1:539436-615960 GCA_013397375.1 Toxostoma redivivum
GGGTTCCGGCCGTGCCCTGAAGGCTCCAGCCGTGCCCTGAAGGCTCCAGCCCTGCCCGTGAGGGTTCCAGCCGTGCCCTGGAGGCTCCCGCCCCGCCCGTGAGGGTTCCAGCCGTGCCCTGAAGGCTCCAACCGTGCCCGTGAGGGTTCCAGCCGTGTCCTGAAGGCTCCAGCCCCGCCCGTGAGGGTTCCAGCCGTGTCCTGGAGGCTCCAGCCCCGCCCGTGAGGGTTCCGGCCGTGCCCTGGGGTTCCGGCCGTGCCCTGAAGGCTCCAGCCGTGCCCTGGGGTTCCGGCCGTGCCCTGAGGGTTCCAGCCCTGCCCGTGAGGGTTCCGGCCGTGCCCTGCAGAAGGTGCCGGAGGGCTCTGCAGCCCGGGCTGGGCCGGCGGCCGTTGCCCAACACAGGCTGCCCACAGCGGCTGCAGCGGGGCTGTGGGCACCGTTCCTGAGGGGACTGGCGGGGCCGCCATGTTCCGATAACGGGTGTCCCACAGAGCGCGGGGCCCTGAGGGGCTCCGGGAGGAAGGCGCGGCATTCTTCAGGTGCGAGGGGCTTTGGGTGAGGCTGCGGCCTCTGCAAAGGCCGTAATTTATCCTCAAGGGGAGGAAATCCCAGAACTCGCTTGAGGGGAGCGGTGAGAACTCGTTTGAGCACAGTGACCGCTCGCGCGGCGGCGGTGCCAGGAACCCCGTGAGGCGCCAGCCCTCACGAGCGCCCGTGCCATGGAGGGCACGGCCGGGCAGCGCAGGCGGTGCCGAGGGGACCCAGCCGAGCAGCAGGCGGCCTGCGGTGGGCACCATGTGAGGAAACAGCGCCCAGAAGCCGTCACCAGGTAAGGCTGGAGGGGAAACCGGCTGGAGGTGTGTGTGGGTGGATGCTCGGTGGCTCCCCGAGGTGGGCTCGGCCCTGCGCGGGGCAGGCGGAGGCCACGGGGGCCTGGCTGGGGATGCACAGGCGCCACAACTTGGGCTAGTAGGGTCACGGCCCTTTATTAAGAGGGACGTGGGGTTTGGTTTTGGTGTGTGTCACACCTGAGCCCCGTGGAGATCGGCGGCTGCCAGGCAGGCAGACGGCAGCGGGAGCAGGGCTGTGGGCAGGGGGCGGTTTGCCGTGGAGCAGAGCTCAGCTGTACTTCAGTGCTGATTTTAAACAAAGGTTTGTGGAAGTCCTGTATTGGTGACTGCTCTGCGCTTTGGCTGTGTTTCATGTGGAGGTGCTGGCGCTTCTCGTTTCCCTCCCGAGGCAAGGCGTGAGGGGCGGCAGCGCTGGCAGGTGCCGGGTTCCGCTGTCCGAGGTGTGCGGGTGCTTCCCGAGGTGTGCGGGCACTGCCCGGGGTGTGCGGGTGCTCCCCGGGGTGTGCGGGTGCTTCCCGAGGTGTGCGGGCATTGCCCGGGGTGTGCGGGTGCTCCCCGAGGTGTGCGGGGGCCGCCCGGCCATGCTGGGGCACGGGGAGGGAACAGGGAGGTATCTGCTGTCGGGAAGAGCTGGGCAAGAAGCAGAGGATCTCTATGTCCAGGCAGGCAAGAAAAAAGCCTGCGCAGAGGTTTTCTTTCCGTCTTTTAAATGCCAGAGCGGTCTGGCCAGGAGCAGGGTCAGGGGTGCTCAGGGATTGGGGCTGAGCAGGTTAAAGAAAGGACTGGTGACATGTCACTCCGAAATCCGGAGAGCTGGACAGCCTGTCAGGAGATTCAGTAAACCTCATTTTGACCAGGCAACTCCAGCATGCTGGATATCCACTTATTTTCTGATGCTTTCACACGACAAATCTACACCAGAGCATCGAAAAGTGTGACGGTAAGTGCAGAGATGTATAGTATACTGAATTGCATCATTATATTTCACTTAGTTTTTATCCACTGCCCACTTGAGTTAGTGACAAAGGATTTCAAGGCTAGGCATGCAAATTAAAGCAAGAGCTGCTATTGTTTTTTCAGATACCTGTCAGCTCTTCTTACTCAACCTAACGCAGACTGAATTTGAAAGCAGAGGAGCCAGGGCTGTGGTATTCCTGGCAGAATGATAGCTGACAGGCTCCTCACAGCTCCAGAATCAGAGTCATGTCTGACACAGAGGAACATGTGTTGGCAACCTTGCTTGAGCCACGTTTCCAGAGCTGTAAAGAAACTGGAGCATTTCCAGGGGATGACAGAAAAGCTGCTGTTTCAGGGGAGAGCCAGAGGCCATGTCATTGTCATTCTTCTCTGTTTGGCAATCTGCTCAGATTCCTTGGAAGAGCACCTTGAGAGCATTTATGGGACAGGAGAAGTAATAAAAGTTAAAGTGATGGCCCAGTACTAGAAAGAAACATATTAATGCAACATTAATGGCTACAAAGGTGCTCCTGCCCTGAATGCGCTCGCTGCCGTTCTTTTGGGGGACAGAGTAGTGCTGCTGGGCACAGGCTGTGTGATGTAAACCACAGCGTGCAAGACAAGAGCACTTATTTATTTGTTCTTGGAGAATCTGGCGCTGGTGGATGCTGGTGTCCCCTCCATGAGGTGCTTGTCATCCTGTGTGTACTGTGCGTGCATGGTGAGTGCTGCCAGGGGTACTGTGACAGATGGAAAGATCCTGCTTAGTACCAGTGATTCACAATGCTTTGCTTTGCTCAAGATGCATCTGGAAAGCTTCCCAGATTATACATCTGCCCCTTTGACACTGAAGCAGCAGCGCAAGTTGGAGGCCAGAAGGAGCAGAAAACAGATTTAGTCTGGGCTGTTCTTTGGGGCAGGGATTGTCTGTCTCCATGCTTGGAAAGCAACTGGAGAGCTACCCCAGCCCAGAACAATTCCTGCAGCAATTGCAGTAGAGCTGGGTGCCAACAAATTGCAAATGTGGTTGGGATACTGGAAAAAGCAAGAAGCTCCAGTGCTGAAACTGAAATTGTTGATGCCCCGTCCCTGCATGTGTTCAAGTCCAGGCTGGATGGACCTTGGAGTGACCTGGTTCCTGCCCAGGCAGGAGTGGGGAATGAGATAGTTTGTAAGGTGTTTTCCAACCCAAACCATTCTGGGATTACTATGGTTGTTTCATTAGTTTTGTGGTGATATGATGTATAAGAATATAAATTTATTTTAAAGCAAATACAGTACAAGTGTGAGGGTCTTGCCTGAGCTTTGCGTCTTAGGAAGGTGAGACCAGAAAAGTTCCTTATTCTTCATTGTCCAGGACTCTTGACACAGAGCAGCCTGCCCCATATTAACTTTTGCATTTCTCATCAAGATGCAACAGACTTTAAATAGCATGTTCATGACTGACTCTTTTTTTTTTTTTTTACTCCTATGGAGGCTGATATACAAAGTACCTCAAGTGGCAGCTGTCACTGGTGAGGTGGCATTTTTCTTCACTGAGGCTGACAGCAGCTGTCCAGGAGAAGTATGAATGGAATGAGAATGACATCATGTTTATTCAGGAATGACATTCCCAGCCATGGATCAGTGTCAGCAATATTTTGATAAGTTTTAGAATGAGAAAACATTTCTTGAAATGTTCCCTGATTTATCCTTTGTAAAATACACAACACAAAAAATAATTGAAGAGATTGCATCAGGACAAAGCAGGGCTTGCCTATCCTATGTTTCCACAAAGTGTTTTATCTGTGCTGCAGACAGTCCATAGGCACCAGGACTCACAGCAGCTTTAACTCTTGCCAGCCCAACTGGTTTTCTCCACAGGCTTTTCCCTCTGCTGCTCCTTGCCCTGGCCCAGTTTGGAGCTGGGCCTAGTGGATTTCATCGCTGTCTAAGACAACGAGTGGCTGTGAGGGAAGTCAGTCAGCCAGAGCAAAGGAGGGCTGGACTAGCTTTTAGGATACAGGGACAGAAATAGGAACAACTTGCCTTGGTTCCTTACAGTGCAACTAATGGGACTGGTATCTTAAATATATATAGATGGTTCAGTCGGGGTTATCATGTGATAATTGATGGGTCTTTTTGTGGCTGACTGACCTGGATGAAATCTCTGCTGCTGCTAGAAACTGTTCATCTTGAAGCCTAATGAAAAGTTTTAGGCATTAAGGACACAACCCAGTGGATTGAACACCTGAGTCCTGCAGGCCTGGAAATCTGCTTTTTATCTTTATTGTATTACTTCTTGTGAACTCTCTCCCTTACCACAATGGTACAAGTTGCCTCCTTTGCTGCTATGATCACATTTTCTGGTAAATTTTTTTATGCCTGGGCTCCTTAATTACAGTTTTGCTAATATGCATATACCGAGTTCTGATCCTTTCTCAGGTCCAGCCACCCAGGCCACTCTCCCCAACCACATTTTAAGCATTGTTTGAAAACTGGCTGGCAGGGCCACCCACATCAGGAGAGAGCCCAGAATGATCCCTTGGCTGGAATTGCAGCACAGGCTGCCACAGGCTTTGTTGTTGCTCTTTGACATGAACTAAGAGCTGATTGTTATTGTTGTCAGTAGGCTCCAAAATGAGTCCTGAGACACCTGCCTTTTCAGAGGTTCTGACTTGCCCTCTCGTACCTCTGTCAGTCAGACACCGCTGTAAGTGCTGACAGGTCAGGGAGACAAATGTTGGTCTGAATTTTCATTCTGTCTGTAAAATTTGAAGATTTGTGTGTGTCTGCCTAGTAAGAGACATAAAGCAGAAGGACATGTGAGGGTGACCTCACTGCAACTAATACGATATCTGAACTGAAAAGAAACAACCCCAGTGTGCGTCGGAGTCAGATGTGCAGCCGGTGTTAACTTCGCAGCTTTACATGTATTTGTTCAGTTGTGATCTCCTCCTCATTCTCTCTCTCGCCTCCAACCTTGGTTCTCTCATGGTATCGGATTCAACAGGGCTATATTTAATTCGAGTTCAACAGAAGGGCTTATTTAAATATAAACTTTGGGAGTGACAGTGCACTGGCTCAATATGCAAGAAGATGGATGTATGGAAGCGGTGGTGTTTGGAGAAGGGTGGGAGGAGGTCACAGCGTGCCCTGGGAGCAGCCAGTGCAAACAGCACATGGGCACCTTACCCTCACACAGCCTGCTCTCTGAGCCACTGGGTACCTGCAAACACCCACTGGAGGCGATGTGACAGTTCAGCACAGGTCTCACTCCGCTGAGAACTCGTCCAGGGTCTCAGACCTGAGCAGGTCTCCAGAGCCACCTGATGCAGGTGCTAAGCTGAACGAGGCCTCCCGGTGAGCTGCTCCCCTCCCCTCAGGCCCTGGGCCTGCTGTGATCTGGAGCTCGTCAGGAGCACCACAGCGAGGTGGGGCTCCTCTAGTGCCTGGTGATGATGGGTGGGGAAGGGATGCCTGAAGGTGGGGCTGTCTCTGGGGGAGCTGCTTTCCTTCTGATGCTGATTCTGGGCAGGGTTTGAGTTGCTGCAGTCAGGCTGGAAAGCAAACCATAAATAACCAAGTACAGCAGGAGACATTTCAGGGAAATGTTCCACTGCAGCCTGAAAAGGATTATCATTACCAACTGAATGGATTTTGTCTTCTGCTTTGTAGGTTGCTTCACACAATTTTTTTAAATCTCAGGTTTTTCTTTTCTAAAAAGAGAAATATTTTCATGCATCATCATTTGCATTAACATCTGAAATGCCTTTTCTAAACAAAACTACACCGTTACCATGAACTTGCTTGTAGTTTTGACTAAAGGAGGAGCTGGAATGTAGAGTACTTTTGTATCCATGAACTGATGCACAGAAATCCCTGTGTTACACATGTTCTTTTTCTCATAGAAGAAAAAAAGAACTATAAAGAAATACACAATTTACATTTCTATATACACAACTTGGGGAGGTGTTGGGAAAGAGCAAAAGCGTGGCTAAAAACTCAGGCTTTATGATCACCAAGTTTGCAGAGTGAGAAGCTGTTCCTCTGAGTGTTGAACGAGTCTTACATTAAATACTGAGGAAGTGGCTGTTTCATCTGTGCCAGCTGTCCTACCCTGGAAAACAGATCACTTGGATGATCGCTTTACAACCACATGCTAAACATTCTAAACAATTTATGCATTTAAACTGTATGTTTTTCTCTCTCAAAACTTGCTACTCTTCAATGTTCCACAGATCTTGTTTATAACACATTCATCTAAAATTATCTCAGTGCACACAGCACCCTCCTATAGAACAGATGCTATGTAACCTGAAGTTCTGTTTTGATCTCAAATCGACGTGTTTAAGCTACTTGTGTGAATTATAAATTGAAACTAAACTAAGAAAATGAAATTGTGTATTTTGTCATGATGCTTCCACAGTTCAATAGTTCTATTCATTTTAGAGTGCCTTTCTGGTGTGATACTTACAGTTGCTATTTAAGGTTTAACTATTTTTGTATTTAAGGATCTTCTGGGTTATCTTTAAAAAAATCTCTAAAAATTAACCTTTCCCAGCAACATTATTGAACTTTTCCTGGGTATCTTCTCAGTTTGTTTTTTGCATCACTTCTGAATTTAGATGAGACTTATATACAAGAGACATTTTCCTTTGTAATTAGCCTACTTATGTGTCTTCATGCATCTTGAATGGATGGCTAAGTATCTCAGGAGATTAGCACTTGCATCCTGGGGCCTTTTCATAGCTAAATCACTGGTTATCATCCTCACATAATTATTCGTACTTATTTACTATTTATATTACAGTAATTCCTAAAGGAATCTCCCAGGTTGGCCCTGTGTGCCAGGTGCTGTAGGTGCCTGACTGAGATACGTGGGTAGCACAGACCTCCATAGTGCTCTGTGAATCTCTGTTTTGTAGGGAGATCACATTTTGCAGTCCCACTAAGCAGAGAGGACAGAGGACGGCTGTCCCTTTGCTCCTGTCAAAATTCCTGGCTTCCCAGGCCAGCCGAGATGGCCTTTTCCCTGTTTAGAGACTCTGGAAAAGGTTCCTTCTGCACTGTTCCAGCATTGTAACTTGATTTTTGAAGCCTGAAAATATTACAGTTTCTTAGAGTCTCGGGTTTTCCTAAGATGGAAAGAAACCGATTTCCCCTCCCAGAACCTTCTGGCTTATGATAGAGCAGTATCTTTTCACTGCCCCTCTTAAAAATGTCTTTTGGACACTAATGTTCCTTTATAAGAAGACATCATGTTTTTAAATAAGAATGAAGACCTGAAACCAGGATTGCTTCAAAGCAGAAGCATCAGGTTCACTTTGGCTTCAGTATTTCACTACGGGAAACAAGCGCACAATGAGAGCAGGGCAGTAACAAGCCTTGTGCTGGCTTGCCCCAAAGCTGAGGCACTGCAAACTCTTTGCCTCTTCAGACCCCTGCAGGGTCCCACAAGAACTCGTTCTTTTCCAGCCTTCCCTGGGTTTATAGGAATTGTGTTTCCCATTTCCTCATCCCTCCTGCAGTGAGTAGATGTGGCAGCTCCTAGCTGTGATCCTGACGTTGCTGGGGGCTCATGCCTGCAGGTCTGTGGGAACCAGGGGGATGAAGGTGACTGAGAAGGAGAGGGAACACCTGCTATCAGTGGGAAAACTACAAAAGCAAATAACGATGCTGTGGCCAGAGCTGCCAGCCAGGTGCAAGGAAACGCAGGAACAAGGAGGCACCTAGCAAGAGCCTGCTGCTGGCACACAGCAAACAGATGGTGCAGACAACCTGACCAGCCATGGTGTCAGCTTCCCCGGGCTCCCTGCTTCAGCCACCGTGTGCTGCAAGGCCACGGGACTTAGTGAGGTCATTAGTCACCTCCAGAGGTGAGCAGCTCTGCCTCCCCTGCGCGCCGGGGAGACCAGCCCGGGCTCGACCCCGTGGTACGGAGGGAAGCAAAGTGTTGGAGAGAAGCGATCGCTGCAGGCCTGGCTCTGCTGCTGAGAGTTCATTCACAGCTCTGTTCCGGGGAGGCTGAGGGACTGCATGAATGGAGAGGGCTGGTGCAGCCATGCTGAAAGGAATATAAGGAAACTGCTTTTGTGTCCAGCACAACTCCTGTAGGACCATGGCTGGGTGAGCAGAATAAGCATTTTCCTGTTGGCTATTGTTTAATTAGGCTGTTGCTGATGCTGACACTGTGTATTTTCTTTGCTCTATCTCCATTCCTTCTTTATTATTTCCTACTTTGGTTTGATGTTGTTGGTATATAAAATTTAAAGAGCTCTAAATTTTTTTAAAGGCCCCTAAAGGGAGCGGTGCTTTTTTTTGTGTTAAAGTCATTACATGAACACCTGTGAACTGTTGAGTTTAATTGGGCTACAGCTGTTGGGGAGCGAGGGGGGATTTATTGGTTTGATTGGCTGTCTTCAGATTGCGGTGTGTTGTCATGCGCTGCCCTTCCAACATGTCTCTTTAAACAGAAGCACATGTGCATCTCAGGTACTTGGAGCGATGGCTCTGTCAGAGCAGAGCGGCTGGTGTGGCCGTGTGAGGACGCAGAGGCAGGAAGCAGAGAGCATAGGAAAGCTGTGTCAGCCGGGGAGCAGCAGATGGCCGGCTGGCCAGCCCGCTCCGCCGCGCTGGAGGGGCTGCCAAGCTCCCAGAGACACTTCTGAGCGCTGACTGATCGTGCCGCGGGGTTCCTGGGCACTGCTGGAGAGGACGCGATGCTTCCTAGTGGGAAAGTGAGGTCCTGTCTGAAATGTCACATGGACAATGCTGCATGGACAGCAGCAAAAGTCTCATAAGAACTGTCTCTCTTAAGGAGGCAGGCAGTGGGAAAGCCGATAAACCAGGGCACCTCTGGGCAAAGAAGTGCTCCTGCTAAGAAGAGGGATCTCATGCACAGCTAAGGCAGTCGCCTCAGCTCCACAGGGAGTACAGACTCTGTGTGTGCACAGAGATAGGGAGGAGCCATGGGGAAACTGCCAGGGTACCACACAGGCAGCCTGTTTGGTTCATTCTTCCCTGCAGGGTTTGGCTAGTGAAGAGCAGCCCTGCCCTCTCCCTGAGGGTGCATGGCATGGGCTGAGGAGGGGGATCCAGGGCAACCTGAGCTCAGCTGGGCTCTGCCCCTGCACAGAAGTGCAGTGCTCACCCAGCTGGGTGGCAGCCTTGGACTCTCACGTCCTCTGGCAGAGCCCTCCAGGCGCTTTGTGCCCATTCCCTGCCTGTGGGAGCGCGTCTCACGCAGTCTGTTCTCAGCTGAAAGGTACAATGAGCTGGGAGGATGTTCCTGCTCTCTCTGCAAGTGTCCTGTCACCTGCACCTTGGTGCCGGTGTCCAGACCCTCAGGGCTCAGTGGCACCAGTGCATCCTCCGCTCCATTGTTCTGAGTCAGTTCACTGTGTGTTTGTGAAGGATATGGACAGAGATACCTCTCTATCATGCCTCAGGGTAGGGGGAAGGGTAAAAAAATTCCTTTTGATTCCTTTTTTTTCTGTTGTTTTCACACCATTAGAAAATAATTAACCTCCTTAGTGAAAGCATGTCTCCTTTTCACCTGAGTAGGAAAACCTTAAAATATACATACAATATTTTTAACACTAAGCTTAAATTATGCAGTTGCTGCATTTTGATGATAAATATGCAGATGAGAAGATTTCTGCCTCTTTTATCTTGTGGTTCTAACTCTGTCTAAAAACAGATTGTCGCAGTCACCCTAATTCTGAGAAAAACAGCCTTTTGTGCATTGAAAAGCCAAAACAAGCAAGTCTGATGATCAGATCTTCTCTTCCTAGCTGGCATATGTCTGCCATGCTAGTGAAGGAATCACTTATTTCTTGTGGTGATGGCAGTTGGTGCCATCAATTCCTGTCAGCTGGGGAAAGGGATGGGAAGCCAAATTCATACACTGGTGATTAATTCTGGGAGCTCACATGAAGAAAGATTCTCTGAATACTACTGGAAAGCTCTGAGATTGCCCATTCTGCTGCAATGCAGATATATTCTATACAGATGTGATTTGATAATCCTTGTCTGTCTGCATCTTGGGGAGAGCTGAGTGGGAATCCTCTCACGTGAGCTCTGGGCTGTAGATGTCCAGAGCAGACCAACACAGGATGGGATGGGTGAGTTGCAGGTATTGGGGAAGGACTCAAATCAGCAGCAGATCTTGTTCTGCATCTGTGCTTACTTCTCTCCTTCAGTTTGGAAGGTGACACTTTTCACTGAAGGCACAACTGCTTGAGCAGTTTGTAGAGGGGATGACTGCTCCTCTGTCTGTGGGAGGCAGGGCTTTGGAAAAATCACCTGGTGCTTCCATCAATTCTTCTCCCCCTCATCTCACATTTGCTCTCTTACTCTCATATTTACATGCATGCAGTCATTTTATTTCCAAAACAGTGCTGGTGTCCTGCTTTTTGGTCTTTCTGGCCATAGTAACATCCTCTCTGGTGCTACTAATCACAAGTGAGAGTGAGTTGCTGTGTTTGTCATCATCCCTTTGCCTTCTCCTGAGTGATCTCTGTTGTCACTGGCTGTCCTTGGGCTGGCCACTCACACCACGAGCTGCAGGCTGGAGGCAGCTGCAGGGATGCTGGTGACAGGGTGACAACTTTACCTTCCACATGACACTGAGCACGGCCATAGCAGACCATGCCACCAGAGCCAGCCAGGTACATCCTCCTCCTTCCCAACCCAGGAAATGCACTGTGTGTCTGTGGCATTGTAAATGTGGGTAGGGAATCTGGCAAAGCACAGTGAACAATTCTGAGCAGATCTGGAGTTTATGGGCCCGAGCTCCAATTCCTGTCCTTCGATCACTGTGTAGCCTGGTGTGTTTCTCTGGACACCTGTCAGATTAGTGCTGCAAACATCATTTCAGACCCTACCTCTAATCAATCAGGAGAGAGGCTACAAAGTTGGGATGTACCGAATTTACACAGACCATGGCCTCTGGTGGAGCAAATTGGCCTTGAGCTACTTCTACAGAAACCTGTAAGGTCACAATTTAGCATAAAATCAAAGAAGTGTAAGAAAAGGTAACAGTCTGCAAGAACTGTGAAACCTTGTTCCCAGACAGAGTAACTTCTTACTTGACCTGTTGATATCCCACAGTCAAACATGAAGAGCTTTGGACTCTTAACACCATCTGTGGGAATGTGTTTCATTGGCTGGTTTGCAGCTGTTCAGCACTCTTTCAAGATACACTGGAATTGCTAAGTTCAATTGAAGTAGGCAGTGAAAATAAGTGTGAAGGGTTTTAATATCCATCTATGAAGATTATAGTGTTCATAGGCAAATAAACCTTCTTGTGTTATGTTTTTTTTTGCACATAACATGCTTTTCTTTTAGGTTGAGGAAAACTGAGTGAGAAAGAACAGAAGGCAAGTCCCCATGACAGCATGGGGTGTGTGTCTGCACACACATGTCTGTCAGTCTTTTGCAAATGGTTGCAGACACTGAAAACAAAAGTAGTTATACACAGGAGAGTTCTTACAGCCATACAGGTGGAAAATAATGGGCACTCGTGGCTTGGGCTGCATAATCCATATCCACTCACACTTTCAGATATCTGAAAATACACTTTCTGATCTCCTCAGAAGACCACCCCCCCATTTTAGGCTGTTGGGTAATGAGGGTGAGTCAGCCACATTAGGGCTTCTATTCATCCTATTTCATTGTGCTTAAGCAGGCAGTAGCTACTGGAATTGTACAGGCCATCTCTGCTCCAACTCAATAGCACTGCTTATTTCTCCATCTCTTTTAAAGCCTGTGCAAAAGTAAACCTGCTGGGGCTGTTCATTGGTTTTCTTTTCACTCCATAAGCTTTTCCTTTCCCAAGGAGCCCAGCACCTTGCTGCTAATCGGCTCATATACACAGTATAAAGTAGAACTCTAGGAGATTCTGTGGAGAATCTCCACTAGTTTTTAATGGTGTTTTTTAGTATTTTCTTGATTAAAGAGTTCTGTCACAAGAGCAGTGGTCCTGGGGGCATCTTTCCTCAAGAGACTGTGAACAGCAGTTCCTCTTCTTGGCACCCGGATCTGGTCTCTCCTTTTCTGTACCACGAGTCCTGCATGTTTAGCACATTACAAGTTCTGTTTGAATTGAACTGGTATTTCTGCAGCTGCATCATGTGATCATCCACATTAAAATGGTTGTTCTTGGATTAATAGTTCTTTCTCTACCTTTTGGACTGTAGCTTCCTTTTCCAGGAGGGGCAGGAAATCACATCCTGTGCTTTACATTGGCAGTCTTGGCTCCTTCCCAAAAAAGAGCAGAATTTAGTGTTGCTGATGCTTGCAGCTCAGTAAGGTTGTTCAGAGAAATGGAGAATGTGCTGTCCCCCAGCGGGATACAGGGGAAGCAGGGGAAGCGACATTTTGACTGAGCTCTGCTCACTTCTGCAGTGTCTCCTGGTGCTTCCGAAATTCCACTGAGTGCGGAGTGCAGCCAGGGGGTCCCGGCCGGGGAGCAGCCCTCACACGGCCCCGGACAGGCAGAAATGCACGGGCTGCAGGTGCAGCAGTGCAGCGCTGCCGCTCAAATGCTGGCCGTCCGCAGGGAGCGAGCTCCAGCGGCTGCTGGGCCGGCCCGCCGGGGGAGGAGCCCCTGCGGAGCTGAGCGAGCCTGCGGCCGCTGGGGCTGCCCCTCGTACATACACATCAGCACCCTTCGGACACGGCGCTTGACACACCCTCATGCCTCATTGGCCTCCAAACTGGAAACCAAGAACTAAAGCAGCTCCTCTTTGTGTTCAGAGCTCAAGAGATTGTGAATGTTTCTTCAATCTCAGCGTTGCTGTTACGTTGTGTTAGTGACACCACTCCAGGAGCCCACTGAGGACACAAGCTCTCCCTTTGAGAAGGGCAAATGATGTCTCCGTGCAGCACAGCCTCTGCCTTTCCAGACGGCTGCTTCCAGGCTGACGTTCTCCCTGCTTTTCTCAAAATCTGCTCTTGACACAAGCCTTTCTCTCCACATTATGGATGAGCTGGATATTGTGTTTGTTTGCTGGCCAAATGGTGTGGTTTTCCTTATCTAAATATCTTTGAATTCCTGGTTTTGACTTAAGATAGCCCCGCTGTAGTGCAACCACCCAGCACACTGCTATGGACTGCTTTGGATGTGGCACCTCCAGTGCTCACAGAGCTCCAGTGGAGTGGGCTTCAAGGCTCACAGAAAGGTCTGAAAACCCTAAAAACCAGAGAAGTTTGGTGAGAGGCCATATAAGAATCTATACCAAAAGGCTGTGTGCCCTTTGTAAAACAGAGCAGAGCACAGAGCACCATGAACACCCGGGCCTTCGGATGCTGGGGCGTGCTTTAGTGAAACCTGATGAAATGCAACAGGATAGAGAGGAAATGAAAGAGTTTGTACAAGCTATAGGGGCAGCATATGGCAGACTGGGGATGGGGAGACCTTGGAGAGCAGTTTGTGGCCGCAGAGATACTCAGCTTGTTTTACAGCACAGCTGCTCAGAACAAAAGAGTCTGTCTGGATTGCTCGTGTGTTAGCTAATGCTGGTGACAGGAAGTTTGGAAAATGTCTAAAATATTGCTCATTAAATGGGCAAGTGCAGTGCTTGGGTTTGCAACATACTGATAAAATATGTTGGTCATAACGGACACGGTCATGAGATGGGTCAGCAATTTAAAGGAGCAGATGCAAATGAGGGAAACAGTAGAATCAGGATAGCAAAAGGGAGCAATGTGTTGTTGGGTAAGGTTGCACAGCACATTTTCAGGAGAAATTTTCCAGTGTAAATCCATGTAATTGAGTAAGGCAGAGCAGAGAGGGTATATATGGATGAGCCATATGAATGGACCTCAGAGTACTTCAGTCTGGATTCTTGGAAAGTGGATCAATGAAAATATCTTTTTCTGGAGCTGAGATTCACGGTCACAAGGAGCAGATGGTTATTGTGAGTGTCACAACCGAAGCACACCTTGTCTGTGGTGATCCCCCATCTACTGGAGGTTCTGTAATTGAGCACTGATGGTGCAAAATGTATTGATAAGTTCTATGAAAGTGTAATCTCAGAAATGAATTCTTCTGGTGACAGACTTTGCACACTCAAAAGCAGGGATCAGTAGGATCCACTATATTTCAACTGAATTTGCTAAGGGATGTGAAATAGTATCATCAGGTGAGGAAAATATTTTCAGTAATGTTTGCAGGATTTATTCTCTCCTAACATTCCATAAGTAATTATGGATGAAAAGAATATTTGAGTCTAGGTACACAGCACTGCTGCTACTTTGATTGCACAAACAACCCTACTATTGGGGAGCATTAACTTGAATTGGCATGAAAATGAAATTTGTTTTGATCAGCTCTGTGTTACAGTCTGTAACTACTGTGCTAGAGTATACAAGGGAAATGCACTGCCTCAGAGGTTGTTGTGGCCTGTACAGCAGCATGGTAAAATCACAGTTTTTTGGACACTAAATAAAAATGTATCAATTTTCTATTATTCTTGAAGCAAGGGATGTTTCCCCTTGTAGCTGAAGGAGAAGTGCAGAGCTTTCAGTAAAATTACCATTGCATTGCTGCCTTTGTATTGCTGCAGATGCACAGCAATTTTGGCCATCCATCTCTCTGGGTGTGGGGTGGGCAGCTGCCCTCAGCATCTCAGTTGAAATTTTGGCTTGGTGTGACCGAGATGTTTTGCAGACCCCCTGCATGCTGCAGTGCCCGTTGCTGCGGCTCCAGCTCCTGGAAAGGACTTCTACTTAGAAAAAATACTGGCATGTAATGAGTGAGGACTGCTTTACCCAGCCTAGCTTTGATCTTTGCTCAAGAACTGATTCAGGATAATAACAGGCTGAGATAAAATACAAATGGCCACTTTGCTAGACAAAGACAATTGCTTGTGTAGAGCTTTGGCTACCATGCAATTAATTTCTTTTCAGAGCCACGCAGCTAATATGTAACAGTCATTTGCAAGATATTGCTGATTTACATAGTGCCCCCACGTCTCCTGCAGCCAGCACTGAGAAAACGAGATTGGCTGGAGGCTTACAGTGATGTTAGCAATGAATAATACATCATCTGCAATCTGGGCTTCTTTAGCCATGTTATTTGCAGGCTGCAGGGTTTTTTTTCTGGCTTAAGCAATATGTTTTTAGTGGATGTGTTGGAATCTTGTTTTGTCCCTTCTGCCATAGCTGTGCCTGGGATGTTTGGACCTCCACATTAACACCAGGAGCTGGTTTTCACAGTTGGCAGCACGTTTATGGCTCATCTTAGTGCAGTTCAGTGGTGGGACAGAAACACGCGGGGAGACTGAACCTGGTGAAGGAGCCGGTCGCGTTTGGTGTGTCAGCCCCGCGTCCCCGCCCTCCCGCTGGCTTTTGGCACCCTCGGTTTCCGAGCCCTGCAGGAGTCTGGCGGTCAGCGTGTGCAGTTCGGGCTGGGAGTTTGCCATCTAGTGGCTACTAGGTCTGGTATTGGAGTCCGGAGAGGCCTCCGGTGAAACCCGCATGGTTCGGGCGCTGCTGCCGCTCCCGCTGGACTGGCGGAGCGCAGTGAGAGCCGCCAGCCGCTCCCCCTTCACCCGCTGCTGCTGCTGCTGCTGCTCGCGGCTCCGCTCCGCTTTGGCTTCCCGCCTGTCTGCCATTTGAGCTTCGCTTAAAGGTGAAACACGCTGTCAGGCCAAAGGAGTCCCAGACTGGAGTCGGGATTTGGAAACGTTTGTGTCAGGTTCAGCCCTGCAGGGCCAGGAGCCAGCTCCATACGCCGTCTTGCTGTGCCAGGCTGGCGCACCAAGGTTCCTTCCTGGCCTCAGCAGCATCTCAGCCTGGCTGCACTTCCCTGAAGCAGAACCAAACTCTCCTCACTGTACCGATTCAGCAGGTTATGGTTCAAGTCATTTTCCTCCTGGCTTTGTGAACGAGAGCAAAGCTGTTGTGTTGCAGCCACTAAGTCTCCTGTGCCAAGGAAAGGCTTTTCAGGCTGGTGATCTGGCATGTGCTCATGTGTATACGTAGGTGAGAAAGACACTCTTTCTAGTTTCTTCTTAAGGGGAAGGTGACATGAAATTGTTTGGAGCAGCCTTTGCACTGCTGGTATCATCACACAGTGCAGTCTGTGTGCTTGGGTGGGAATAGGGAGGAGCACCTGTACAAAGAATAGATATTAATTGGGTAGAAAAAAAGAGCTGCATTGGAGAAGTGTCCTCTGCCCCTTCCCCCACTGGCGTCTACAGGAGTTGCACTTGTTTGCTGTCCCAGGTACCAGAAGAGATGAAGTGCTGCTCTCATGTGTGTCTGCTTTGTGCCTGACTTTCTCCTCCATGATCTCCTGTGTGAATCAAAGCTTGCCTACAGGTGGTGATTGAGCCCAAAAAGACTCATCACTTACCAAACAACCGTCTGCAGTTATTTGTTTGTCCTCTGTAGCCAGCTTAGTTACTTATTGATATCAAATGTTTGTCTCACCATGTTGTAATGAAAAGGAAGAGATAAAAGCCCCGTTCTTGCTTGAAGTGCCAAATTAGCTAAGAATGGTGACACTCTACCACTGTTCTCTTGTGTGCTCAGATAGAAAGGCATAAACCACTGCTCTTTATACACTGGGGTAGCTTGTTACCCTGGGACAAGGCTGGTTCGGATGCTTGAACGGTGAGCCAGAAGCATTGGAAGGATTTACTAGACAGTTAAAATACAGGAGATGCTGCCTCGTGCATTGGGCATTGCTCCAGGAGCCAGGATGAAGGAAACATTTCCTCCAGGGTAGCTGCAGTGGAGCCTGAAGCCAGCAACAAGACCAAGGGTTTGCTTTCAGAAATCTAGTCCTAAGGCACTTGTAGAACATCCTGAAAGAACAAGTCCCCATTGTCTGAGCGAGGCAGCACAGGTTCTGTGGTGGGAGTACAGAGTCAGCGCCTGCTCTTGCCAGCAGCCTGCATGGTGTGGTGCAGTCCCTGCATCTCAGCATCTTCTGGGGGTGCAGGCAGGGGCTCCAGCCAGTCTGCTTGCACAAGTTTCTAGTTTGGGTCCTGCTGCAAGCCAGTGTTTAAAATCCACAGGGGTTTTGTGTAAATGTGCCTTGTAAAATGATGTCCGCAAACATTCTAAGCACACCACAGCATTTTGATGGAAGCCAGGATTCGAATCAAAACCACCTCATTTCCCTCCAAACCCTGTTTCCCCATCAGACTCGTCTGGATCCCATTTGAAATGTGTTAATCAGAGAAAAATGACATGTGCCTCTATTCTGAGGTCTGTATAAATTTAGTGTGACATTGAGAGAGACCCAATACTCCATTCTTCATCAGGCTTGTGCTCCTGCTGTAAATGCAGGAAGATCGGAGATTCTCTTTAAATAGCAGTACATGTAATATTGGAACTATTTTCTTACAGGTGTGAGAGAACTGTCAATCAAGAATAGCCACGATTCTGTTCCTCAGGGTCTTGGGTAGGGGCAGCAGTGAGAGCAGAAGGCTTGCTCTCTGACTTTGCCTAACTACTCCTGAGGCAGGACTGTTCTTGGGAACAAGGTGCTCAGATCATTCTGGGATTGCTAAAAGAGGGCTCACTGCATCCTGTTGGTAGTGTGACTAAGTCCTGCAATATTTGGTGGGATTTTTTTCTTCCAGATGCTGAAAGAAATGGCTTTTTGTGCAATATGAGCTCTTACATGATGATATTTCTAATCTTTGTGGTTTAGTGAGAACATTTTAAAACATGAAATGAATTCAGCTAATGGACCAGAAACAAGAAGGCAAAGAAAGAGAAAACAAAATATATCTCTTCTCTCCATCACGTGGTTGGTTTGGGGAGGAAGAATGAGTCACTGTTTTTTAGCACGTAAAAGTGGCTGTGATTACCCCTGTTCCAAACCTGCTGATATGCACAGTGAAAAGGAGCTGCACTCAGCACTTGCCCAGGCTCTGTGGAACTGATCTGCCCTCCCCTGGAGGTGAGGACACTGGCAGTTTCTTGGCGAGAGAAGGGGGGAGAGAACATGCTCAGGACCTGCTGTGGTGCTGGCACTGCAGTCCCACAGCCTCTCCCCTCGTGTGCAGGGAGCAGCGCTGGCACTCTGCACCCGGCCTGTGCCCCAACCACGAGGCCTCCTGCTCACCATGCCTAACCTACTTAGGAGTCAGGAAATTGGAAGAAATTCAAATGTTGAGTAGTTTAAGACTCAGGTCTCTCATCTTAATTACTTTCTGTTAGTCAAAATTATCTTGCCTTTTGAGGCAGATAAAATCAGGACAAAGATACATGGGAAGAGCAAGCTTTTAAAGTTAGAGCACACATCGTTTGTTCAGTACGAGCTCCCCCTGGAACTAAGAGCTGGAAGAATCCTGCTGGGCTGGAAAACAGTAGTTCATCAGGACAACTACAGAGCTGGGAGAAGACAGAGGTGGAGGATTCATGTGTGCTGTGTTTACAGCCAGGGGCAGGGGCAGAATGGTTTTCCCTCTCCTGGGGTTTAATGGCTGTATAAACTGCACATACCCTGCTTTCCTGGTAAGGGGCTGTTTGTCAAGGCAGAAGGAATCCTTGAAGGTCCTTTTCTTCGACTTAGAGAGAGGTCCCAGCCAGCCCAGAGCTGAAGCAGCATTTTTGGTTGTAGTTTCCAGATTCATCAACTTCTGCTTTAATTCTTGGTGCTCACAGTTTTAATTTCTAAAATCCTGCCACTTCATGATCTCCACCTCTGAGATCCCTATTATCCCTGTTGTGCAATTACTGTGGATCAGAGTTGAATCTATTTTTACTCTCTTGTTTTTCCCTTCAGTTTGTAATGCCTCTGGGATTGAGTTCTGGGAAGAATCTGCTTTGGTTTTAAGCTGCATGGAGCCGCCTCCTCTCCCATTATCACTCTCCGGTTTCAATGGCCCCATTGTGCTGTCTGTACTGGCACTTTGTTTGCTTTGAAGTGTGGGTAAGAAGTTGCTCCGTCCCTCCAGTTTTATTCTGTCACTCAGGCACTGACCTTCCTGCCGGGAGCTGTTTGACGGAGCGGCCGTTCCTGCTGCACACCTGAGAGCCCTCCAGGGCAGGTACGAGCTGCCGAGGCTTTCCCGCAGCCCCGCCGGCGCCGCGCCCGCTCTCTGCGCTGCCTGAGCTTCCCTCTGCTCCTTCCTCCTTGGATGAGAGGAGTCGGGGTTCCCGTGGATCCCATGTTTTTAGTACTTTGACAATAAGACTTCTTCCTTGTGAAATGTTGGCTTCTGCCGCTGATCGAGAGAGACAAGAAAATAATTGTGATGAGGCAAAAAATGCTGTAAAGCAGAATTGTTCTAATGTAATTCCTGACTGCATTAAACTCTTTCCATTGTGCATTTCTCAGGCTTTATTGAATCCCAGCCAATTTCCTTCAGCTTTGTCTCATTTCCCTTCAAAGTTGGCTTTTCTCAGCTCCAAGATATTTGTGTTGCTGCCCTTTCGGCAGACCCTCATCTGCATTTCAAACCTGGTGAGAGATTACCATCCCTGTATCTTAGGTATCTCTGTAGTCATTTAGTACACCTGGCTCACATCCAGCCCTTGGATGCAGACTTGTCTCTGATCTGGCTGACAGTGTAAAGCAGCTGCTCTCCTGTACTATCCCCAGGAGCACAGGCCCTTCTGTAAGTGTCCTGTTGTTTCCCAAATGAAGTAAAATCCCCCCTGGACCACACTGCTTGCCCTGTTGACAGACCTCCCAAGTCTTTTCCCTTCCCTTTCCTTTTCTTACCCAGCCACAGCCGTGCTGTTTGGTGCTCTCCTCGGTGGCTGTAGCTCTGTGCCCATATGTTTGGCTGCAGCCTGATCAGGTCTCAGGGCAAGTGCTCTGCAGGGGCACGGGGACAGGCCAGGGATGAGTCTTTGTGTAGGCAGGCACTTGGATGTGCTTCTGATGAATATTTAAGATCTCACCGTGAGCACTGGGCTAATGAATTGCAGTTCTAGCACTCACTGAAGAAGTGTCACAAACATAATGGGGATGAAATTTGCTTAAAATTTGTTTTGAACATCTGTGGCATTTTTCTCTCAGTTTATTCAGCTCTGTTTTTTCTGCATCTTATTTACTTTGGACTGTGAAACTACACTAGTTATTTTAACTTTTATTTTTTTGCTTGTTTTGAATAAACTTTCTTTTACTATTCTGGAGACAGAATGGTATCACAAACTGTTTGCCTTAGTTCCAGAAGACATATTATTAATGCTTTCTAAAACTTTTGGTTTTTATTGGTTTTATTTCTACTAAAGCTTGGAACCGAAGCCTACAGTCACTGTTCAGAAGAGAGATATTAGCTGTGACCCATGTGTACTGTGCAGAATTTAAATGTGGGGTTAGATGGGGAGAGTTTTCAGTATGCTCTGACTGCACAAATCCTGCAAGGCTCTTACCGTGCTGATCTCTCTCCCTGGATGACTCCCTGGCAGAATTTCTCTCTGCCTGCCCTGGAGGCCATTCCTGAGTGGTCAGGTCTGTGCCCTGTGCTCGGGCTGCTGGGGGTGGCAGTGTCCCATCCCCCTGAACTTGTCTCACAAAGCAGTTCTCAATGGAACAGCGTTAGCCCACGTGATGGGTGAATCCAGGTCAGAGAGCATGGTCCCTTCACATCTGCTCCGTGCTTGCTGCTGACATTTTCATTCAGCCTGCCTGTACTGGGCAGCGATGGAGGTCTGTGAAGGGGGGACAGAAACATCTTTCTGCTGGGGGAGGACAATGGCAGGACCTCCCAGTAACTGCAGCTGTGTCGGGGCTCTGAATACAACGGGCCACTCTTGGCAGTGCTACTGAGGTCTGGCTCTTGGAAAGCAGCACTGTGATTCAGCTGTCACTCACCTCCCAGCAAAGGGAGCTTTGAAAAGGCGCCTCTGCTGCTCTCCTGGAGTAGCAAATATTTCCTAGGCCTGTGCTGCTGAATGGGAGAGATTGCCATTGTCCTCCTTCCCCTCTCAGGCTTGCTGGGCTTGCTCTAAATGGGCCTTTTGCAAGGGAACAATAAGCCCAGCGAAGGGTCCAGGTTGCACATGTCTGAGCAGTGAGAACACTCCAGCACTTGTTCATTGGCTCCTGTGATGTGAAAAGCTTTGCTGCCGACAGGGCAGGGGGTTTTCCAGCCACAGCTGTGGTTTGTTTTCTCTCTCAGGCTGTGGTGCTCTGGGTGTACGTCTGCATGTTTCAACTAATTTCCTAGAAAATATTTTCACCCCAAGATTTACACTGGCCTCAGAAATGTTTCCTTTTGCAGCTGGAGCTCTGTGATGAGTTTGCAGTGAAACCCACCAGGCAGGTGGGACCTGAGTTCACATGACTCTGCTCTGATAAACCGTAGCTTAGGTTTGGTAGAATATCCCCAAACTTGTATTGCCTTGTGGTTTTGTGGCCAAACCACATGCACCTCTCTGATTCAAACCTGGATGAAAAGCAATGGCTTGGGCTCATGTTCACAGTGAACTGCAGGGCTAGAAGATGTTGCTTCTCAGGAACATAGAGACAGAGGTACCATTTTCTGCCTGGGCCATGGAACATTTTCTAGTTTTCCTCTGACCTCATGAAACTGTCAATGCCACAGAATTACACATTGCTTTTCTACACAACTGATGTTGTTCCTGCCCTCTTTCTCCCTGTTGCAGATGAAATAACGATTTTTATGTATGCAGCATTGTTTTGCAAGAATGTTTCACTATTCTGAAGCCTTTATTTATTGGGAAGGAGGACTAGGTCCTACCCAAGGAAGAAATGGGTTTGGTCTCCCGTTGGAAGAATTATGCTGTACAGTAGGATACAACAAAAACTTATCGCAGGGAGACAAATATAAACATACCATGTTACAATCTGGATTTCTCATCTGAAAATCAGAAATAGAGCCAAAGTGATCTTTGGGTCATTTAATAAAATGTCTTTTAGTTTTTAAACTCCACAAGATCCCAAATATAGCAGAATATATTCACTTGCTCTACCTGCAATATTTCTTTTTAGGGGTCATATAGCAATGCCCTGTCTCAGAATGCCTGAAGACCAGGAACAGCATTCGATGCCTCACAGTGTCCTGACTCCTCCAAAGTGTGGCTGTCACGATGGGCTTTGTTTCCCAACATTGCCTGTGTAGATGCCTGAGGGATTAGAGAATTTTTCAGTATAGATAATCTCTGCTTACATACTCCTACAAATCAATGTCAGCTTTGATTTAAAAACACTATCAGAAAAATTAGTTCTTTGTTCTTTTCAGACATTCAGTGGTCTGATTTTTCTCCTGTGCTAGTCTTGCTCTAGTGCAATTTGTGCTGGTGCTTTTCCTGATTTAGGCCTGTCTGAGTGAAAGGAGAATCAAAGCTTGCTTTGCAAAGTGACTCGGACTGCAGCCTGGCCACACCACCCCGTCATCAGGAAGTTTGCAAAATTGAGGTGACCGCACCCTGGCTGTGAGTCCGGGGCTTCTGCGCTGTGGCGTGTCCTCCAAACGCCAGTGAGGAAAATCTCTTTGGAAGTTTCTGCCTTGCTCATCCCATTTACTGAAACTAAATTTCAAGAAGCTAATCGGGCAGAGAGTGCAAAGGATGAAATGTTAGAAATCAAATTAATGAAGCTGAATCACCAATTTGTGACCTAGAAGACTATTAGGAGTGATCAGAATTAATTAACTCTCCTTTGCAATGCTTCAGAGGAAGCCAGTGAGCAGGGAGACAAAGGACATGGATGGGATGTGACTACCTGGGCTGGCTGAGGCAGCACAGCTGGGCTGGCCCCAGCTGGGCTCCAGTGGCCACTCGTGGAACACAGTCAGCAGAAGTGGGCAGGAGAGTTCCTTGGTCCTGTCCTGTGTCCTGCTCCTCCATGCTTGTTCAGGGACACGTGGATGGAGCTGTGAAGAAGCAGCCATCCTGTTATTTGTGATGGAAGTGCAGGGGAGTCTAAGGGACTGAGTTGGATTTTGAATTTTCTAGCAGAATGGTACTGACAGCTCCCAGAAAAGGTCTCATCACTGCTCCTGTTCTATGAATTTGTTCCTTTGGCTCAAGCTGTGTTTGCAGGTAGAAGTTGGAGGTATCTGATGGCAAGTGGCCACCTCACACTCCATCTTGGAAGCCTGGCAGCAGCCACCAGAGGCAGAGAAACCATGACACAAAGTCTTACTGGTATTTTCCTGGTTTAATCAAAGCCAGGATTGAGTCCCAAACACTTCCAGGGAAAAATGATACATGTATTAAGTTGTAGCTTCTTTTCTTTCAAAGGTCAGAGTTTTAGACAACTCTGGCTGATAGTTGCCAAAATTAATTGGTCATTTGGGATACTTAGTGATATAAAGTCAGCTTCTTACTGAGGTGAATGTGGAAGGTAATAGCCACTTTAGTCATATTCAGGAATTTTAAAGAAAGTGAATATCTTCCTCCCATTGTCCCTTCTTTTTGGGACAAATATAGAGAAAAAAGATATGTAATCATAATTATTTTCACTAACCAAAACTGCAGTGTTTCTTCTTGCATCAGTAAATTCTTTTCATACTCTAAACTGCCCATGGGAGGAAGAATTGGTGAAGAGATGGCTCCAGTTTCTTGAATAATGCATTGTTTAGTAAATGGACTGTCCGATCAGGAAATAGTCCTCTGAATATGATCAACAGCGACATTGCTGGCTGGACAAATTACAAAGGAGCATTTTGAAATTAATTTGATGATTATGAAAATGTCTTGGATCCTTTGCTGAAGGCTAAATAAACACAATTAAAATATTCTTAGTTTTCAATGTGCTTTGTTCAGTTCATTAAGTGTAACTAGAGCTTCCAGTTATCTGCATTTAGTTTTTCAAAAAATTGGAGGGTATTTTTAGAGCAATGTAAAGCTTATTGCTAATTACACCTGGGGGGAAATCTCATTAGATATTCATTTGCTCTCAGAGCTTAAAACAATTCTAATGAGCTGCATTAGTTGTGATAACACTGACTGACTCTCTCTTGTCTGCTCCCCCTGGCTTGTCTGAAACAAACAAAGATTCTGTGGAGCCTGGAGCTCAGCAAATGTGACCTTGGCTATCTTTTGGGCCGAGGGCAAAGAGGACAGTGAGAGTCTGCTGCAGTCACGGCTTGGAGCTGAAGTGGCAGATGACCTCACAGCCAGGACACCAGAGCAGGGACATGCCTTGTCCTGTCTGTGCTGCAGCCCTGGCTGTGCTGGGAAGGGCCAGGCCCCCTTTCCAGCCCTTCCTGCCAACCCTGCTGAACTCATGATTTAAGGTCTTGTCAAAGCCCTAAAAGGTGGCCTGGAAAGCACCCATGAGAGGCCTGGCCAACCTTCTTCCCTAGAGGATGAACCATCCCTAGGCCATGCCTGGCCAGGTGGGTGCAGCTGAGGCTGGAGAGCCCTTGGGCTCAGAAGGATTCAGGAAAACCCAGAGAAGCAGCTGTTTTTCCTCTTCACATAGCTGCTGCTCAGAGTAGCCCACAGTGTGAAGCTTTGTCAGCCAGGTTGTCTGCCTGGAACGATGCCATGAAGAGTGACAAGCCTGGTTCTCAGTCCTCTGCTCCGGCCAGCTGCCAGGAGAATTGCTTCTTTGTTTCTGGTGAGGAATCATCTCTGCCTTGGATGACCTAAACACAGGACAGTGAAAGAGAAGCTGAAGGGAAGAGTTGCCTTGCCTTGCCTTGCCTTGGTGGGAAGAACATGGAAGTCAGGCAGGTAGAGGAGAACCATTTTTACTTCTCCCTACACCTGTGGATGAAATAGGAATCCTGTCAAGAGTTCAGTCCTTGCTGGACTTAGAAATTATTTACAGCTGGTGTTTCTATTGCTTCACCCTGAGCACTAGCAATGCCTCAAGCTCAATAACAACTGCCCAAATTAAGTGCTGATGTTATTCTTTTCCATTTTATAAATGTAGCATCTTTGTCCAGGGCAATGAGAAAGTACAGAGAGAACAAACTGCAGCCACTCCCCATGATGGACTGTAACAAGCCCATGAAAACTGTGGGAATGTGTTTAAATCAGCTCCTTCTAATCATGCAGAACAACCTAGTGTCTGGGAAAAAACCTGTTTATGTGGCTCTGTAAGCAAGAAGGATCTTCATCTCCCCGTGTGGCATGTGAGGAAGGAAGCTGCTTGTGCCACAGGTATCTCCATAAGTGGCATGGCAGAAAGGTGACTGTGAGTCGAGACACTCCTTGGAGACCAGGGAGACTCAATGTGGGTGTAAAGTGGCACACTGAGACAGGTTTATTGCTGCTTCTGGGAGAGGCTATGAATTGAGAGGCAGGTAATGGTGTAGGAATGATCACACACAGAGCAGGATATATGGGATTCTTTGGTAATTGGGGACATTTTGGCATTGGAGCTGAGCAGGTGAGAACAAGCTGCCAGAGTCTGCTCGTCAGCAGGAAGAAAAGGGCTGGCTGCAAAGACAGAAACTAATTTTGTTTTAATCTATTGGTTGTAGAGTAGAGAAAAGCCAAGTAGAAATATCAGTCTTGGCTACTGGCAGAGAGAATACACCTGAGTCAGAGAGAAGCTGCCTGGACCAAAGTTGTAAGTAGAAAGGTGGAAACCAGACTTTATTCCTCAAAGGATAAGAGAGCACAGAAAATGAAGCTTTCAGGGAGCTGAAGGGTGTGAAGTGGATGGTTGGTACCAAACCCCCTACTCCATGGCTCTCTTATTAAAGAGGTTAAAGGAACTGTGGGTCTAAATTGGAAAGGTTTTCACAGGCACTTCACAGAGCTGAAGTGTTTTGCAGGAGATTCCTCAAAGGTGGAAGGCGGACAGCCTCCCACCATTATTTAAGGAACGACCCAGATGTGCACCAGGGTCTTGCAGGGAAGTTCGTTTCCCTTCAGGTGAAGACAAGTCTTAGAAAATGTTTTAATAGATGAAAGGTGGCCTGTTGAGAAACGCACAGCTTGACCAAAGATAGCCAGTATGGTTTCCGGAAAGGACCTTTTCTGCCTCGCTAACTTTTGGAAATTTCTTTTTTTAGAACATACACTCCTGTCGGCATAGACAAGAGGCTAAGCAGGAGTCAGGAGAGGCTTGGATCTTCAGACGGTGTTTGACAGGGTCCCGCGTCGGAGGTTAATGTCTAAAGGTGGGGAGTTGGAAAGGGGAAGAATTGGCTCACTGATTGAAAATTGGCCAGAGGACAGGAGCAGAGTGGGGAAAGGAGGAATAAATAGAAGCCTTTCAAGATGAAAGACAAGTTAATAAAGGAGCGTGTACTGTAGGAGACTGCACTGGCAGATCCTGGTCTTTCTGATAGTTACAGTGTATGAAAGACTTGGCTGAGGACACAGAAAGCAAGATTTCCTAGTTTGCAGATCACATCAGATTTGGAAGGAGTGGTGAATAATGAAGAATTCCAATACGGGCAAAGTGGAGACCACTTCTAGGCTTTGATTTGATGACAAACACAGACCTAGACAGAGCAAGACATTTTACAGCCACATATTGGGTTACTGATATCTAACTTCTTTTTAAAGAGTCTGGGATGGTCATTGGTTTTAATACTTCCCAGTAGGCTTTATTTCTTGCCAAGCTGCTGGAAGAGGCTCACTGAGAGTCTGCTTGTGTACATCGTAAATTTTATTTTCTGTTTTGGCTGGTAGAACTCATGATAGAACATGCATGTGTTTGAAAGGGCAAAAGCATCTTGAATTGAAAAGGGCAGAAAGTAGGACTGAATGAGCTGGTTTAGAAGGAATATACAGAGGGTGCTTTCAGGTTCAGCCCAAAGGTCAGAACAGCTCAATGACCTTGGTGAGCAAACCAAATGCACCAAACCCAGACATACAGTAAAACCCATCTCAAAACTGAAAGTGGTGTCTCTCCAGTACGTCTCGTTCCTGCAGTGGTGAACATCACTAGCCAAGATGAAGCCTTTTAGGAGTGAGGTGATTGTTCTTCAGTCCCACTGCACAGCTGGGGAGGTAATTCACGTGTCTATACGTAACCAAGTGGAGCCTGCTTGACATTGGGGATGCAGATCTGTCAGCTGGTCTGTCTTGGCTCTCTTGAACTCGAAGGATCAATGACATTTTCCACTGTCTCAGGGTAAATGCTGTGGTGGTGGAAGGAAGAGGTGTCTGTGCTAATGCTTTAGTCAAGTTTCTCTAAGTCAGCTTCAGGTGTTCGGAAAGAGCTGTTGAAAGAAGGGGATTCTTGGGAGCCAAGTGCTGTGATGAAAGGCAGCCGCCTGCAGCCAGGCTGAACGTCACCTCGGTGCCTCTGCCAAGGCAAGGGACACCAGGGTCCCCAGCCTGGGCTGGGGCCTGTTTGGAGATTGCTGACATCAGCCACATAAAAGCACTGAGCTTGTGGAATGGGATGGAGTTCAACTGAATATGGCACAGAGGCTCTCCTTGAGATGCTTCAGAGCTTCTCCCAAAATGTCTGTTTTGAAAGTTAAACCTCTGAGTGTCTTACATCAATAGTGAAAGTGTCCTCACCGGGGACTTTCCCCAGACCTACTCCTCAGTGATTTATTTCTTGTCCTCCAGCTAAGCTTGTGTAAATTCCTTAGGTTATTTTTTGGGTACTAATTAACTGTGCAGTAGAAATCATACTATACAACTGGTAATGAGCAAAATCTCAGGCACACTCATACACCAACCAAACCCTGGCAAATTGTAATTAGCTCAGGACTTGATACTCCCTTATTCTGCATTTCATATTTTTTTTCCTGAGGAAAAAAAAGCCCTACATAATGAGTTCTTTGAACCTAAATCAAACAACATTTTCAGTGGGGACAGGTAATGAAATGTTAGTCAAACCCATTGCGATGGGCAGATCAATCACTGCCTTGTAAGATCTACAAAGGAGCTCTGAGATAATGGTGGCAGAATGGCTCCTGTTGCAAATCTTCCAGGCCCAGCCCCTGTGGGTCACACAGGTGTGGAGTGAGGAGCTCTCTTTCAATCCCAGCACGTTTGGAAAAGCGAGTTGCCACTTTGCTGAAAGCAATGGGATTGAGACAAGAAAAGAAGCTTTCACTTTTGGATCAAGCCAGCAAATTCTCTGTGCCAAGAGGGAACCTGGAATGGGTATTAAGTCTTGCAGGAATGCTGAGGGAACTGAATATGTGTTCTTGGCCTCATGGCAACAACAAGGGAGCGTACAAAGCAAACATTTGTGAGCTACTGAGCTCAGCTGTTCACCAGGGAGATGAACGCTTTGCTGGAGCTCCAGTTTCCACATTAGCATCATACAACAGCCTCATCTATTAGTGCAGTGTGCTCTCGTGTTGGAGATGCTGCTGCAGCACTGAATCACTTCCCAAGACACCAACTTTTTAGTTTCTCCTCAGCAATAAGGCTTTTTGGAAAACAAAATATTGGTCCCTCAAGAAATTCTGGTATTTCAGATTTTTTTTTTTTTTGGTCCTAAATTGTGATTAAAATCAAAATGTTGAAATGCTATGTTAGTTAAAATATCTGAAATATTTCAGTTGTGAAAAAACCTGCAAAGTAGCATAATCAAACCATTACAAATCTCTAATACTGAAGCATTTCTTGGCAATAATTTCCAAGTGTCAGAGATGATATATAACAATAAAGTATATAGGGATATAGAGTTCAGAATGTAGGAACAAATTGTTCAGAAGTATTCCTATTTCAGGCTTTGTTGAGCTGCCCACATTCCCAGGGAGCAGTTCTGTTCTTGATGAAATAGCATTTCCTGATTTTTGACATTTGGTCAAAAGCATTTGGAGCATCTCTGCTCTGCCAGAGTGGCTGTGGGGAGGGCAGGCACAGCTCTTGTCACCCAATTTGTTTAGTGTTTATTTTTGCTTCAGCTGTAACCCTCAAAGTCTCTTACTCTTGCTCTACTTTTAGCATTATCTCTCTCTGTGTTATTACTCATGATTTGGAAATTAAATCAAATTTTGTCCTGCATGTTGCTTTTGGAGTAGACAGTGGCACTGATGGCTGTTTCAGTGAGTGTAATGGTTCTCTTTACTGACAGGCACTTGTCACCTGTCAATGTGCTACTTCCTCTCCTCCAAGTCCATGGGACACTTTGTCTGTCTGTCTGTCTGCCTGTCTATTGATCTGTCTATCCATTGTCCTGTAACGTGGCTGCTGAACACAAACCTTGGGTAACACAATTAATCACCTGCCTGATGAGCCTGTGCTTTGAATTACTTGAAATACATAAAAGTTCTGCTGCAATTTGCTTTTTTGGAGTGTTT
Source organism: Toxostoma redivivum (assembly GCA_013397375.1). Lineage (NCBI taxonomy): Eukaryota > Metazoa > Chordata > Aves > Passeriformes > Mimidae > Toxostoma > Toxostoma redivivum. The sequence goes on from VXBI01008950.1 coordinate 568,349, forward strand.
CCCTGGGATTCAGATCATTGTGGCTGAAGGTGCCTGTTCTCTGGAGATGGAGGGAGGAGCACCACCCCAAAGCAACCTCTGAGGAGGGGTTGTATTTCTGTTTTTCTCTCTTCTTGGGCAGAAATCCTGGTGCAGGTTAATCCTTGAGCTGGGCACCTCCACCCTTTGTATTTTATTGTCTGGCATCATTCTGCAAGCCAAACTGGCCAGTGTTCACCAAGGTGAGACCCCAGGTTGCTTGCCCTCTGCAACAGGCCTTCCCTGACATTCAGACAGCCTCGGGGCCTTTACTATCTTTCTAAACACTTTGCTTCTCTCCTGTAGAGCTGCCTTATTACAGCAATAAAAATAACAAGGTCCCTGCAGACGTCTTTATAAAGAACAATTTAGAGCCAGGAGTAAGTGTGAGGATTGGGATGAAAATAGGCTATCACAGTGCTAATGTGATATACAGGTACGATCCGTGTATTATACTGGCACAGGGAAGTTGTGTGTCTTGGGAGGCAGTGACTCAGTGTGGCACTGCTTTAGGTTTTGCAGACAGACAAGCAGTGGGTTTGACTCCCACCCTATGGGAAGGGCCTGTGACAGCCTGGAGTGACTGTGACAGGTTTGGAATGGTTCTGTCAAATGTAGGGAATGCAAACACCAAAAATCATGTAAATCTATCCAAAGACAATATTAACATTTAGATAGATTAGATTGGAACAACAAATATAACATGAAATCCTGGATCTCATATTATTGCCTCATTTCTGTGGCCATTTTCAAGTCCTTTTCATGGCCTCCATCAGAAGCAGCTGGGTTGAAGAGAGACGTACGAAACAAAGGCAAAAAGGTGAAACCACTCCAGATCCCACCTCCTATCTCAAATTCTGCTGTGTCTGCCCCTCTGATCTGTGTTGCTTCAGATAGCTGAGGAGGCACAGGCACAAAGCAATGGCTGAGCTGTTACTGAGCTTGCCCAGGGCAAAGCAGGGGGTTAAATGGCTGGCAGGGGTGGCAAGAAAAGGTAATTGAAGCTTTTGCTGGTGGTCTGGGGAAGAGGAAAGGAGAATGGAGTGGTGTCCCTTATGGAAGAAGTATTTCTGAACTGAGAACCTGCTGGTGGTGGATCTACTATTTTCTTCCAAAGGTCAAAAATCCCAACTGGAACATGGAGCAAAAGAATGGGATCAGCTGCAGCAGGGGCAAGGGCAGCCACACCATGGAGACAAAAGGCAAGAACTGCAGAAAATGAAAGGATTTTATTCCCATTTCCTGCTTCATTTCAAGTGGAGGGTAAAGACGAAACAGGCTAGGATTCCTGAGGAGGATTTCAGGCACGTGCATTGCATGCACTTCTGTCAGGAGGGGAGCAGTTTGAAGGATGACTTGTGTTACTGGCACTAGCACAGTATTACTGTATTATCTTTATTTTTTTTAAAACACCCTGTATGCATTGCAAGACGTGTGAAAACACAGCAGCCCCAGACATCAATGAGGTGGAACAGATAGAAATATAGGTTGATGTATTAATCACAGCCACATGCTTTTCTCCTCCTTCTCTACACACATTTTTTTAAATTTTATGTTGTTTTTCAGAGGAAGTGAGGTGTTCTTCTGCTTATGCAGAAATTTTGAGTACCTGCTGCAGGGCTGTTTTATTTTGTGATCCTTTCTTCCAGAGGGGCTGCCCTCCAATACCTGTCAGTCTCCTAAAAGGCTCCTGCTCTGCCTGGCAGCTGGAGCACAAAGTGCTCCAGGCACGGGAGCCCCGACAAGGGGGCTCTTCTACTGACTTCCACTGAGGTGTGCTAGATTCCAGTGTTTGCTCTGCAGCTCAGGGGAGCAGGCTCTGCTGGACAGGAGGAGCTGCCCAGCCCTGGGGTTTCCTGTGCAGCATCTGCCGTGCTGGCAGTTTGAAACAGAGCAAGATGAAAGTCCTGGAAAACCCAGAATGGCTTTACCTGGAAACCTCATTAAAGGGAAATGAAATTGCTTTTGCTCTAACCACACTCAGTGATAGCTGTAGCAGCTTGGCCTGTCACTTCCTGTTGCTACTCTGCTCGTAGGGCTTGGCTTGGCTCAAGAGCTTGCAGTGCTGTGAGACTGCACCCACAACTGTGGACACTCACCTGTCTGCATCTTCTAGACCCAGGTAATTCAAACCAATTCTAGTGTTGCAGCTGCATGGACATAGGGGAGGATTGAAGCCTGTTGCTTTCATTTTTAAAGTGTAATGAGAAAGTACAATCCAAACTAAGGAATTCAAAGCTGAATTTCCAAGGAGTGCTGTAACTCCTGGTGATCACAGAAGCAACTCTTGCCCCAGCACAGCAGCTGGAGTCTCAAACAAACCCTGGAGGCATTGCACAATTTTATAATAAAAAGATTGATGTGAAAAAGTGTTTTTGTCACTCAGTATATCTGAGGGAGAAAAATCAGATGACAGAGGAGGTGCAGTTTGCCATTGTCTGGTGGGATTCACAGAGCCATGTGCTTGGTGAACATCTGGCCTCAAGGCTGTTGTGGGCATGGAGGAGGGAGCAGGAGGGGAGTGAAATGAAGCAGCAGGATAAGGCTTTGTCTGAAGACTTTGAAATACAGGTGTCCGTAATGCTGAAAAAGCAGAATGACTGGTAACCTATTTTGTGGCTTTTTGATGTCTGACTTAGCTGCCAGCTCTGGTAACAGCTTTGTCTGTGGCTGTCTCACAACAGAGGGTGTGCTGTTCTCGCTGTCCTGCTCAGGCTCTCGCTGGGAAGAGAACTTGCTCTGACCATGCTGGCTGAAAAGCAGAGCCCCTGTCTCACCCAGTGACCTCCAGCACCAGCCTCAGGAGCCAGGGCTGAGTTAGAGCCCTTCCTTCAGCACCAGATTTCGTATCTCACAGACCTTCTGCTTAGAAGTGCCCCAAAGGGCTGAACTTCAGCTGGATGGTTAGAGGGATGTTTTAGCTGTGAGTTTGCCAGGGAAACAGCTCTGCTGGCACTGAGCTCTGCTGTGGCAACAGGCTCTGCCCTGGCAAGTGGGATGGGCACAGCTTTCACAGGCCCTGTCCTCCTGCTCCCATCATTGGCCACGTACCTGGGCAGCTGAGGCCAGGGGGAGCCGAGTCCTGATTTTGTTTGGCTCAGTACTACTCCATTCCATCCTCTTGTTTTTGTCCTGGCTCATTCCTTGGCTCCTCTAAGATGTAACTTGGCAGGAGCACAATGCCCAGTGCACGCACTTGGCAGCCCAGCTCTTGCTCCGTGTCTTGAGTGTTGCTAAATGAATGATGCAACTGACTTCTGAATCCAGGCCTCTCTTGCATATTAAGTTACTGTTGCCTCCTCAATATGTTTTTCTGTACTACAGGCAAGTCCCTCTGGTCTTTCTTTCTGCTTTAGTGGGGATTATCTGCCCCATATAAAAAGCCTACCAGAGCTGTCCAATATTTGAGCTGGTCCCAAAGAAACTTAAGGACCTGCAGGGCACTGTTTAAAAAATATAAAACAATGTCTTTCTGTGTGATCCTCCACAAAACCTCCTGCTGACCAGCTGACTTGTTCTCCAGGCAGTCACCCTACAGCCCCCAGCTCTCCCGCTCCTCCTCAGCAGGACGTGGAACACGCCAGGCTGTGGCCAGCAACACCTCATTTGTCCATAGCTGGAGGCGAGCGTGCAGCTCTGCTCCGTGCCTGCCCTGGGAAGGGGCGGATGCCGGGAGCCCCCTGGCAGAGTCTCCTCCTCGCCTCGTTCGAGGCTTGCGAGCACGAGATTGCTGTAATATTGAGCAAGGTTTTCCAACACATGCTTTTCCCTGGCAAATCGCCACCCACAGTGCCGTGTGCCAACATAACACTTTGACTTAAAGAGGGAAAACTGCCAGATAAATGTTTTAGTTGCAGGCCTGTTTCATTGTTGAATTCTAAAATCTTGGCGAAAGCCTTTGCCAGTGGATGGGGAAGCAGCCTTGCTGTTGATGCTGGTGAATAGGGACTAAAGCAAATGTGTTCAGGACACAGAGAAAATGGGGGTGGATGCACAATCCAGGCACAATGTCATCAGCAGATCCTTCTGAAACAGCAAGGATTAATATTACTTCGCTTTTCTCTGCCTGGATCTGCAAGCATGGAGGTGTCAGAGCAGTCTGTGCTCTTCTGCCCCAGACCCAGAGAACCAGACAGTAGCTAAATGTCAAAGAGTTAAGCAATAGGAAGGAAAAGGCTGAAGTTCCCTGTGAAAGCAATAGAAAAAACAAGAGTAATTGTTGTTTTTTAAAGAAACCCTTGTTTGCATGGCCTGTGTCTTCCAGGGTAGCCACCTACACAGCTTTTCTTCATCAGGAATCATTTATTTTGTTTTCAGATCATTGTCTACACTAATTGTCTTAAACAAGAGTAACTTCCTTTCTCTTTATTCCCTAGTGGTCTTGATAGGTTTTAATTACCTTTAGGTGGTTCCCCGTATAATTGCACATCAAGTTCATTAATGATCACAATATGTTCACCTAATAGGTTTCCATTAAAATCCAATGGGTTCCCATCAAAATGAGTTATGAGAACTGACAGAAAACTCACTAAAATCCCAATGTCTTTAGTTACAGTGAATTAAACATTGTGTCTATTAAGAAAGATAAAAAACTAATGTCAAGACAAAAAAAATCATCTCACAAATTGATAAATTGATATGTACAGAGTTCTGCAGAAACTAGCAAAAGGCTCTTACTGCTTTAGGTCCAGTTAAGTGAAGCTTTGCCACCTTGACCATATCATTAAGGTTCAGCTAAGTGAGCAGGGAGGAAAAAGCTATCTTCATTCCAATGCATTGCAGTTTTGATGGAACAGAAAAGTCTGGATCCCTTGCTGATGTCAGTTCAGTCCTTGTCACAGCTGCTCCCCATGGCTGCTGGGGAGCAGCAGAGAGAGCACAGGGCTGGGAGTGCTGGGAGTGCTGCTGGGGCTGGGGGTGAGGAGTGAGGGCAGGCAAGAGGCAGCTGGGGTGAGAGAACAAAGGGCAAGGCCAGAGTGCATGGATGGAGCTATTCTGGGCCCTCCTACCCCTGCACCTTCCCCTACAAGCAGGTCCTGCTTCTCTCATTTGCTCCATCCCCTCTCACTTTCCCTCATTCCCAGCTGCAGTAACCTCCTGAGGCCCTGCAGCAAACTGGAGGAGCTATTTTTTTCCATTCTGCTCTCTTGACCCTTGATCTCTTCAGTGACTGGCAGCCCAGGTGCTTTCCAGGGATGGTTGGAAAGGAGAGGTCATTCCTGCATTTTAACTAGGAATGTCTTGAGGCTGTGAGGTGATGTCAGCCCTGGGGCTGTTTGTATCCTCTCATTCCATCTGGATCTTGTAGGCTAAGAGCATCTTTGAGCTGACAAAGCGCCCAGGACAAACCTTTTCGTCTGTACCTGAGCTGCCCCTGCAGTGTTGAGCTCCATTGAGTGGTTCTGCTGCTACATATGGGCTTCAGCTACAGCAAGCAGGACTTTGGAGAAAAAAAATCAAACTGCTCTAAATTCCAGTAAGCAAATCTGTGACTCTTCATGGCAACTCCACATTATTCCCAGGTTGTTTGCTATTTTCTCTGTTCTTCCTTCCCTGCTGCCTTCATTATCACGCTGAATATCACCAGGGCAGCATGACAAGAATCTAGAGAGACACATTATTAGGACAGCCATGTTCATACCTCTGAACTGCAGCGTTTGTTAACAATCGTGAGCTTGAAGAGGGGGAGGATGGCAAAATCTGCTTTTCCAAATTAGAAAGATGTATTTTAACAGTGTGTCTGAGTGAGATACTTACTCCAGTGGCTAATAGTGGCCACTCAGGGACCTCTCTATTGCTCTGGCACATGGAAGGCCCTTTGGAGTGGCACAGACTTGGCAGGGGAGTGTCAGATGTGCCCCTTGCATCTGCAGTGTGACCCTTGCCTGCTCTTTGCACTGTAGGTCCTGTTTGCTGTGCCCAGGCAGCCCTGACCCCACACAGCACTGACAGGGCATTGTAGAGCTCTGTGTACTCAGAGGCAGGACAGTGACTGGCAGACAGAACTTCAGCAGCACTGACCCACAGGTTCCTTAAAACAAGGGGCAAACTTGGGATGCAGCAGCCCCTGCTCTGAGCCTGCAGCTGGGCCACACTGGCAGACAGCAGCTGGAGTGGCTGCAACTTCAGGCAGGGATGTGCAAGGCTGGGATGTGGACACTTTAATAGAGCCTTATGTGACATGGCAAAGGACTCGATTTGTGATGAGTTCAGCTTTCATTTTGTTGCCACAGAGCTTGTCTGCCTTTCAGTGTTAGCTTGCAGGAAGGCTGCCGTGGTGCAGAGGGCAGTACCTGTCCATGCTGCCCTGGGATCAGACTGCCTCACTCTGCTCCTCGAGGGACATTGCCTTGACAAACACAGCTTGGGAGAGGAAATCTGGGCATTGCTTTTCCTCTTTTAATTCCCTTGTGTGTCTAAGCTGGGAATGCAGAGCTGCCGGACACAGGCCTTTCCTTTCCTGTTCCAGCCAAGTGCCAGCAGCCTTTCAGGGGTTCCCAGTACCCTCAGCAGGAGACAGAAAGTGAACGGAACTGGCTTCCTGCCACTGAAAGGCTTTTGTGCCTGTTTCAGGCAGCTTCCTATAGTTCCCTTGGTGCCAAGAGGGGAACCAGAGGAAGTTCCTACAGACAGAAATGTGTTATTACTATTTCCTGTTATGAAAAGCCACCAATGCAACAAATCTTAATGGTTTCATTTATTTTTCTCAAAATGAACTAAGAAACTTAAATTTTTTTTGTTACGTGTAATTAACTTACAATTTTTCTCTGCAGTTGTTGGAGGTAATTTAGCATTTTAATTAGCTCTAAGCTACAAACACATGCCTGACCTTAGAAAGAAACAAAAAACTGTTTTCTGGCACTTACAAGCAAATAAAATAGTCCTCTTCTTCTCTTGCCACCATCTTTTATTTAGTGCTGCTAAAAGGTACCAGAATGTCAACGTTGGAGATTGATTCTCCTTCCTAGCCTGGAGACCGTGTCTGTTCCCCAGGAGCCGAGTGCTGTTGCTGAAGTGCAGTAGGTTCCTGTGCCTTGCTGACCTTATCTGCTTGTTACACTCAGTCACAGCTAAATAAGCATCTGCAGGAGAATGCAGCGAGGGCAGGACATGGAGGGCAGCCTGAGGTTTGCAGAGCTGTCTCTCCCCTCCTCATTCCTTCTTTTTCCATGCCCTTCCCTCATTCTTTGGCTGCAGATGTTTTTGAGCCATCCTGATTGCACTGGTCTCCAGTTGGTCACATTTTTTGTTGACTGGATTTTTTTTCTTTCCAGAAACACATGTGCTTTGCTTTCTTTCCAACTCTGTCACTTTTTATTAACTCAAACAAAATGGGAAGCAAACACCTCTTTGAAAATACTTTCAGTCATTTGATATGATACTGTCTGAGAAATGCTGAAACCATTCCAGGGCTCCAAGAGAGCAGACTGTGGTGGTGTCAAGGAGAGTTTTCCAGCACGTGCAGCTGGGTGCACAGCTCCTGTTACAGCCTGTCAAGGCTGCTGTGTCCAGCCCTGCCCTGCTCTGCTGCCGCTGGGTGTTCCAGCAGGGATCTGCTTTTCAGGCCACAGGACAAGGCGTGCACATCACGCAATTGCTTGCCCAGCCTGGCTTCCTGATAATCCCTATCCCATTCAAGCCATCTCATCTCAGCTTGCATGCAGTATTTTATACATTTGAAGCACTAATATGGGCCAGACAGTGAACAGCTCCACAGTGTCCTTGCCAAAGCTGGGATCAGAGCACCAGTGCGAGTCTGTGGGTCCAGCTGACCTCGATGCAGCCTGGCTCATTTACATCAGCTGAGAGTCTGGAGTACTTGGGAATACAGTGGGCTTGGCTGCAGAACTCAGGAATGGGGACGTGGAGACCTACACCTGCAGGGTTTGTGGTTTCAGTGAACATAAGGCACCTCCTGGCTGCAACAGGAGTTGTGAGTGCTCAGCACTTCTTAAAACCAGACCTGGTATCTGACTTTACACACCCAGTTACACAGGAGTGTGTCCTGTACTGTGGGAAACTGCACTCAGCTTTGGCATGCCTGAAGAGAGACAAAATATTTAACATTAGAAAGAATAGTGCTTTGTCAAGAGAGACCATTTTGCAGCACAGGCCAAACTGGGTAGGTGTGAAAGCCACACACAGGAAGGCTGAGCTGTACTGAAGTGCCTGACTTGTCCTGATGCTGCACGAGAAGGGAAAGCTGTACAACATGTGTGTGGAGCCCCAGCTCTGCTCCATGTTTTATGGAAAAGCTCAGGTGTTGTCCTGAGCTAGTCCAAGATCAGACGTGGGATATTTGACACATATGACTGCCAGACCAGAGAGGAAAGATTATGTTTTCATATTAACAGTTCTTGGCAAGCTCCACTTTTTTCAGCTTTTCATAGTTTGCAGAAGTGCCAATAATGGAGGCAAACAAAGGGTGAAAAATACTTCATTCATCCTGTGAACAGTGAGTTCAGGGACACCCGTTATTAATTGAGTCAAGTGCAGAGCTCTGGATCCAGCCCTGGGCAGGAATGCTCTCTTTTGTGACCTGCCTTCTTTGGATCCTTGAAAAGAAGAAGATTGCTTTCTGCATGTGAAAGAAGTAAGTGGGATGGAGCAAATGCAGGGACAATTTAGTGAAACTCTGCTTTCTTGTCAAATTGAGCAGAAGATGTAAGTTTGTACATACTAGAACTGAAAGGCACTTGCACTCCAGAAAACAGTTCATAAATTTCCTTGTGCTCCACACCCTCTCTATAATGTCCACAGCAGAGAACCCCTTTTTATTGCCAAGGGAGACATATGCCCAAGGAAAGTTTTAAGGAATCGTAGCTACCTCCTGAATCTTCATTAACGTTCCCCCATTTCAGCACTGCAGCAGTTTCCACTACTGTGACAAGTCTTGCAGAGACACAGTGTTCTGCAAGGCAAGAGTCTTAAGAGTCTTAAGATAACCAAAAAAGAGAATCTTCTTTATACAAATTATACTTTGAATTCAGCAAAATTGTTGTATGGGTCAAAAACTTCTCAGGGCAAAAAAAAAAGTATTCGGTATCTCGGTCTGGATTGTCTCATTGTTGTCTCATTACTCCTGTAGAATACTGAATTTACAAGCACCCGGTGGCTCTGGGTTCCCAAACCTGGCGGCTCAGGCACAAATTGCCCCTTGCTGCGGGGTCAGAGGGCAGCACCCTGGGCAGCACCACTGGCTCTTCTCTCCCTGGCAGCTGCTACTGGCAATGTGGGAGCTCCAGCCTGGCTGCTGGGGAATTCAGGGCTAGGGCACCTCAGGCTTAAGCAATACTTTTCATTGTTGTGCTCACATCCAGCAATACAAGAGCTTTGTTTGGCTTGAAAGGCACAGGTGCAAACTGATGGGGATTTCAAACCTTTGTGAGCAAAAGACTTCTTCCTCTTCCAGCCTTGATATATCAGACGAGTTGCAGCTTTCAAAAGCAAAAGGTATCAACAAGCACGAACTGCACCCAGGCACAGGAGAAGTGGCTTTGCTGAGCAGTGTGTTTCAGTGGAGTGATTTAGGGAATCTCTCTATGTACAACTTGTGAACTCTGGCTGAGGTTATGGAACTGCTGCATGAATGTTTCAAAGTATGTTGTTCCACATGTCACATATCTCTCAGATCAAGCATAATGGAGGTCCCTTATGTGTGAATAGGTCCCACTAATATGACAAAAAGGAGGGTTGCAGCCTAGGAAATGCCTCAGATGATTCTGTCTGAGAGCTGGAAGAACTGGAGAGCCAAATAGGGAGTAATGCTGGGCTTAACCACAGCAGAATCTGAGAAGTTAAGGAAGAATTCAGACTCCCTCCTGCACAGAGGAAGCGTGATAAGGAACACAGTGAAGAGATGATGCTTTCATCTGGTGGAGAATGGTGTGTCCTTTATGACCCTTGGACCAGCCACATTAAAGGATAACATTTGCATAGGAGAGGAAGAAAGAACTAAAGATATTTCACTGTCCTTCGGAACGAAGAGCTATTTTCTGCTGTCTCCAAACACTATTTCTCAAGCATGCCTCCTGATGGCTTTCAACAAGCCACTGAGTTATTTTATATGCTTATAAAGCATTGCTGATAGCCACTTTTCAGTTGCACACATCATTTTTGAGTTGATTTAGTTTCTGCAGCCTCATGATAGGCTGTCATGGGCACAGAGAGTTTCAAGTAGCAAGGTGTTGAAGAAGCAGACGGGTTTCTCTGAAGGAAACACAGTGCTTGAAGTACTTCAGTTCTGAAAGCCTCTCTTACCCAGTGGTAAGTACTGCTGGCAGTAATCAGCAGAGCTAATAGCGTGTGCACAGGGAAAGACTTTTCCTGAGTTTCCCTGTGCCCGTGTAAGTCCAGGTCCAGCTGATAACAGAAGATGAACACACTATATGGAATGAGCTCCCCAGGTGCAAGTGGCAAAATGGGTGTTCCCAACACAGGTCACACTCACAGACATTCAGGGTTCTTTGGAGAGCCCCTCTCCAGAAAACAGACTTATCTGATTTCTATTATGGGAAGGAAACCAGGTGGCAAGAGCTCAGCTGGTTACTGGAGAATGACCAGTATGCACAGGCAGCATGTCTGTGCAGTGTGCAGGAACACAGCCAGCACATTCACTTTGGGATGCCAGCTCTGGGAATGGGCACTTCCCAGGGAGCAGCAGCCAGAGCAGTGTGGAGCAGTGCAGAGCCATCTGTGAGTGTGTTCACACTCAGTCCTTTGTGCCCTGCTGGGCTCAGCGAGAGCTGGGTAAACACAAGGGGCTGAGCACCAGCACACTGTGAGTGCAGCAGCTGCACAGAGCTGGGCTGCTTCAATCCTGCCCAGCACTCCTGCCACTGAGCCCATTTAGTCACTGCACTGACTGCAGTGTAGGCAAGCCCCGTTAGAAATAATGCATAAAGGTTAATGAAACACTTGTAGCTATTTTAATAAGTGATTAATCTTTTATTACATACTGTTACACAGTCCAGCAGAGCAATAGATTGCTTTTAATTGTAGCTTATCATTATCTATGGTAACTTGCACTGATGTGCTGGTAACCATTTTGAACACATGCTGCTTATATATATAACAGGCCAACCACTCCAATTCATTATTTATTAATGCCTTTTGAGCAGTGTAAAACTGGGACTGTAACATGAAGCATAATCAGGGCAGGTTTGCAAAGTATCTGTGGTATTGCAAGACTGGCTGGGAATGCCTGGAAAGATAGCAGTGCTTGGTAGGGACTCACACAGGAGGCTGCAGGGGAGTGTGTGCACTTTGGGAAATGCTCACATGGGAATGCTGCCATGCTTATGTGGGAAATTCCAGCTCAACCCGGCACGTCTTTCCCTGCATGAACCCCTAAAGGAACAGCTGACCTGGGTCAGCCCTAGCAGACAGTGCCTAACTTTAAACCCTACTGTAGGCATCTGTCTTTGGCTGCTGCTGGGGATGGGACACTGGCTCCGTGAACCTCTGCTGTGGCCACACACAGCTCTGTACCTCCACCAAAACCTGCCAGGGCAATACGTGAGCGTCTGCTGAGGCTCCTGAGAGCATCCTGCTGGGTCTCTGCTCTGGTTTACTGCATGTTTCCAACTGCAGTAGTTCAAGCTTGTGTGACACAGAAGATAAGTGCCAGTGAGATAAGGGACTCTTCCTTATGCTCGTGGTTGGATGCAGGCTCCCACTCTTCTGCTTTCAGTAGTGCCTGAAATTTGCCTAGCAGCCCCTTTAGTTTTAAAATGTAGATCAGTGATTTGGATTTACACACTGCCTGGGGTTTGTGTGGCTGCTCTTGAAGTGTGAACATGTCTGTTCAGTTTTTAGGTCTCTGTGCAGAGAGAGCAGTTTCTTCTCATTGTTAGCTCTGCTTAAATAAAAGCTAGTGAAGAAACCTCTGAGCATGAGTCACTGTCTAACTCTCCGGGTCTTGAAGTCACTTCTTAGAAAATGAAATGAGGAGATACTGTTGCATCCCTCTGATAATTGTCAGCAAAGAGGGTGATGTGAGTAATGATCTAATTTTATCACGTTGTGGTTTGAAGAGGCATCAGACTGGTTGCAGTTAGAGTCGGCTGGCACAGGGTATCTGACAATCCTCACCAGGTCTGAGGCAAGATAGAAAACAGAATATGAAGGGGACACTAAGCTCAAAGTGCTTACTGATCATCAGGGAAATGCTGGGTGTTCCAGGGCCAAGCAATCTGGTTGCTCTGATCTCACTGGGCTTCAATAAACACCAAAGTGGTCATTAGCTCTTCGGGGAATGCCCTGCTTTCAAAGCAGTGTTGCTCTGAGGGGTCCCTTCCCCCGTGTGACCCTGTGGATACATGGACAGCTGTCTCACACTGACTGCCCTTCCCAGTTGTTCTCCAGCTCTGGTGTTGTACCTGGCTGCATGGGCTGGAATTTGCCACATGATCCTTACAAGCATTGAAGAAATGACACAAATGTCAGGATTCATGCCAGTTTATCTATCAGGATTACTTCCATGTGTTTGTTCTGAGCCCAGTTTCTGCTACTTTGCAAATCCCAAGGGGTTGTAGAGATGAAGATTCCTGTGGAGTGGGTGGCCCTCACCCTTTTGAAGAGTCTGTTTTAACAGCAAAAGTTTTCTTTAAATAGCAACATCAGTGGGCAGAAAAATTTACAAGAGGTTTGGTTTGCCACAGCTTTCCTGAGGAACAAGGATGTGAGTCAGCTGTAAATAAAGTATTTATAGGGACTCTCACCTTGGGGCAAATGTCCTGCCTAAGGATGCTGAGTTGGGACAGGTGGGGACAGCAGAGTGAGGAACAAAGACACTGGAACCTGCAAAACCAAATTACAGCTCTGCCTTCAGAGCAGCACTACTAACACATTCCTTTTCCTTCAGACTGACTCCAGGTCACACAACCCCTCTGCTTCTGCAGCAGTTTGATGTGTGTGTTTGTTACTAATCCCATCTCAGTGTGTTCTTCTTCCTTATGTCATCCTGCAATTTACTGCTTTTGAGAAACCACAGACTGATGTGGTGCTAAAAACAAGGGCAACACTTTGGATGACAAGAGTGTGCCAAGAAAAGGATTTCCTTTTTTCTGGAGCTGGAGAGAAAGCAGCTGCAGCTCAGCAGGCAAAGAACGCTTTAGATCTAGGAGAATAAAATGCAAAACAAGTTTTTGTTATTTCAGGGTCATAGACCCAGTTCTAGACCTTGTCTGAACATGTACTGAGCCCTGAAATTATCCTAGGAAGCCTTTCCTGTTGATCCTGGGTCCCATCAGGCAGTCCTCACAGTTACCCCAAACATCTTTGTTTAATGTTTCATTCAGTTTCTGTAGAGAGGTCTCATTTTCATGCTGGAAGGTGCCACATGGAACACAAAAAATGGGAGCATAAACAGAGAAAATGACCTCTCAAACGTGCACCCACCTCTCTTCTCACTTGGGCCCTAGGGTTTAGGTGCAAATGAGGAGCACCAGGGTCTCACTACCCCCTCCAAGTAACATTAAGTATCAATAATAGAGGTGCTTACAGATACCCTGTACAATTCAACCCTTATATTTTATTTATAGCTGACAAAGCTCAGAGAAGGAAAAAATATCATCATACTTTAAATAATAGAAGGTAGAGGTATTAAAACTACCCAGGCAGTTACAGTAGTTGCAGAAATGTCTCCCAGCAGACCTGAGTGTGTGTACACCGACTGCATTTTTAATTTTTAAAACATATTTCTTTCAAAATTATTCAGCAATACAAGAAAGCCACTTTTATGGGGTGATAAATTACTGTAATAAAGTGTCTTTTGTCCAAGCATACAGACAGAAAGCCATTGCAGGCAGCAGAGACAGGCGTTAGCCCCCAGAGAGCCCAGACCCATAAGCAGAGGAGCATTTTGATTTGTCTCACATGTTTTTAATTACTTTTAGAGCATCTTACCTGTTTTTTAACTGCAATTTTGCTCTCAGTTAACATTTATATGAAGGTTTGATTTCTCTGTGAGTTTTGAATGCAATATTAGACCTTTGCACTGGTTTCTGGAGAGTTCTGCTGCCCCTTCCCTGCAGCCCAAGATAAATGAGTCAGTACCTGTCATTTACGTGCAATTAGAAATACTTTGATAAGATTTATATTCCTTTGAAACTTTAGAAACTTCTTGCAAGTATGAACTGAAAAAGGAATCAGGAGTGATAATTAGGGGTCTGATGGAGCTCCCTTCAGGGCCAGTGTGTTTTTATCACAGCTCCATCCATCACTGGAGCAGGCTGCTGGATATTGCAGATTCAGGTGGAGTCACTCAGCTCTCAGTGGACACAGGACTTTTCCTTGTCCCTCTGAACAGGAGTGTCAATCTTGCACCCTTTGCATCTCCATTAATCACCAGCATTGTTACTTTGTAAACCCAAGCAGAGTATCTTTAACCCCAGTCCTATATACACCTTATCCATGTTCTGCACGTAATTCTTGCCCCCAAAGCTATGGCGTTTGAACTTCACAGAATAAAGTACATTTAATTGGACCTATTATTTTCTTGCAGAGGCAAAGCCTTTCAGATCAGGCTTCAGCCTCTCTGTGCCAATGAAAATACACATGCCTAATTATTTCCATTTTTCAAAGAACCTCAAAGGCAGCTGATGAAAGGAACCTTTTGCAAAAGCTCACAGCAAACAGAGTGAAGTCACCTAATGTGCAGCGAGAGGAAGCAGTGATCTCCTCCTGTGTGCACGGGGCCAGCGACGCTCCGCACTGCCTTGAAAGAGGGTGTCTGGCTGTTGCTTTGGAAAGGAGGATTGCTGGGAAATGGCTGAATTCATGTCGCCAAAGAGGCTTTTTTGGAGTTGAGAGCTTTTAGGGCATCAAGTCTTTTGAGATAGGACAAAATGTTTTACCCTGCTGCTGACACCTGCACTCACAAGAGGCACAGTCCACTGCCCATATTATTCAGGTGTGCTTCTTCCTCAATTTGAGAACAATTCTGTTCAATTGTAATTTTTATCCTAAGGTCTTTGCCTTCACTGACAATGTATTTTCCTTCTGTAGGTGTACATAGTGAGTAAGAATTTGCTGTTGCCCTGCCAGGCTCATGGTTTAACGTGCAGCTCTGTTGTTATCAGCAGAGGGTTGGTGTGAGCAGTGGCTCTGCTCACAAGAGTTCCTCCCTCTCGTCCCAGAATTGCCCACTGCAGCCCATCAGCCCCAGCCCACCCTCCCCAGGCAATCCAGGGCTCTGTTACCCTCAGCTGGCATCTGTTGGCCTTAGCGTGTGTGAGCTGAGACTCTGTCCTTTTCTCTTTGGGAGCCGGGTGCTGAGACTTAAAAGGTAACATGAGTTTCCTCCAGTTAACAGTTGAAAACCATTCCCTATCATTTTTATCCTACTCAGCTTTTAACATACTCCTGTCTCTTCAAGCATGGCAGTCACTGGGCCATGGGCTCACCCAGGCAAGTCCCCAAGCCTTTCCCTGTTTCCATGGGCTGGAGGTGGGTCAGACAGACAGACAGACACACAGACACTCACAGACACACGGACACACACTCACAGACATACGCGGTGATGGACGGGCAGAGACTCGGCTCTCCCCCTCGTGTGCCGTGGATTCAGTGCCCTGATGGTCCGGAACGCGCTGCCGCTGCTCAGTGAGCTGGGAAATCTGGGAGCAGCCTGACAAGGCACTGCCGGCTCCCCGGGGAGTCCCGGCCGCCCGGCAGGGCAGGGATCCCCGCGTGTGGTGCCCACGGCCACCTCCGAGCCAGTGTCTGCCCCCGGGCACCCCCGGCTGCAAAGGGAGCGCCTTCCCCGGCCTGGAGGGGAGGGACACGGCGATCTCCTGCTGCAGGAGGCCTCTGCACGCCTCTGAGCAATGGCAGTGAGTCTGCACATCTCTGCAATGGCAGTGTGTCTGCACACATCTCAGCAATGGCAGTGTGTCTGCACATCTCAGCAATGGAAGTGTGTCTGCACATCTCAGCAATGGCAGTGTGTCTGCACATCTCAGCAATGGCAGTGTGTCTGCACACATCTCAGCAATGGAAGTGTGTCTGCACATCTCAGCAATGGCAGTGTGTCTGCACACATCTCAGCAATGGCAGTGTCTGCACACATCTCAGCAGTGGCAGTGTGTCTCTGCACACATCTCAGCAATGGCAGTGTGTCTCTGCACACATCTCAGCAGTGGCAGTGTGTCTGCACACATCTCAGAAATGGCAGTGTGTCTGCACATCTCAGCAATGGAAGTGTCTCTGCACACATCTCAGCAATGGCAGTGTGTCTCTGCACACATCTCAGCAGTGGCAGTGTGTCTCTGCACACATCTCAGCAGTGGCAGTATGTCTGCACATCTCAGCAATGGCAGTGTGTCCCCAGTTCGGAGGATGGGCAGGTAGTGGGATCCCATGGAGCACTGTGCTGCTGCCCAGCTCAGGAGGGAGAAGGCAGCAGCTGGGAACTCAGGCTCCTGCATTTTTTTTTCATACAAAACAGAGGAAGAGCAGCTCCTGTTCAGCTCTCCACAGACACCAGTTTGCTCCACTTGGCTTCTGCTGGTGTTCCCAGCTCTCTCTCTTTGGCTGTCAATGGAAGATTGATGCAGCCCAAAAGCTTTTGTCCCCATCCTTAACGGAGTGTGTTTATTATGAATTTTTCATCCTTGGAGAGCTTTGTTTAGGCCCAGACAAAGAGGTTTGTAACAACAGGACTTACTTAGATTTAAACTATTATATGTTTTTTGCTCAGTCTGCTATGATTTGCTCAACTTTACTGACTTTGCCTTGTCTATCAGAGGACATTTTTTTATCTGAACTTAAGCCCAGCTGGACTTAAGCACATGCTCAAAGCTAAATATGAGTTAAATTACTGTGCTGAATCAGGGCTTTTCTTCTTTCTGAGTTATTTTGCTGTGAATGCATTTTTGGCGCACATGAATATCAACTGTAGCTGTTATGCTAATAAAGTTGAACCTCTTGATTTTAATATTCTATATTTCTTTTCATTCTACATGGAGACGGTGATGACTTCTTTTGTATCTGAGATTTACATGCAGTCCCATATTTTAACAGTGACACATAATTTACATGTGATTAGATCAAAGTATTTACTTCCACGAGTTTTAAAACAACAAAATCTGATATTGAATATGCCTATTTTCCACACCTTTTAAGTGAATACAGAATAGAAATAGCAGCTTGAAGCAGCAGAAATTTCAAGAGATCTGAGTTTAAGAGAGAAATTTCACTTTACTTTCCTTTCAACTGCTGCTGTCATGGCTGGGAAGCGAAAGTGGCAATGTTTTTAGAAATGTTTCATGAAATATTTTATAAGTGCAGTTTAAATTATTTTTAAGTTGGGTAATCTGCCAAAGCTTTACATTGTTAACAGAGAAGGAGAAATTGGTGCAGAGTGGAGTGGTGCACTCAGGATATGGAAAAGCAATTCCTGCTGGGAACCCACTGTGCTTCCCAGAGAGTGTATTCCAGCATCTCCTAGCTGTGTCCAGAGGCAGCCCTACCTGGAGAAGATAAGCATGTTTTCTGAGTGGCTCGGGAAATCAAAGTACATCTGCAAGGAAATGAACCCAGAGCATGTGCCCTCCCAAACGGGGTCTGCATTCCTTTGGAATTGCTGCTGAGCGACGGGGGTCTTGTACTGTCCATTTCCTATCAAATTCAACTGCAGGCATTCAGCATCCCTGAACCCGCTTTTTCTGAAACTCTGTACTTCAGCCGTCTTTCTGCCAGGTGGGAGAACTGTCCGGGTGATTTGTACCAAGTCCTCTGAGAGTCTTTCGTTCAATGCCGGCTGGGGGAGTCCTGCAGGGGTCCTGCCTGGGACTGCCCGGTCCCGCCGAGCTGGGCACGCTCAGCTCCACCTCGTACGAGCTGCGAGGCTGCAGAGCTCACGGGCTGCACTGCGGCCTCCGTGCCCCTGTTTGGTCAGGACGGGGCTGAGCAGGGCTGCTCGGTACGATCGGTCTGAGCGGTGTCAGACCCTTGCAGGAGCAGCCCTGCCTTGTATCAGCACAGCTCGGGGGTGTGGACACGTGCAGGAATCCGCACACCTTGTGCAGACCTGCGCCGTGCCGGGCTGGGCCGGGATTGACTTTGAACACTGAGCGAGCCCTAATTCGTCTGTCTTACAAGTCCTCTCCTAACACAAGGGAATCGTCTCTCTCCACTTTCTGCCCGGGCACAAAGAGCTGATAATTAATTCTCTGGGGTAGGGATGAGGCTCAGGGGAGGCTCCAGACGCAGAGTCCTGCCCTTGGAGAAGCAGGAACAGCTGCACTGGCCCTCCTGGTTGGGGATTTTTTTTTTCAGCTTACCCAGATAATAAGATCCTTTCTCCTCTTAACCTCTTACCTAAGAGTGCAATTAGGGGTAAACTGAGCCGGCTGCTCAGTAAAGAGAAATGTGTCCTTAACCTGGTAAGAACAACTCCTTAATTATTAAGCCAGCATGGAAAGAGTAGTCTGAGTCTGTCTGAGCCAGGTGAGCAGGGGAGCCTGTGAGACTCACCTGGCTCAGTGTGAATGCCACACAGTGCTTTGATGAGATTTCATCTGCTCAACAGGCTCTGTGAAGCAACAAGCTCAGTGAAGTGAGTCCTGGGCCGAGCACAGGGCCCATCCCTCCCTGCAGACCTGCTCCCAAAGCCCATTAGCACGGTCCGTGCTGGTGCCGCACGTCCTGCCCTGCCCCGCCCCGGGCTGCTGGTGTGAGCGCGTCCCACCCGCTGTGTGTGCACGGCCATGCTGCTTCACCAAATCCAGCAGTCTCTGCCGTGTTCTCGTGGGAGCAGGCACAGTTAAATGGATCACAGGACACTTCCCACCTCTATTATCTGATTTCCTCTGAATGCATTTGTTCAGGCTTTGCTGCTGTTGTTTGGTGACAGCTGTGCTCACCCAACCATTTTCTAAAAGCAGAGTGCATCCAGTTAACCACTTCACCTGGTACAGCAGTGCTGAGGCTTGGGCTGGGGAGCTCCCTGGGAGCTGCCTCTGTGGGAAGTACTGTGGGAACACGGGGTGAAGCTGGGGCTGAGGGATCACATGGACCTGGCAGCACCATCACTCCAGTGCTGTGGTCCTGGGGCTTTTCTGTGCAGGCCTTTTGTGAGTTTTCCTTTTTTTCCCCACATGCAAGTAGCAGACAAGGGAAGCTGCTGCTGCAGCAGATGACTTACATAAATGTTAATGAGCATCTAATGTGTACATAATTTTCCTGCAAAAGGTGATCAAAGGTAGGAGAGTTTTGACAGGCCTCATTCCAGGGAGCAAAGTGAAGCAATTTCAGCCCAGGGGCCAGAGCTCAGCACTGGAAATGATGCCTCCAAATGCAGCTGCATTCTGGCTCCATTTGCCTCTTTCAGGCTCCCTTTTTAATCTCGGTTTCAGCTGCTTTTCAAGTGAGCAGGTTTTTTTTTCCCCATGAAAGCAACACTACTCTCTGAGGCTCATTTTTACAGTGTTGCTGCTAGAGCAGCACCAGCCCATCCCCACCTCCTGCTGCACCACCCACCTGCCTGGATGCCGTGAGGACCAGCAGCACGTGGGCAGACCTGGGAGCACACGTGTCCCTGTTCATGCCATCCCTTCCCTCCTGAGGCAAGCTGGGTGGCTGAAATGAAGCTCTTTGCTGTCAGACAGAGCACAGAAAGGATGTGAGACACATCCTTAATTTTTGTAAGGGAGTGAAGGCGTCTTCAGCACAGCATCCAGCTATTCCCACAGACCGTCACTGCTTTGTTGTGGGCAGTGTCAGCAAGTCCATGGACTAGTGAGGCTTTGGGTGCTGAGCTCCTCCAGCACATCACAGGGCAGGGTTAATGCCTGGCTTGGCTTCTCTAAGCCCTGCTGGTGCCCTGTCTGTTGTGCCTCACTCCTCCCTGCCCACAAGCCTGCTTGAGACGCTGTCTGGTTACTGATCCTACACCTTATCTCAGTGTCTCCTTAGTCTTCAGTAGAGCTGAAACTTCCCCATGCCCACCCGTTGTAAATCCAGAGCTGGGGGCTGAATTGGATGGCATTTCAGTTCAGGGCTGCAGCCTTCTTGCTGAACTTCTCCAGATGATAAATACTGGTTGGACTGATGTCTATAAAGGCTTTACAGCTCCTTCTTAACTGAAAGCAGGGCTTTTCCTCCAGATTTGCTGAGTTCTGATCCCTAGAAAGAAAGGGGAAGGGAAGGGAAGGGGACCTGCTGAGCCCTGGGAGCACCCGAGCCCTGCCCGTCCCCTCTGAACACGCCAGACTTGGGGCAGGAGTCCCTGAGTCACCCTGGCTAGTGCAGATGATGAAAGGGACTCAAATGATTTAAACATCCCATTTCCCATTTCAAGACATCCATGACCCTGTAAGACAAGATCTGGGAGATTAATTATTGCAGATACTGTTGTCAGCAAATTATGCCTCTTTCTCTGTTGTCCCTGATCAGATCATGATAATTACATTTACGCTTTGAAATGACTGAGGTAGTAATGAGGAGCTCTTGGTCTGCAGTTTGTTTGTGACAGGAAGCTGCCAGCCTGTACAATTGAAGTTTGCATTGCTCTGCTTTGACATGCAGTACACGTGGTAGCATTTCCCTTCCCAAACCAGGGGAGCATAACTCATGGCATCAGGTGCAAAACCTGGTTTATGAGCCCATAATTCCCTTTATGGAACATTCTTTCAGGGTGGTTTAGGACTTGCTGGGCTGTGATCATTCCTACCAGTAAAGCTGCATTCATGGGATGTTCGCTGCAGGCTAATGTCAGAAGAACATTTTATCCCTCAAATAACAGCCTCTACATGGTTTAAAAACTTTTCTCTGTAATGAAAAAAGTAACAGTAAAAAATTGAAGCATTTGGCCCTTTTCTTAACAAGAATACTTGGAACATTTCCACTAAAAACATTCCCTAAGAAAATGAACATTTTCATTCCAGCCCTCTGATAAGCACATTTTGCACAGACAGTACTTCTCATTTCCTACTCACTTTATGACCAGTCCTGGATCTGACTCATTCCTGTCCATCCCACCTGGCCACTGGTTTCTGGTAAGAAAACAGGCTGATATATGTGGGAATGGCTAATTTTTCTCTCCAGAGGACAGAGGTCTCTTGTTCTTTGCTGTGGTTGTATTTTCACTGCTTTTTATTGAAACATAAATAGCCATGAACAGCTCTGCTCTCCTGGAGGCTGACAACTGACTGTAGAGAGACAATGTTATCATTTCTCTGCAGGTAGTTGAGCAGACACCTTGCAAGTGGAGCAGGAAAGGGGATGCAGGGTATGCATGGGCATGGAGAGCTCAGCCATCTCTGCTGGTAGGTCTGAGACTGAGTTCTGGCAGGAGAGCAGGAATGTATGACTAAAGAGAAGGAAGCTGTATCTGCTGAAAGGCCAGGCGTGGGAAGAGATGGCAACAGAGAGGGTGATTGGTGAGGAGACAGCCCCTGCCTCCTCCTGCCTGCCACAGCAACCCCCTTTGCTCCCTGTGGAAGCAGGGGCAGGGCTGCCCCCTCCTCCCCATCTTGTGTGTGGAGCAGCAGATTGGTTTCCCTCCTGGTGCTTCCTCGAGCAGCTCTCATGTGGCAGCCTGCCTCGTGCAAATGAGCTGAGCTGCAGCTGGGCAACCAAAAGAGGTCCCAGTTTCCTCCGACAGAGCAGATCTGGCTTGCAGGTGGCCTGCACCGAGTGCCAGCATGCTGGAAACTGCCACCAGGAGCAGGGTGGCAGCCGGAGCCCGCTGGACCTGCAGCAGTGGCTCCGTTATCGGGCGCATTGGAGCCAGCCCTGCTCCTCTCAGCTCCCAGGCACGGTGACATATGCTGTCTTAATGCCTCTGGCAAATTGCAATCAGCTTGGCTTGTTCAAAAGCCCTTTCATACAAAGGGCTGACATTTTCTGTGCTTTATTCTGGAGCTGGTTTGGGTTGTTAAAAATTATACCCAGTGGGTAGGAGCTGCCATACCTCCAATTGCTTGTGTGGCTACTCTGTATATTATGACTCTCTTTTTCTAAATTTTATGTTGCTGTAAGAAGAGGGGAACATTGTTTTGAAACAAGTCTGTAACAAGACTGCAACAAGACCTTGAAACAGATCTGGAAAAGTGCAAGTGGTAAATACCTGTCTGAAGAACAAACCACCCTGGCACCTCAAGGACAAGGCCTCCAGCTGTTCAGTTATTCTGCCTAGATCACGGGCTCCAGCTGTAATTTCTGTTTCACTAGCTTAATTCTACACTTTTTTTATACTGGCTTTTGAAAAATGCCTATTTATTCCCTCTCTGCCATTCCCCATTAGCTATAAATGCCTTGCAGTGGGTCACACTCTCAAGTGCACTTGTCTTTCCAAAGCTGTGCGTGGTGCTGCATCAGGACACTGAACTGCAGGGAGGAAAGGGGGAGACAGGCACCCAGCATGGACCCAAGTCCACTCACAGTCCTGAGCCCAAGTGGAGCAAACAGTGGGAACAGCAAATCTCTCTTGTCCTGCCTGAATGTCAGCACACACAGAGGCACAGGTACACACCCCCAACAGCAACAAGTGCACTGCAGGTCCTCATGCTCTTCTTCCAGCATCCCCTGGGAATGCAGGATGTGCTGCCTGCCTTCTCCTTGGATCTTCAGCCAGCGTTTTTTCTCTCATTTAGTGGAGCAACTCCTCTTCACATACTCTGTGGCAAGGCTGGTGTGGTCATTTTCACAGCAGAAAAACCAAACAAGGCTGTGGAAAGAGATGTGGGGGAAAGCATGAATGGAACCCTCTGGCAAGTCAGGACAGGCATGTTCACAGGGTTTCAAAGGGACATAGCATTGGAGCAGTGCTAGAAATAGAGTGGAGCTGGGGAAACTGCACTAGGCTGGGAAGTGGGCTGTGCACTAGAATCTGAGTCATTTCTCTCAAGAAGTGGCATTGTTTGAGCCAGTGACTCTGTGCTGGCCAGAGCACGAGGGACAGCAGTGCCTGATCCCCTCCTGCTCTGTGCCCACTCCCGGAACACGGTGCAGTGTCAGAGCAGGACTTTCACTTCTGTTCTGCAGAAGCTCTTTCAGACTCTCTGATTCCATACACTGATCACAGATATTCCAGACTGCAGCTCTGCCCTTTTGGGCTGAGGGTGACATTGGCCACAGGCTTGTTCCTGGTGCCTAGACTGGAAGAGCCTGTAAGCACGGCCAGTCTGAGTGCCTTGTGCGGGAGGGACAGGTTGGGCTGCTGAGTGAGTGATGCTGATTCAGGTGACTTTGAAAATTTCTTTTCCTCATCACTTATGCCAAGGACTGCTCCCCAAAGTCAGTCAAATAAATGCAGAGCTGCCCCTGAGGGACAAGTCAAAGGGAATTTCAGCTGCCTGACTGATGACTGTATTGTGGAGGACAGAGAAACCCGGGGCTGGGCTGTGGGCTGTCTCTGTCCTGAACACCCACAACCTCAGCTGAAAACAGTCCTGTCCCTTCTGTGGGCCACGGAAACTGTGCCACAGACTCCTCAAACTCCTTCCCTATGCGATGTGATGTGGAAAATCCCCTTCCCCTGCTACCTTCACCACAGAGCCCCCTAATTGTGGCTCCCTGCCACCATGTCCCCTCACAGGGTCTCTCTGTCTTGCTAGCAGGGAAGCATTCTGTCCCCGAGGGAAGGCAGCTCCTATCATTAAGGGACTGCATCCTTGGTTTTCTCTTTGCCTAGATCTTGCATTAGCCCAATCCCATGGGCCGTGTAGAGGACCTGGAGCTAGAAAGGGTTGATTTGTCTTGTTCTTGCATAGTCTAATGGCTGTTGCCCATTTATACCATGCTCTGGAGCTTTAGTGAATCCACTCCGGTCCATTAGATCACCCCACTGAACTGGAGAAAATGAAACATGTCCTTTCTTTGGCAGTGCCTCTGTAAATTGTAAAAAAAGAAGAGAATTCAGCCCTCCCCAGTAGGGAGATTTCTCTAACAATTATTTTCTTTGAGCAGGCATATCTATATTAATTTGCTTTTGTTTTGCTTGGTTTTCTTGATGAAGATTACAGAAGACGAATTTTAGAGGAAAGCAAATTGCTTAATTGCCGTTCAGTACTGGGGGTATGTCTTGGCTTTCTGCGTTTGCAGAGGTTTTTAATAGAAACACTAAGTTTGGGATGAACAAAATAGGATTGGAAGTGTGTGTGTATCTGTGGGTATGTGACTAAGCAGCAGCTTATATTTAAGCACATCATTAAGTGGGTTGGTGAGGAGGACAGAGTTGTTCCACCAGCCTACTCCTCCCTTTCACAGACATGCATGAGTGTGTATTTGCAAAGCTTTTGTTGCAATTTCCTAATGAACAGTGGGAAAGAAATTACCACATGCTGTGCAAAAGGTATTTCAGGTGTTTCTACCTGAAACAATCCATAGGATTGTGGCAGTTCAGTTGCATTTCTGAAGACAACAGATTTTTTGTATTTCCTCTTCTAACTTGGCACTGGAAAACCTTAAATGAAATATCTTCCAGTGATTGTTTGTGTTGAAGTGTGATTCTGGCAATGCCCTCCCAGATTTCTGTGGTTTTGGTTTTCTCTTTTTAAAGCTCTGCTACTAAGCATACAAATCAGTAACTTGTTATTGACTCCTTTGGTAAATGTATTAACTATTAATGGGACTCAATGAGAGTTTTGCAGGGTTTCATTTACCTTCAATTGAACTTCAGAAGTACCTTTACATTAAACTTAAATTTCAGACTGTGCTTCAAATTGTGATTTTCACTGGAGAATAGTTTAAATGGGGGGAGGTAGAAGAGAAGCCTCTCACACAGTGAGTCTCACAGCCTACATGGACATGGGCACACTCAGAGCCCGTGCCCAGGTCCCAGCCTGGTCTCAGTGAGGGGTGCAGAGCGAGGAAAGGCAGCAGTGCCAGTCTCGCTGCAGGAGCTCTCAGCTCCACAGCTCTGACACTGGAGATGAGGCAGAGTTTGCTTTTTCCACACCTGGGTCAGAGCCCAGCTGCCCTCCTGGGTGTCACTGAGCCGTGACTGGCACTACCTTGGAGTTCTTCTGACTTGACTAAAAATACGCAGTCTGGCAACCTGCTGAGAGACCTGGCTTTGCAGAGGGCTCTCACCGAGCTCTGCAGAGCAGCACGCACAGGGACATTTTTGTTAACAGTCTTCAAATGGAAAGAACCACCTTAGCCTGTGGGATTTTCCCTTCAGTGCCCAGAGAAACATCTCCTGCCCCAGTCATCCCTGCCCTGATCGGTACAACAGAGATCTTGCAGAGCTTCCTTGTCTGGGACCACGTGGCAACTCTTGCAGCTTCAGTTGTTAAAACTGAGCCTAGCAGGTGAGCTTTGGAGCAGGGATCCCACTGTTCTGTGCATCAGGGATCCCACTGTCCCATGGCCCGGGGGCTCACCAAGGGGGTTGCAGCACGTGCCTCGCTCTGCACAAGGTTTTGTGACTGAACCTCCCTTGGTGCTGCCTCCATCCCAGTAGATCAGCTCTGCAAAATACATGCCTAAATACATGCTTCAAAGCTTGATAACAAGGTGATAGGTGTCCTAGAATTACAAAACTGAACCCTTTTAAGTTTATTTTGCCCTGTAAGCTGGAATAGACCCAGACAATTTCATCATTTCATAGTGTCATCTTCAGTTTAGTACACAAATTACTTAATGTGGAGTTGTGACTGCAGGAACACATTGCTGTTTCCTGTCCTGGTCTTAGCAATATTGAATTTCCCCAGCCCTACCAGGTCTCAGCTCCTCATGCCAATCACAGAGATTGGTCATTAGAAATGGGAGACAAGAAAACAAGGAGCTGCTCCTGTAAGCCGTGTGCTCCAGCTGATGGGAAAGGCAGGAAGGAGGAGATGGGCTTTGCTCCTAATCAGCCAGAGATGCTGCACACTGCAGAAACCTCCCTGTGCTTGAGACAGGCCTGAGCACAGACCTTGCTGAGGCTGGGGCTGGGGCTGGACCTGGCCATGGCCCTGGACCTGGCCCTGGACCTGGACCTGTCTGTGTCTTGGCTCAGGAGCAATCCTGACAAGTTGCTGACACACTCTCCTTCCCTGCTCACAGATCTCCCACTCTCCGGCTGCCCTCTCCCAGACTCAGTGGAGGCACAGGGAAGGTTGGACAGCAGACTGGCCCCTGGGATGGGGGAAGATGTTTTTTTGGAGTTTAAGGAAATCTTTTTGTTCCATAGCCAGGAAAGCAGCCACGAGCCATGTGCTGTGCCAGGGCTGTGCCCTGAGCTGCCGAGGGGCTGTGGGGCACGGCGGGCACGCTGGGGGCTGTGTGCCCGAGTGCCATAACACAGCTCTACTGCAGCAGCACAAACACTCAGCCTGGGGCCCCTCTAGCAGGTTGTGGGAGCACAGCAGGGGCTGCTCCACTTTGACAAGCACAGGGAGTGATTAATGAGCCAGGGAAAACAGGGTGACACATGCAAATACTAGAGATCTGCAGAGGAAATTCTGAGGATCAAGTCCACCTTTGTAAACAGAAATATCTCTATTATTGCAGAAGACAAGAAGGGAGCAGAGAAGCTCCGTGACTTCCCCAGACAGTCTCTAATGATACTTTCTGCAGTTTGCATCAATCCAGATTAAGCTTTGGGCTGACACAGACGGGTTTTAACTAGGCTCTCCTCCAATGGAGTTGCGTGTTCCCTGTCCCCCACTCTCCCTGCTGCTGAGCTGGGCTCCACGCCTGACGCAGAGTATCTGCACGTCCCCTTGAGCAGCTAACCCTGCTCCCCTGATTGCTCTGCCAAATGAGGCTCTGGTTTCACTGTGATCAGGAGTGCTGCATTGATGAGGACAGTCTGTGTGCGGGAGGAAGTGGGTTTGGTCTGTAACTTTACTTGTTCCAGGCAGAAATTGGAGCAGCTCAGAGAACTGCTGAAGGAGGCATTCTTGGTCTCCCAGGGTACTCTGCCAGTATAAGGCCACTGACATTGCCAGCCCCCGAGAACTACTGCTTCATTGTGGATTAAGCCTTAAAAACACCTCCCAGTGTGGGAAACAAATCAAAGCAGAGTTGTGGGAAATGGGAAATGCCACTGCAGCAGCCTGGGATGTGCTGAGCCAGGGTGGGATTGAATAGTGTGCAGCAGTGCTCCTTCCACTGCTGTGCTGAGAGCAGGGAACGTGGCTCCTGGTCTCTCTTAGCCTGGAAAAGTTCACATCAGGTTCTGCAGGAGCTGCACAGATAGGCCCTGTTAGTGCAACCCTGGGCAGTCTCTGCAGGCACCACTCACTGACAACTGCTGCTTCTCAGAACATCACCAGGAACTGTATTCTCTTCTGGAAGGAGATTTCACTGGGGCCTCCAAAGAGGAGAGCAGTAATTACTCCTCTGCTCTCCATATGGGAGGAAAGCCTTGACCTCCTGGCACACGGTCAGATTCTGGAAACAGTTTCCTGCCAATACAAACTTCTGAAAATTTCCCATGTCGCATGACAGGGGAAAGGCTTTAGTATGAGATTGCAGGGCTGTTTTGGAGTCCATTTTCTTTAGATAGCAGCAAATACTGGTTGAATATCTGTACTTTGGTGCAAATAAGTAAGAGGAAGTCCTTGAGCCATACTGCAGTTTACAGGGACTCATCCACAGAGTTGTGGATTCTTTTGCATCAACCTGAGTCTTCTCCCTGTGCCTACTGCTCATACAAGTTGTCCCAGGGCTCTGTGGACACCAGAGCACTGTACAAAAGCAGGATCTCAGCACAGCCTGGTAAACCTGGAGAGTTGTTCCGGTGCAAGTGGGGACATGAGGAACATGGCTGAACATGCCATGTGTCACTCAGGGATGCCATACCTTTAGCAGATAAGGGAACAAGGTAATTGACTTTTCCAGGCTTGTGTTACCTGGAAACTTTCTCCCAGCTGGTGAGAGTCTGCAGTAACACAGCAGTGTTGGTAATTGCGATCAGCACGGTGCACATGCTGCTAAGGTGAAGCCTTCTACTTCCTGAGAAGGCATGAGCTTGGAAGGGTTCTGGGCTTGATTGTCATTCTAGACAAGTGTATCCTGACATCCTTTCCTTTTTACTATAAATCAGAAGCAAAATGAATAAATTAGTTATTGAAGTTCCTTGTGGGCTTCATTGATGCGATTGCAGGTGGAAAAGACAGGTAACATAACCAGAGGGAATTGGTGTCAAGGCTGCTCCTTACAGCCCCAGATTATGTCACCAATCAGCTGGTGAAATAAAGAGATTTCCCGCGTATATTTAGTAAATCAACATGACAATGTCATATACAATCGGAGTTAATTAGGCAAACCTTCTTGCTGTGTATAGCGTATCTCATGCCTTAGAGGTAGAGAGGCTTCTATCAATGCTGCAGCTCTGCAAGTGTCAGGGGAGCAGGCTGGGTGCAGCTTGGTGGTGAGAGGCCCCTCAGCACCCTCCTCCTCCTCCCCGAGTACTGCTCTGGGCAGTTTGATGCCACCAGCCCTGAGAACGCAGAAGCCTGGCCTGGAGCACAGGGCACTGTTGGGAGAGGCACTGCTGGGGTTTGACTCAACAGGGAGACAGGAACCATAGCTGGGAAGCCTCGTGTTTCCATCTGATCTCAGCACTCCCCAGGTTTCCTTAGCACCTGTGACTGGGACCTGCTGTATTGCCAGAATCGCCTGCTTGTCCTCCCAGAGCTCACACTGCAGGATGTGTTCTGGCATATGAGACTCGCTTCTGGGGTCAAGGAAGGACACAACTGGCAGGAACCCCTGCCCTACTTGAACTGTCACAGCTCCCTGGCACGGCTGCAGCAAAAGGCTTTGGGTCCCTGAGGGCCTTTGCTCGCCCCTGCCCCGGGGAGGACAGGCTGAGTGTAGGGCAATGGAGGGGCTTGTCCAAGGTCAGCCCGTGTCAGGGCCAGGAGCCCTGCACTATTTCCTCCTTCTGACCGTGGGACTCCCATCTGGTTTGATTCAGCTGTCAACCCTGGAGCAGAGAGTGGCAGTAACAAAAGGCTTTTTCAGACATAATCCCACTAAACGGAGACAATCCTGTTATGTTTCCAGGCGACAGGAATTGAGACTTTAGTGCCAGAGTATGAGGACTCTGCCCTAAGGGCTTTGTTTCAGGACTTAACGTCAGGTGATCTCAGGGCCAGCCTGGTCTTTGTGCCCTAAAGCAGCACAGATTAAGGCCCAAACATGTATTTTTAAACTGAGAAAAGCCCAAGAGGTGTGATAGACAATCTGGGATGGGGAGGAAACACCAGACCAGCATCCCAGTTAGAGGGATTAGTCTGGCCAAGACAATAGAAGCCGTGAATCTCCGAGGGGCACGGCCTGACCGTGCCAGCTGAGGGCTGGGCTGCCCTCCCCATGCCAGCTACACCAGCCTGCCAAAGTTCAAATGTCTGACAAGCATCACACTGCAGCTCCTGTATTCCCAGCCCATGTGTCCCTGATCCCCAGCAGAGGCCAGTTAATACCCAATTAACAGGACTCTTTCTAATGAACTGAGCCTTAACTGCCAGCCACTTCATCCTTTAATCTCTCCCAGCCGAGTGGAAGGGCTTGGCAGGTGTCACTTCAGGCTGGGGTGACAGGGCAGATCTGGCCTGCCAGAGCACAGCCACATGTCCCCTGTCCCCTCACCAGGGCCTCCTCCCGAGACACTATTTACCCCAGGGCAGAGAGAATGTCCCAGTTTGCATGGGCCCTGCAGCTCTGGAGTTCATCTCCTTGTCCCTGGAGCTGGGACCTTCCCTGGCCAGGGCAGGTATCCCAGTTTTCCTCAGATGACTCTCTTGGTCAGTCACACTCTGTCAAAGCTGTTCTTCTTCCCCTGTTCCCCTTCTGTAGCCTTGCTCAGTGTGAAGGACCCAGTGCCACTCTGTGTGCCCAGGCAGTCCCTTCGTGGCATTTGGTCCCCAAATGCATGAGTCAGCAGTCTCTTGTGAAAGGCCCAAGGATGCAAAGAAAAACGGACCTCACTTAGGAGGTATGGCCATCCCAGAGCGCTCATCAAACAAACCAGGACTGGGTGGCTTTAGCTGTAAATTTTTAGAGTAGAGGGAGGCCACACCCCTGATGTCACGGGTCCCCTCAGCACCCCAGGGGGCTGATCTGGCTGTAGGAAGCCTTAGGGGTGAGCAGCTCAGGAGTTACCTTGGCTTGGGGGCATCAGAGCAAAGCTGTTCCCTCTGTACAGAGCAGCCACCTTGCTTTACAGGGACTGGTGTGCAAACCAGACTTTCCCCTCCATGTTCATCTCAAAAGTAGAAATCTGTGATACGGAACAAACTGGGAAATCCCCTGCACATCCTATCTCAGCTCCCCCAGCCTTGTCTCCACGCTCAGGGGCTGTGGGCATGCAACACACAACAGCTTTGGGCAGGGCAAAGCGTGAAGATGCAGCACAGGGTGGCTACTGTGGAATTTGGGGTTGGGGCCAAATGAGACCATGGGGGAAGAAGGATCCACATGAATTGTAATTCCTAGTGGCTAGACTAGGAATTCCCTGCTTCTACTGTGCCTCTCTGGCTTCAGGCAGCAGCAGCAGAAGCTGGCGGTGGGTTGTGCTGTAGCCAGTCCTGAGCACCCGGTCTATCTGGGAGGTACCCAAGCCTCACAAAGAGCTGGTTTTCAGTGGGGAGCCTGGGAGGGGCAGTGCTTAGCACATGGAAATGATGTTAGAGCACTCAAATCACCATTAAAGACGACACCAGGCTCTGCATGCTGGGCTAGCACAGAGATTGTTCCATTGCATTATCCTGTTTGTTTGACCTGCAGATCTCTGCGTGAACTATTGCAGACACACACTGTTCTGCGAGGGGCTGAGATAGCATCAGCCCTGCTCACAGAGTGGGAAGTAGAGGGCAGGAATGCATTAAACGTTGGCTTCTGTCTCTGTCAGGTGCATGTAAGAAGCTGGGCCAAAAAGTATTTGCTTAAAGCCCCAGAGCAAATGGCTGGAGCAGATCACAGACTCCGTGCCCAGCCTTTGGCTGCCTCAGCCACAAAATAGCTCCATCCCCATGACTGGGACAGGAGACAGTGAGGGAAGAATTTCCTACATGATAGGGATTCTCCAGATTTTTGGGGAACTACTGGTGCAGATGCTGTGACACAAGCTGCTGGCACCCCTGGTGCTTTGACAGGGTCTAGCCTGGGCTGAATTGTGTCCATTGCCCTGATGTGACTCGGAGCCAGGCGGCTCCTGCCCTGTGACACTGCTGTACCCCAGCCTGGCACAGAAAGGTTTGAGCTGTTCACTCATTTTCTAGAGCTGAAGAAGCAGACTAGATCCTGAGGGGTCACTGAGGATCCTGTGGGATCTGTGCAAACATATTGCCAGAGCAGCTTGTGCAGCTCCCCCCACTTTGCAGGCAGCAGTGTCGAACAGCAGAATTGAGTGTGAAACAGCTTCCCTGCAGACCCCATTAGCCTGAGCTGGAATTGCCAACATAAGGCCGGGCCCCACAGCCCTGGAGAGATGCTTGAGCTGAACAGTGCATCCTGTCAGAGCTTCCCAAAGCAGGAGGGAGTGAGACTCAATGAGCAATGGCAATGCCCTTTATGCTTCTAGGCACAGGGCCACCACTTGCCCTTTGCTTCCAGGCAAAGCCCTGGTCCCTGCCCCGTGCCAGCAGGATTCCCTGAAGGAGCAGGCTGCACTGAGGGTGTCCTTCTGCCTCTGATGGGGTGGGGCTTCTCTCTGCCTTAATTTTCTCCCAGATGAATTTCTCCTGTGCCTCTAATTAAGCTTCCTCTTTGGCTTAGGACTGTGGACAGTCTGAGCATTTGTAAATTAGCCATCCACCAGACAGGCTTTGTCCAGCTCTCAGCCCTCTAATTACTCTGCTCAGCCCCCAGAGATGAGGGATCTGCTGCAGACAGGCTGAGCAGAGCAGATCAGGTGCGACAGACCCTGCTTGGACAGCAGCCCTGGGAAACGCAGTGCTGCTGCCCAGCACAAAGAGCAGTGGGGACACAGCCTGAGCCGGGGCTGAGCAGAGCTCCATGCTTGCACATTGGGAAGAAGAAAACTTTATTTGCATGTCTGGGCTGTGTCAGAATCCCCCAGGCCATGTGAGCCACAGGCTGGTGTTCCCCCATGGCACCAAGTCCTGCCAAAGCACAGAGCTGATGGCAGGTGCCCCTGGGCTGTGCCCAGCCAGCTCTGAGCCAAGTCCCTTCCTCCTTGCCAATGTGCCACTGATGCTCTGTTTCCAGGAGATGACTGTCCCTGACTGAGGAGGTGGCCAGCAGCTGGAACACCAGAATAGGTGTCTCCAGTTTGCTGTCTCACTTCAGAGAGCTCACTGGGGCAGGACAGCACCATGAATGAGTGCAATAGGCTGCTTTGGGAGAGTTTGGACAGCCTGTGAGACTCAGTTCAGCATTTGGAGACACACTGCAAGTCATTTGCAATCTCCCATGCATGTTCTTCACCAGCAGAGCTTGAGCAGCCCTTGCTTGAGTGCTTGGATTTGCTTACAGAAAGTATTTGGACAATGCAGGAATTCCAGGTTTTCTGTTTTTTTAAAAGCGAACATGCAGCCAGAAGAGTTGGGCTCATACACTGGGCTTTGCAAGACAAGGACTAAAGAAACTTGTCTAGCTGGGCTTGTCAGGGGAGGCAGTGGGAACACAGAGCCCAGTGACTGCTGCTCCAGGTGGACGCACAGGCAGCCCTGCCCAGTGCCTGGCAGTCACTGGCAGACCCAGCAGAGCACAGGGGCATCTTTAGGGGCAGCAGTGGGTTTGCCCTGTCCCCCCCCGGGGCAGGGCAGCTGCTGCAGGACCACTCTTTATGCAAAGATTAAAAGAAAAAAATGCTCCTCTCAGAGCTTGCTGCTTTGTGTAAGTCTTGAATGATTTTCTGTCACTAGGTATCAAACTGCAGTTGAAAGGATTTCCCGTTGACATTTAGCAGTATTAAATTACAAAATAACCACAAGTCAGCCACTCAGTATGATATAAACAGTGGGATTTGACAGAGCTTTTTCTGGCCTTGGGGACCAATTTACTCATTTTTACAGTCCCAACTCCAGTCATCCAC
Source organism: Toxostoma redivivum (assembly GCA_013397375.1). Taxonomy (NCBI): domain Eukaryota; kingdom Metazoa; phylum Chordata; class Aves; order Passeriformes; family Mimidae; genus Toxostoma; species Toxostoma redivivum. Next base: position 601,314 of record VXBI01008950.1, read on the forward strand.
TGGTAATGCACAGCGCCTTTTGGACACCACCTATTTGGAATTAGAGACACATATGGCAGAGTGTAATTACCTATTTACTCTGCTGCTGAATCAGCAAACTGAAGCTAGTTAACATTACAGCTCATAAGCCCCTTTCATAAACATAGGTCAGTGCTGGAACTGAGCAAAATTAATTCAAAAGAAAGAAAGAATTCCTCTCAAAAGGGAAGCCAAAAAAATCGGATGATTTAACAGGGAAAAAATGGACCCTCAATGCTTTCTGTAAGGAAGAAACCTGAGGAACTCCAGCCAGGCTTCTGGGAGGAGGGGCCTGGACCATCACTTATTCCCACTGGTGTAAGTCGGGAGTAGCTGTGGAAATGTCTTGCTGAAAATCTAAAATAAATGAGAGGGAAATCAGGCACATTGGCCAGAGCTCGGCTCAGCTCCCTGAGGAAACAGGCAGCTGGTCTGAGCTCTGTGTCCCGCCACCCCATGGGGTCCAGCTCCAGCCACGCTTTGTGCTGGCTTTTGGGGCTGGGCTCTGAGTCCCACTTGTTTGCACCAGGAATTTTTTAGCCCCTTGTTATCTGGAGCTGGATGTGCACAGGGCCTGGGTGAACACCCCCGGCTCCCAGCTTCTCTTCTGCCCCTCCTCAAAGCCTGGCCCTGGTTAACAAGCAGCAGAAGAAAGAGCTTCCCAACTCCATGGAGCTCAAACATTTCCTGGTGGGAGCAGCCAGGGTGGGGAACGCTGCCCAGGCAGGGATGCTGCGGAGAGGCCCCGCGGGGCTGGCACGGCACAGGGGTTCCCCAGCCGGCACCACGGACAGTGCCAGCCTGGGGCAGTCGGACAGCCCAGCGTGCGCTGCTCCACCAGCGGCACAGGCCACACCGCGGGCACGTGGAGGAAAGGGTTAACTGCCACCGGGACCAGCTGCACCCACCGGGAAACCGAGACAAGGCTCCTGTCCTCGGGGCACAGCAGCAACGGGGCGCCTGTGCACGGGGTCACGTGTACCGGGGGATCGGGCCACGTGACGCCGGGGAGTGTCACGTGTACCGGGGGATCGGGCCACGTGACCCCGGGGGGTGTCACGTGTACCGGGGGATCGGGCCGCGTGCCCCCGGGGGGTGTCACGTGTACCGGGGTGGGGTCCCACGCCGAGGCTGCGCTGTGGCCGCATGGGCGGGGCCCCGTTGTATCACTGCCATGGCAGGAGTGTGTGTGGGTCCGGGCCGTGCTGGGGGTTCAGTCAGCGTTCGGGGCCGTGCTCGGTGTAGAGGATCGGGTGTAGAGGATCATGTGGGTGACTGCCGCTGCCAGCCCTGAGTCTCAGGGCCCCGGAGGCTGCTCTGTTCCTGTGAATTGGTTCATGTGTGGCACTCCGGGGAATTTCAGCACCCATCCATTCTTGGCTACAAGATCTAATGGATTCTGTCTCAATCCATGCACTGGCATGTGCGTGTGGGTGTTGTGTCTTTGTTCCTGGGGTTTTCATTTTTACAGTCTCTGAATACAAAGCATCACAACGGCAGAGCTGTGTGCGACATGACTGGGAATGTTGTGGAGCAGAAAAATGTCCTTGTCAGCCTGGGGTGTGGGACGGGGGCTCAGGGTCCAGTGCAGTTTGCCGAGTTGCAGTATGACATGTGTCGGGCTGCTGGCTGAGGAGTGGGTAAGGTGACCCTTGGGACGGCAGAGAGGGCAGCTGAACACCTTGAGTTGGGTCTTTGCAAGGGTCAGCGTGAGCCCCTCTGCTCACTGCAGGGGTGTGCAGGCCTTGGCAGCAGCGCAGCCAGCCAGTGGCAGGGGAAGGAGGCAGCTTCCCTCCTCTCCACATGTGCCAAACAGGCAAAATAATAGGAGTCAAAGCTGCCAGCAGAAAAGTGAGAGATGCTTCTGGAAAGCACCATCTAAAGCTGTAGGAACATGTTTCTCCTCCCACTGACTTTCAGGGCTTTGCAGTGATTCAGACACATCACTGCCAGGACTCTATAAAGCTGCTCTTAGGTGGTGTCCCTGTGGGATGGGCTGAGGTACAGGATTTCACAGGGATCTCAAGTGAGACAGGAGACGAGCTGTTGGTGCCTGGCTGCATCCACAGCTGGTCTTGGCTCGGGCGTCTCTCTGTGGCTCCTGGTGTGGAAAGCACCCATGAGCTGTGCTGCTCGTAGGGTGGGTGGTGGCACGCTGCTCCCCCTGGCCTAATTTGAGTCTCACCTGGCTCCTATTGGAATTTTGGCTGTTCCAAAATGGAAATGAGCCATTTCATTTTTCTCCCTCTACATTAAATTTGCCCTGTTGACCAGTCACTGCCGCTAACAGAAGGAGGGAACTGAGTTTCTTGGCTGAGCTTTGGAACCTCAGGGGCCACAGCTGACAGTGAAGGGAGCAGCACAGCAGGGTGGGCACAGCCACCCCATGTGTTTGCCCTCATGATCTGCACAGATCCAGCACCCTGGTTTGTACAGCTGTAACACAGGGACAGCAGTGACCAGCTGCACAAAGGCTGATGTTCAATTTGTACTTTTAAATGCTTCAAGGAAAGACATTATTGTGAAGTGAGAATGGCATCCTGGAGCAGGGTCCTGCCACCAGCACCACTGCAGCAGGAGCAGCCACCAGCTCCTGCAGATGCACCCACTTGTGCTCCTTCTCTTCTCATTTTCACTCTTCAAAGGGCTGGGCATCTCCTAGGTAGGAGTGTGAGGAGCTGGGATTTGAACTCATTGGTTTTGTGCAACCTGTGGGGAAACAGGTTTTTTTCTTGGTTTGGTTTGGTTTGGTGTGGTTTGGTTTGAGAGGGGAGGAGACCAAAGAGAAAATGACAAGCACTTGGGAAGACCAGCTTTTCTGGGTGAGGTGCTGCCCAATAGGAGCAAAATGCCTTAGAGGTAGCTGGTGCAACTGTTCCAGGGAGCAGAACTGACATTCCCCTTCCTCTCACTGAGCTGAGGCCTCATTTGCACGAAGGGATTGTGCTGGGGAAGCTTCTCTGTGGCTGCTGGTTGGACCTCTCCTGCCTAATGTGTGTGCAAGGCAAATCCCGTGGTGCATCTCCAGTTGTGGAGGCCTTGTTTGGTACAAGCAGAAAATAACACAAAATTTCTTTGTTTTTGACCCATCTTCCCTACGCAGGCACTGTGTGGAGGAGGAGGAGACTCAGACCATAAAGCTGGGCAACAGGACTTGCATGTCCTCAATCTTCCCTCTGCTAATATTCTCTCTGCTAGCATGGATTTTTCACTTGAAGCATTCATTTCCCAATCTGTAAAACAGAGATGGAAACTAGAAGCCTCGCAGGAATATTCTATGCACTTCAGATGGAGCTTGTCTCATCTGAATTCACATCTCCTTGCCTCGTCCCCCCAGCCCTCTATCTTTTTCTTTCTCGGTGTTTTCAGATAGTCTCATAAATCTTGTTCCAGGCCTAAATTAAATGACTGCTCAGAAGTCAAATCCCATCTGTGGCATGCCCTGTGACCTGGCAATCTTCCTTTCCATCGCTTGAGGCTGGCAACATCCCAGGGTCTCAGGGAAGTTCTGCAGAAGGATTGTCAGGCTCCTGGGATTTAGTTCAGATCAGTATTTCCATCCCCAAAACCTGTTCTGGGGGGAAGGGAGAGAAGAAGGCAGTTTGATGCAGAGTTCTAAATTGGCCATGTAAAGTCCATACACTTAAACTGTGAAGGAGTCTGTTTTATATTGGAATTTGCTGGATCCTCTTAAAGGCTGTGGAAACTTAACTACAAGAAGTCTTGTTTCTCCCACACTTGCTTTCCCCAGGTTCTGTGTTCCCTGAGCATCCTGCCCTGGCATGTGCCACTGCAGGAAAGGGGCTGCAGTTTGAAATCTTGAAATTCTGAGAAGTCTGATTTTTATCTTAAGTGAGCATTTTTTGCTTAATTTAATACCAGCACTTTGAAGTGTCTGAGCACTGCACAAAATGTACCTAAAGAATGCAGAGGAACAGAAATAACAACAGGACGCTGTTAGAAAAGCAGCAGGAGCTGTGATTGCAGCAGTGCAGGATCAGGCTCCGGCCCTGCTGCACCGCAGTAGGGGTGCCAGCAGCATCCCTGCAGAGGGAGGCAGAGCTGGGACCCACTCCAGGACTTTTCCATGGGAATTCAGCAGGACCTATTTTCTGATGAAGCTGGAGATGGCAGCACATGTAACCAAGCCAAGGAGTTCACTCCAGAACATGGTGATTTTTAATAAAGCCACAATCGCTGCTCTGTGCTAAATGAGTCATTTTAAAGTCAGTCCCTCATAAAACAATCGCTTCTCAGATCCTGCTTCCTTCTATACATGTCTCACCAGCACAGCATACTTTTATGGCATAAACACCACCTTCACTTATATTGCTGCTCAACAGTTACTGCTTGTTCTCAGCGATTTCTCAACAGTGAAATGCAGGCCATGCACAATGCCAGGGAACAGCATGCTCGGAGGAAGGGCCGGCAGCATCTCACATCGGTGACAAGTGCCCTGATGTGTGCGTGTGACACCGCCCTGCTGGGCACAACGGGTCCCCTGTTCCCTGGGGCCGGGGTCCGGGCCATGCCCGCAGGGCTCAGCACGGAACCTCATCTCCTCGCTTTCTGGTCCACTGATCTTCTACAAACTTTGGCAAACTGAATTCGGCATTGGAGCCTCCTTCAGCTGCCTGCCAAATTACATAAAATAATTTAAAATTGGCCAGTGAGCTAAAAAGATGGGGGTGGAGGAGGTGGGGGAGATGACAGATGGATGGTGTGAATGCAGGAGTCTTGTGTCCTAAGGAAGCCAGGCTTAAAGCATTCAGGAAACTGAAGAGGTCTCTGATCCATGAACCCTTTTGTTCTGAGGCACTAATCTACCCTACCAACCAAGCTGTTCAAGTGCAGGATGATTTAGTTTACTTTGTTTATTTGCTTTTTGAGGAAGTGTGGGCCAAAACGCTGGTTGAGAGTATGGCATGTGTCGCATTATTGACTGCAGATCGCAACCTTGTAAAACAGCATTTTTTGTAAAATACACTGTGAGCATTTGTAACCTGAAAACAAACTGCCAAACACACATTCACACAACTCTGGTATTTGGTTTAATATGTATATATTTTCTTTTACAATTTGGACTTAATGAAAAACACGTGGTTTGTGCAGAGTAGAAAGAATAATAGAACTTTGTGCCGGCTGTGTCGGTTCCTGCTGGGCATTACCGACCGCATGTGCGCTCTTGCTGGCTTGTGACTCCAGATACTGCAGAACGACTTGAACATGTTCCTCATCCCCACCCAAACCTGAACACTGCGGTTTTCAAAACCCCTGTTGTCTTGGCAACCTTCCAGATCCTTTCTGGGCATTTAAATCTTGGCTGGAACTAGTAGAGCAAAAGCACGTTCCAAGTGTTTTCCCAGGCCTCTAGCACAACACCTGACTGCAACGCCGCTTTCTGCCCGTGCTCGATTGCTTCAGTTGTCTTTGCTCTTCTGTCAGCAGCCGTGGCACCCCTTGGTACCTCCCTGTTTCCTTCCGGTTTAAAAGAAAACCCCATATCTGCCCCGCATTTGAGCCAAGGGCACCAAAACATCTTTGTTCTGTGGTTATTCACATCTGAGAACTGCAAACAGCGAGGACAGCGATGCTTCACAGGTTCTCCAGAGAGCTGAGTCAGCACTTTCAACTTCCTGAGTGGTACAGACTTAAGAGGGCATGAAACAGGGCTGCTGCTTTAGAAATGGCACAGAAACCCTACGAATGCAGAAAACTGCTCAAAGAAATGTAAATTTGAATGAGAGCCATTGAAACACACAGGAAAATCCTTCATTGTGAATGTAAATTTAAACAAAATCGTCTACCTCCTGCCTTCCCACACAAAGGAAACCTGCTGCCTCTTCCCTAGGAGAGTGTTTTACCAAGCTCATGTGAAACTCTTTTTACAACATCCCTTTGTCTCTCTTGGAACCTGACCAAGAGCTATAAGCCTTTAAAGAGAGCTTTTTGCTTGTTCAGGCCCAAGGGGAGTAGCTGAGTATAAATAATAGATTGGCCTCTTCTGTCTCCAGTGTTTCTGTTCTGCTGCTCCTCACAGACACAACCTGGGAAAGGTGTGGCGGTGCCTGCAGCAACACGAGAGCAGTTAGCTGGTCTCCCTCGAAGGAGCACGATGATAAAGTGAGAAACAGCTGACCCGAGCAGAGCTGGTATGTGAGCCCAGGGGCCGTGGCCTTCCAATTTTGGAAAACTACAACTGGGGAGACTTGCTCGCTCACTGGACCTTGCTGCTGTTTTCCATACAGGGAGCCTCGGGACAGCAAAGTCTTCTCTGTCCAGCCTGCTCAGCAGACAGCCCCTCATCCAGGCAGCTGATGGTCAACAATTAATACCTCTGGAACATACACCTACCTAGCTAGGGAAAAGAGTTAGGGATTTGCAATATACAGGCAAGCAACATGAATTTGTTTTTCCAAGGTGAACAGCTCTACCACATCATCCTAGAAAGCTGTAGTTGTCCCTTGATTTCAGTTTGGCAGTGTTGCATTTTCCGTGTCGCCCCTGCCTGTGAGCAGCAGCGTTGTAACCCCAGGGGTCTGAGCTGTCCTGCACTCACCCGCCCCACTTCCACCCAGCCTTGCCTTTCTTCTTTTATCTTGTGCCTTCTCAACTGTTAAAACCCACCTCCTCACCTTTCCTAACAGCCACCCTTTAACAGTTGTCTATTCTCCCCCAGTGTCAGATTCTGCCTTGAATTGTCAAGTTTGACACTGGCAGTTTGTCAGAACCCCAGTTCCCACCCGCTCCTCCACTGCCGTGGGTTGTAGGGAAGGGAGGTGGATGCTGTTGTATAGTCCCAAAAGGAAAGTCAGTATTTATCTCTTGGCAAGCAGAATTAGAAACTTGAGGGAGAGCATACAGACTTCTGCTTTCTCCTACTCCTCAGTTCCCCCTTGGTCTCTCTGGGCAGATTAAGGCTTTTGTGCTGTTTTTACCAAGGTCAGCGATCTATTCTTTTGTATTCGCTGTTCTCCACTCAATTAGTTGAGGGCGTTTAACATGGATTTTTCATATTTGCATCGCAAATTCCAAATGATCCATGAAAGGCAGCTGTTCAGAAACTTCTGAATTCATTATCCCCAGTGTCTCGAAAGAAACTTTGCCAGCCATTTGACTGAGGCCCTGTATGTAATCAGTATGATAGGAAGCTGTCAGTCATTTGTAGTCTGCATTGAAGAATTAATGTGATGCTGTGGCATCTGGTTTCCATTTTACATTCCCTGCAGCCTCTTCTTTACCTGACTTGCCATTTACTAATAGTTGTGTTGATTGATCAGTAGTTGGAGACGTGTGCAGCAGCACCCCAAGGCCTTTGCCAGCAGGGTCATCCCAGTCCTTCCACATGTCACTGCTGTGCATCCATGTCCCGTGGGGAGCAGCCCCCGGCAGCCCCCAGCACCCTCCCCACTCCCCAGGACACGGGCTGGGACTGGGTGCAGATGCACAGGGTACAGCTGCAGACAGCTCCTCGTTCTTCTGTGTGACACACGTGTGCAAACACACCCCGCTTCACAGGCACAGAGCTCCCAGCTCTGCATTTCCACCCCGTGTCTCAGCTGCATTCCTTGCTGCAGGAGCAGCATGGCTGGGAGCCAGAGCCTGCTCTTGCTTTCTCTGCTCCTTCCTTCCTTCCTTCCTTGGGCTTGCTGGGTGTGACAGGCTGAACACAGTTGTTTATTGCTTTTGTTTCCCCATCTAATCAGATCTCTTTCGCTGACATTATGCAGCTCAGCACAAGTACTCCGGGTGGGATGAATCCAGTTCAGTGCCCTCCTCCCACCCTTGGCTGCTCCTATCACTAATGAACTGCAAACAACCATGTTCCCCATGTTCAACCTTCACCCTGTCCGACGCATCCATAATCTAAATATAGGCCATAATTATTCTGCTGGCGTCTGTTGGCCTATTGACAGAACTGACAGTGGCAGAGGTCAGGAGACCCTTTGCACCTTTAATATATTAACCATTAATTAACCATTTCTCTGCCACTGATTGTCACAGTCTCCCTAACACCCAGTAAATGTCTGGGGTTTGTTCTTTGGCTGTTCCTTAGTCTGCTCCGTTCCTGTACCACCAAATGCTGATTATTTTCTTCCCTCTAATTGGGACACTTGGTTTATCTGGTTGTGCAATCAAAATGTGAACCCACGATGCTCTTTTCCAGCCAATGACCTGCATCTCCCCCAGATGCAAATCCCAGTGCCTGAGAAAATGAGTGCAGGAATCGATCTCTTGGCCAATGCACTGTTTCCATGTTGGAAGCAGAGACACTGACTTTCCATATTATTATTTTTATGGCCCTGTGGAACAAACAGTTGAATATGGTGCTGTGAGAGTGAACAGTGGGGGGAGAAACTAATTTGTGCTGTAAGTAATTTGATAGCAAATCATTTAAAGAATGTAAATTGTAGGGGAGAGATGTCACTCCTGGCAGAAGGTCGCCTGTGTCACCTGTCAGACAGTCCCCAGTGGCGATCATGAAAATTTCTTTGTGGGATTATTAATAAATAAACATAATGCTCTGCATTTCGACAGCAACTTTCAGTGCAGGAACAGAAAACTCTTCAACTTTAAGAACCATGCTCTGCAATGTTTTTAACTTCCTTTCAAAATACTATTTTAAAGGTTGAATTTATAATTTTTTTAATGTTACCATCATAAGATGATATTAAATTTAAATGACATTATTTCCACCTCCACCCCAGCTCATTTTGAGGTGAAGTGCAATCTCCATTTGACATCTTGATGAATTAAATGAAATGACAAGTCATTAGTTCTGAGATGTACTTGAAGTATTTATAGTGCAGTAGCTCTTGGAAAGCTGTGGTCAGGAATCCAATGTGCTCCTACATGGACAAAGTTTTTGTCCCACAGAATTCGTATTTTAGTTCAAAACTATGAACAGCAGAAGAGAAAGCAGATTGGAGGTTGAAACAGTTGTGGGCTGTCCCACAGCACACAGGACACGAGGTTATGATCATGAAGTTGTTGTGCTGTCAGTCAGTGTGCAGTGAGGCATTGCTGCTCTGCCAAAGGATGGACCCTGGCTCTGCACCTTGGTGTGTGCATCCCCAGAACTGGCCACGAGCTACAGGAATACCTGGAGCAGGCAGAGAAATGATGGAAGAAGAGCTGTTGATGTTGTATGATCCCTGTGTGTTCTCTTACCAATAGTGCTTCATTTTTCATTTGCATTCTTTTGTCTCTGTGGATCCATATGATTAGTCTGAAATGTAAAACCACCCGCAGCTTTCTCTGGGCAGGAGTCTCCTTTTGTCCTGTGTTTTTTGCACAACACCAAGCACAACTTGGGTCCTGATTCACAAGTAAAACCAAAAAATCCTTCAGTCACCAATCTGTCCTGCTGCCTTTAAAGTTTATAGCAAAATTCACCCCACTTTGCCTAGCTGTGAAACGATACAGCATTGGTGCTATGAACCAATCTTCAGAGTGAAGGAAGAGAACAGATCACAAAAGGAAAGTATTACCCAGAATAGATTCCTCTGAAACTATTCCCCATGCAAGGGCTGGGAGTGGGAAGGTGCATGCCTGCAGTGTCTGGCAGGGTCACCCTCGTAACATCTGGCTGTGAAAGCTGGGGAGCTGTGCCAGCTCCTTTGGAATAACAAGGCGAGCTCACGGAGACAGAGCTGTGCATTCCTGTGAAACTCGCCCGGAACACTTGGAAAGGGTCACCAGGAGGAATGTCAGCAAAAACAGGGGAAGGGCCTGGGATTCTTAGAGCCAGAGCTGCTCAATCTGGCTTCAATTGCTTTTCTCCTTCTCTTTTCTCTATTTCTTTCTTCTCTCCTATTCTCTGGCTGCTCAGGGGGAGGCATTTGAGCCTCACTAATGACCAGGCACGCTATATAAACTATATAAACTGTATAAACAGGGATCAACTTAAGGCAGTTCATTAAGAAAACAGGGAGACAGAGCAATAAAGCTTGTGTCTTGCTTACACAATAATGAAGTAGTTAGAAGGGTTTATCTTCGCTATCAGCTTAACATATGGTTTGAGTTCACACCTGAGCCCAGGCTCTGCAGTTATCCTGCTGCTCTGTGGCTCCAGCCCAGTGAGCCACATTCACACCCTGCCCAGAGCAGTGAGAGAGAGGCACCTGAAGGAAGGTGCTCCAAAGCCCAGCACCAAGGGCAGGGTGAGCTCCAACACCAGTGCTTAGTGGCAGCTCCAGACTCGCACAGCTGGAGCAGAGGGACAGAGCTGCAGGAAGGAAAACGCACGAGTCAATATTCATCCATATATTCATGATCTGTAGGCTTGGGTGCTGTGATGCTCATTATCCAGGCATGACCTTAAAAACTGCACTTGATTGAGAACACGGCAGCCCATCTGCTTGGCAACACGGGCTGCTGGGGTCTCACCCAGCACGCTGCTCCCTGCACTACTCTGCTCTGCTGGAATACACATTCCAGGGCACAGGCTTCATCTCCAAACTCTTTGCTGGGGCTGAGACAAGGCACCCACGACTCCTTCTCTCTCAGGAGCACAGTGAGTGCTACCTGTGTGTGCAGGGCACACAGCTTACTCTGTGTCCCAGCTCCAGCTCTGTACAGCAAACTTCCTCCTCCTCCTTCTTGCCCCAAAATGCGCAGCAACCACAAGACTGGGTGCTTGAAAAACTCTATCTTCCTCTTGTCCTTCCACAAACCAGCAGTAACAGCTGCCCCACAGTCCCTGGGAGGCAAAGGGCAGCTCATGCCTGCATAGGTAGCACCCAGCAGCTTGGCAGGGACAGCCCTGCCACCAGCCTGGATGTGACAAGGACAGTGAGCTAAGGCCGAGGTGTTCCCTGCACTGCGATGGAGCAGCTCTCCCAGCTGTCTTCTCCCTGCAGGACAATGAGCAAATTCATGAATGAAAACTCACAATTTCGTGCTCTATGAGAAGAGGACAATGGGCTCTTCCACTTTTTCTGCACTGCCCCGCCCTGGTTTCAACTGACCAAAGAAATGAATGAGAACTGTTTGCTGCCACTTCATCATTTCAAACACACAACCACCAGAAAAGAGGAAGCAATGTTCAGTTTTCTGTCCATGTGAAAAATCCTTCTGCTCCTTCCTCCAGACACCTTCCTGAGCCTGTTTTTGAGCATCCCTTCTTCTTTAAAAGAAAACGTGTCTTTCTTCTAAGCAATTCAACTCTATAAAAAAGGCCATTTTCCCCATCATACTTTCCCATCTCCCCTTTCCTGGATGGCAATCACATCCTCCAGATCTCACGCTGAGGAGGATATTCTGCCACTGGTCACATCTGGTTCCCTGATGAGATCCGCAGGCAGCCGGGCTGGAGCGCTTTCTGATCACGTGGTGCCTCTGCGTTCCTTATCTTCCCCAAGACCAACACTTTTTAATCTCCCTTGATTCTGTTTCTCTCCTTTCGGAGCACGCTTATCAGTTTGAGACTAAACTGCTGCACAAATGCTCATGAGATCAATCTACAGATCTTAAATATGGTACAGAAGAGGTGTTTCTGTGAGCAATCTGTTGGAGAGATTTTGTGCTGCCTTTTCGCCTCGTTCCACGCTGGTATGCATTCCTTCAGCATTAATGCTTCCTCTGGGACCCAACCTTATGGAAATCTGAGCTGGAGCGTGCAGGCTGCAGCCGCTCTGTGCAACTCAGCCTGCGTGGAGGGAGCTGCAGCCCTGCCTGTGCGGAGAGGAATCCACAGCCTGGCTTCTCCAGCTACTGCTGCAACACTGGCTGCTTCAACTCTGCCATTTACATTTGAAGAAGAAGGTTATTTTGGGTTTGGGTTTTTTTTTTTTTGTTGTTTGTTTGGTTTTTTTGTGTTGCTTTTCTTCCCCTGAAAAGTAACTTCTAACAGTCTGCTCACTGTGTGCTATTAGGAATGGAAAATAAATAAGTCAATAGGCATATATTAAGTCAGTAAGGCCAGAATTTATCAATAATGGACTGAGGATGAAGGATACAGTGACAGTTGCATTTAGCTCTCAGAATAAAGTAAATCAATCAAATTGACTGTATGTTGATTTAAAATCCTTAAAGATTTGGGTCACGATCATTTTAGTTTTCCCAAATGGACTTGTGAATCTCCAAACCCACAAGCAGCACAGGAATGTTCCTGGTTTAATGTTCTCAGCCCTGGTATTCCAGTGCTCCCTTGCTGTGCTGGGCCCTGTTGGATCAATTAGAATGAAGTGGCCTCACTCCCAGTAGGTCAGTGCTACAACATTGGGCTGTAAATAGGAGGCTGTGGGTGCTCTGCAACCTTGTGAGCATCGGCTAGAAATGCTTTAGAGGCACAAAAACCTATTTCTTCGTATTTTAGGTTAAAAAATAAGTTATTTAAAATACTTTTATTTAGGTAATTCTCCATTCCTTACAGACCTAAGAATTCCTTTGGACAATTGAATCAGTGTGACTTTAAGAACTGTAGATTAAGATGTACATCAACCCATCCTTGAACTGTATAAAATAATGAACTGATTAAATGAAAAGGTTAGCTGGGATCTGTGAATGATGCAACCCTCATTTAGATGTGTGTATAAAATACATTTTTTACACTTCAGGAAACTTGATCTGTGGCTGTTCTTACAGACGCTGAAACAGAGAAGAAGTAAAGTAAACATCTGAAAGTTCTCACTTCGGGGGTTGTTTAAAAGAGAATTTCACACAGAACTGTAGCCCAGATATGAACGAAAGTCTATTTATGTCAAGACTTAATTGAGGAAATTTAATTTGCTTTCCTAACTGAATTGCTGTTGATAATTTAAATTAATTCTGTCTGGTCTGTCTAATTTAGCTATGAAAAACCTGGATCTTGGAGCTGTGCACAAGAATGTAGCAGATTTTTAAAAACAGCTTTTCTGAATAGAAAGAGGGTAACTTATGGCAGCCTAACAATAGATATTTTTTGGTTGTTGTTTTGATGTGAAGCACTTAAGTTCTTCCACCTCAATCCACTGACATTCTCATTTTAAGAGAAAGAAATGCATTTTTGCAAATGGTACATCAACAGACTTTGGGAAAATTGAGTTTGGAGGAAAAAATTGAATTAATTTTGTTTCTCTAAGCACTTTCCCATGTTTCAGATTTTGTACTGATAGATTGATGATATGATTTGCTTTAAAACCAGGTGGCCTCTTAGTTTCCATCTGTTGTGTCTATTGCTCTGTCTCTAGTGAGAAGCATTGCAGAGCTGTGCAGGCATCTGCACCCGGGAGAGAAACTCTGTGCCATCAGAAATGCTCCGGGAGAGAGAATCGACTTTCACTGGCTCTGAAATGTAGCAGAAACCCAAGCCCCTGGATCTCGTTTATATTCACCCAAACTGAACACTGTGAATTTCTATTAGTTAGGTGTAAACAGCTTTATGACAAAACCAAAACTGAGTGACATTCCAAGGAGAAACAGTAAACATCTCCCCAAACCACCACGGCACTTTCTGGTCTCTGGATGCTGGAGGTGGCACTGCTTTAGCAGGAAGGTTTTCCTAAAACTGTGCGTTTCTATGGATGAAAGCCATTTGAGCAAAGATCTGCCATCATGTTTCAGGTTCTGTAAAACACAAAATTATTATGAAGTATGTAAGTGGAGTCTGCTGGAAAAAGTGACTTATTAGAACCGAAAAGTCTTGGGCAGCAGGTTCCCCCCAGCTCTGGTGTAGGTGTGGGTGATGCAGTCAGCCAAGGGAGAGGGGACAGAGCAGCAACACGCCACGAGGGCTGCAGGCATTTCCTTGGAAGCGGCGTGTTCGGGAACAGGGGGCAGAGAATGCGGAGCGGGGCCTTTCCTGCTGCTCCCGGGGAACGTGCACAACAAATCCCCGGAGCTGCGGGGCAGGGCGTCACTGTGTGCCACCGTGTGCTCCACACAGCTGCAGCACACCTGGAGGGGTTGGGACAGCGGGCTGGAACCTACAGGACAGGGCTAACCATGAGCTTGGCTCCATCGCGGTGCCCGGCCTTGGTCCGACAGCACTGGGCTGACCTTCCCCTTCCTGCTGGGGCTGGCTCCGTGCTCACTGCTAGGGCACTTCAACCGCCTTACAGCAGGGATTCAATTAAAAAAAAAGCATTTTAAAGTAGTATTTTAACTAGTAAAGGGCTGCGTGGAAACGGTTACGTTGGCGAAGGTGCTTTTGCTGGCACAGCGTGTTTCGTTTGTGAGCTGCTCCAGGGCTCGCTGGGTGAGCGCTGTGCTGTGCCAGCGCTGGGAGTTTCCAGTGCTACCAGCAAACATCTCCACGTAAGTGTGACAGAACTGACAACAGTTGACAAAACAGGAGCAATTGCCTTGGTCCCCAGCCCTGCTGCCACACCGGGACCATGGCTGAGCCCCGCTTGTTTGGTTTGTGTTTATTGCCAAGCTCGTGCTCACTTGTGAAAAAACCTGTTGAATTTCAAGTTCAAATTCAATTTATGTCGAGCACTCGTACATCTCTTAATTTCCGGCTTGAGGATTTGCTATCCCAAAAGCTGGACAGATTTTGGAGCCAAACCCGTTCAGGCCGGTTGGTGCAGGAACTCGGCTGTGCCGCACTTGAGGCCTGGGCCGGACCCGCGCTGGGGTCCCGCTCGGGGCCGAGCGGCCCGGGCCGCCGTTCCGCAGCCCCGGCGGGAGCGGATGGCGGGCCCGG